>OW569408.1:1207500-1525848 GCA_937654795.1 Cistogaster globosa | reverse complement strand
ATGGCCTGGTGTTAGAGCTCCTATATCGTTGGGTCATTCGACAAGGGCGAAATGGGTCTAGAATTGAGTATGGTTTCAATTTCTACTTTTACCGTTTCGAGCTCTTCGTACGTTAACGAAATATTTCCCCAAGGTTTCTGACCAACAGGTATTTGGTTGATTTTACAGCTGGCTCCCACAGGCCACCAAAGTGTGGTGCTCTTGGTGGGATGAGATTAAATTGTATGCCCCTTGTACTGCAGGCGTTCGTGATGGCTTCTTGTGCATCTGCTGAATATATTGTGGTTGATAGCTCTGGTAATTTATTCTTTGCACCAACAAAGTTAGTTGCGTTATCGCAATATATATTTTCGCAATGTCCACGTCGAGCAATGAAACGTTTAAGTGCTCCGATGAAGGCTTCAGTAGTTAGGTCGCTGACGAGCTCCAAGTGCACTGCTTTTGTAGCGAAACAGCAAAATACGGCAATGTAAGCCTTGTGCGGTCTTTTCCCTCGAATCTTGTAGTGCACCGTAATAGGGCCACAGTAGTCGACTCCAGCATTGATGAACGCACGGGACGGCCTAACCCGTGTTGGAGGCAAGTTTCCCATGACTTGCTGGAAAAGCTCTGGCTTGGCTCTGCTACATGTTGTGCATCGATGAACCGTGGCTCGTGCTATAATTTTTCCCTTTATAGGCCAAAAACGTTGTCGGACAATACCTAACAGTGTCTGTATGCCACAATGTTTGTAGTCTTCATGAATCATTTGAAATATTAGTTTTGCAATGGGATCATTGTATGGAATGAGGAGTTGATGTTTGGAATCGTATGCCAATGCAGAAACATCAAGTCGACCGCCAACTCTAATCAACCCGTTTTCATCCAAAAAGGGCGTTAGGTTCTGAATGCTGCTAGAGCCCTGTAATTTGTTGTACCTTTTGAGTTGTTTTATTTCTTCCCTGAACTCTGAGCATTGCATCTGTGCAATTATTGGATTAGTGATTTGGTTCAGTTCTGCTGTAGATAGTAGTCTTGATGATTGCCGCAGCTGGTTTTGACATCTAGTGCGAGAAATGAATGGCAAAATGTACCCCCACAATCCGCTGCAGTCGGTGGAATGTATTTTTATGAATTATTTTATAAATAAAGTCAGGTTCGGGCATAATAATGGCTCGCGATTCAAGCAGTTTTGTTTTCCTTTTGAGATTTGTTGGAGTACTAGAGCTAGGAGTGAACTTAGGTGGCCACAATTTCTCTATGCCATGTAAAAACAGGGGGCCATAAAACCAAATCGTACATTCTTTTAAGGGCCGTTGCTGATATTCCGCGAGACAATATGTCTGCTGGGTTGCACTTGGAGTTGATGTGCCGCCATTGTTCTGGCCGAGTTTCTTCTTGAAATATTGAAATTCGATTTGCTACAAACGTGTTAAACGATGACGATGAAGAATTTATCCAATGAAGCACGATTTCTGAATCAGTCCAAAACCAGGCAGGACTTGTAAGTTGGAGATCGGACTTGACTCTTGTGGCGAGTTGAGCTCCGAGAGTAGGCTGCACATAATTCTAGTCGTGGTATTGTTTTGCGTTTTAGTGGGCCATATTTGTAAATTGAGCGTATGTATGCCGCTGCTTCATAAGCCTTTTCGGATGCGTCTGTAAAAATATATAGTTGTTGTGACTCTGGAATTCTTCCTTTGGAATATGTGTCGTGTTATTTTAAATGATTTTAAAATATTCAAGTCTGCACGAAAGTTGACCCATTTGGTGTGCAGTGACTCAGGCAAATGATTGATCCCAGTCTATTTTTAGGTCCCATAATTCTTGAATAAACAGTTTGGCTGTTACTATGATTGGAGATAGAATCTCCAATCGAATAGAAATATAAATTTTTAGTAATAACAAGGTTGCGAAATGAACCTGATTTTTGCGCAAAGCGCAACAAGCGCACCGTTTTGTGGAAAAAGGTCTTAAGAGAAATTAAGGAGGTGTATAAGACCTTTCCCTTCTCAAGGGATGATGTCACCAGAAAGTTTTTAAACTTTTGTGTGACTTATAAAAGAATCAGAAAGCACAACGACACTTCTGGAGAAGCAGCCACATCTTGGGAGTTTTTTGAAGAAATGTACGAAGTCTATGGTTCTCGGGCTGTTGGGTCTGGCCCTGCCCTCAACGTTTAGAGAGTTCTTTGTATGATATTCTAACGGGCACGCAGCTGAATTCTCCAGAAGGGATTGTATCGACACCAGAACCTCTTGCGAAACAGAAAAATGTGAGGTATTAGATTTTTTACAGCAGCAGGCCCTGCGATGATAAGGAAACACTGAAAAATTTGATAAAATAGAAGAACCAGAAAAACCAGAAATTGAAAGAAATGCGCAGTTTGCGTATTCTGTTGAGTGAAATTGTTACAAAAACATAATATAAAAAATATGTTTAAAAAAGATTTATTTAGTAATAATCTTGAGTAAATTTAATAATTTTTAAATAATTAAAAGTCTAAGTGCCTTTATTGTACCATGGCTTAAAAATATATAAATAGTAAAAAAACATGGCTTAAATTGGGTGTTAAGCTGTTTTTTATTTTGTTTTTTTACTAAAATAATAAATACATATTTAAAAAATGAAATGAAATTAAGATATTTATGTACATTATAAATAAAAAGCACAAAGACTAATTTAGAAATGGTTGAGTATTAAGTAATAATTTATTGTTAAGCTGAAATAAGCGTTGTCAGTTCCATTCGCTCTTTTTAGCTTCCTCCTTTTGTGAAGCAGTGCTGCTTAAGTACTTCACTGTCTATGCTGAAACTTCTATTGTTGCCTGCATCTAAAAATTCCATATTCTTCTTCTTTGTATTCTCATTTTCAATTATTATATTCTGTAATATCAAACATGCCATGATAATTTGCTTTGCAAGAGCAAGTCTTTGTATTTCAGTATAATTTAGTATAAGAAATTTTTTCTTAAATTCACCGAACCCCTGCTCTGCAAAAACCCTTGTAGAACTTAACACGTAATTGCATTTGTTTTCTTCTGGTGTTAGATACCCGTTATCCTTATACGGTGTCATTAAAAATGTTTCTAGGGGATAAGCACATCCCTTAACAAATGACTTTAGGTGGTATTTTTATAGATTTACCTACAATCGCTTTTCTAATTGGACTATTATGCCGACCAGAAGCATCATGACATCTCCTGGGAAAGCCAACAAAAACATCTAGAAATCGCATATTACTATCAACAGTAGCCTGGACAAATTTGTTAAAATTATGAGTGTAGAAAATTATAACTAAAATTGCCTGCACTTTCAAGGAGTATGTTCCATTTCTATTAAAATAGCTGATGCTGTCCCTTAATGGTTGCGATATTCGGATGTGGGTTCCATCTATGCAACCCAATACAAAAGGTAATGGGAGTGCACGACTAGCCTCAAAATGTTTCATTGATATTCGTTGGCTTGTTTCGGTCGATGGGAATGTTATAATTTTGCTTTTAAGTAGCAAAATTACTATATTGTTTTTTTAAATGACCCCTATGCCGTTCCAGCTCCAACACAAAATTGATCACCCAATTCTCTAAAGCTGTTTTGGTTGCTTAGCTTCCATAGAGTAAGGTATATCGATTTGGTTAATGGTAAACAAGACCGGCCTTGGTCGTGCTTTGGCCACAAAGGCTCAAGCATGTCTTTTAAAGCCTATAAAAAATTTTTATAAATCGAGTAAAAAAAACTTCCTATTCCTTACGTTAAAAGAAGTTATTTTCATCCTGAAGTGGTTGCTGAAAACGTCATCCGGCATTTTTGCAATAACTTCCTAAAAATTAACAATTTTTGGTATTTTTCTGCGCTGTAAGTCTTTTGGCTCCAGTAAAACATTCCTTTTTCTTTTAATAGATTTTATTACAGCGAGGAAATTTTGTGCAGAGTTTCCACTCGAATTTTCTGACAGTTTAAAAAAATTATCAAATAAAAATTTTACACCCGACGTTTCCATTTTCGTGCTTGTCAATAATAATAATGGTGCATTGCAACATTTCTGTATCATAATGAAAATGTAAACAAAGCATATAGTTGCGTTGTATCGGAACTTTGCATATGAAAAAATTTTAAATACCGCATTATAACTGTATACAAACTTTGTATTCATTCATTTTGGAAGTCAGCCATACCGTTGTTTTATTTGTGAGTGGGAGAGCAGAGACCGAAAAAATCATTATATTAAAAAAGTTTGGCCTAAATGGGATTCCCTTACTGCAGGACAAAAAAATATTAAAATCCCTCTTTAGCGCAGCTGAATAATATATTTCTACCAGCTTTACACTTTAAACTTGGGCTCATGAAAAATTTTGTTAAAGCTATGGATAAGAGTTGTGATGGGTATTTATATTTGAAAGAAAAGTTCCCTAAACTGAGCGAAGCAAAAATTAAAGAAGGCGTATTTTTTGGTCCTCAAATCAGGCAATTAATGAAAAATAACATATTTAAAGAAAAACTAAGTGATTTGGAAAAATCTGCTTGGGAATCCAAGTGACTCAAAATTATCTCGGAAACCACCGATCGAATGACTATGAAAGTATTGTCGAAGAGCTTTTATCTGCATATAAGGCTTTAGGGTGTAATATGTCGTTGAAAATACATTTTCTACATTCACATTTAGACTTCTTTCCTGAAAATCTGGGCGCCGTTAGCGATGAACACGGTGAAAGGTTCCACCAAAAATTTTTTAACAAAAATCTAAATTTTCGAGGCTATAAAAAATTACACGCCGGCCTTTATTATTTTCATAGTCAATTTTCTGGAAAACTAAAACTTTTTATCTATAAAAAACTTATATTATAAATTTAAATTTTCCAAAAATTTATATTATATAAAAATAGCTTTTATATCATTTATTTGTTTCAATATATTAAAGATAAAGTTTTCGTATTCACATTTTTTGTTTTCGTTTTTAATGGTAATTTTTGCAGCTTTCTTTTATTTCCAAAGCTTCTTAAACACAGCAAAATTGTGGGGGCAATTTCCTATCTACTGATGTAAAACATGTAAATTTGTTTTCTTTAAACATAGCCGTATAAGATACACACAACAATGGTATATCACATAGACAAATTTGCTCTTGCGTTTTATTATTTACTTTTTCAAATCAGTTATTTTTGTTAAGTTTGTTTTTAACCACTTCAATTTGAAATTAAAAAAATTCTAAATAAAAATGCAAAAAAGAAATTTGTGTTTCATAACTTATTTGAGCGAATACAATAGAGTTTACAGATTGTATTAGCATGCTGTGTGGTAAAGTAAAACGGCTTTTTTTTGGCCGTCATTTATTACACGAAAAATATATATACACAGCTTCAATCTATAAGGCATAAATTCGTGGGCCTATTGGGATAATTAAATAAATAGACTGTGTCGTTAGGACTTTAGATGCAGGCTGGCCAAAGGTTTAAAGTGTCGTTCATGATAGCAGTTGAGGATACTGCACCAACCGTCTCTTAATTGTGCTAGAACTGATCTCGTCGCCTAGGCAAAAGCCTCTCATTTTCCGAAATCGCGTAGGGGTGTTCAAATATTTACTTATTCATTTAAAGCTGTAATATGAAAGCCAATTAATCTATATTACAAAGAAAATAATTCTTGATAATAACAACAAAAAAGGCCGAATAAATATTATTCCACTTATATACTATATGCTTGTATTCCATTTACATACATTAGGGTGTTCTCTATTTTAATTTTTATGAAAAAGATAGGTCTCACCCCCAAAAAGTTGACAAATGATCTCAGAAGTAAGCAGGAAAAATTTAACGTCTCTACGACCCCACCTTCCCATGCCGCCGTTCGATTGAAAAAAAATTTTATCACTCATACCCCGTCACAAGACTAAATCTAATGACTAATGTAACGAACGCAATCTTAAAGAAAATACAGACCGAAGATGACTTTAGAAAGGAATTCTAACAAAATTTTATTTATAGATTAAAATTAATAAAAGAAGAAATATTGAACATTCAACATGCTCTACAATGGGCCAAAGCAGAAGTTATAAATACCTTTATATTGTCTGAGCCAGAAATTTACGAAATAATAAAGCAAATAGACTATGAACTATTCCCATATTCCAATATCGATAAAGATTTGCAATTTTCAGATATTAGAATTGCCTCAAGCCGTACAACAATTATTTACATAGTAAATTTGGCTACTATTAATAAACAAATCTGTGAAAGTATTGTAACTAAACCGTTAAAAAGACAAAAAAAATATAATAAGAATTGGAAATGAAAATATTGTTAAATGTAAAAATGAAATTTTTGAAATAAAAACAAATTGTAAAACCTATAATAAGCTATCAATATGTAACGATAGAAGTCTTTTAAATATTAAAAACACAAATTTTATTCCAAAATTATTATCTAGTGAGAATCACAATTGTACAATTATAAATAATCAGCACGTTCCAACCATTGAAGAAATAAAACCTGGAATAATCCTGTTAAATCAATACAACGGTTCTGCAAGAATCCCTGACGGAATTATGAAGTTTTTTAATAAAATTCCATAATACCACAGTTACGGTATTGGTTATCTTGCAAAGAAAGTACATGATTAAAAACCGCTTCCACCTATTCTGCAATTAACATCTAATAAAACGAATTTTGAAGAAATTCTTTCTCTTCAAATGATGAGGGAAGTCCAGTTGAACAATGTTCAAGAATTAAGCTCATTATCAACCGAAAGAAGAATCGAGTTTTCCTTTAACATAATACTTTCAATAACAGTAATCATAATTGTTATTTGCATTATATGGAAAAAAAAGAAGACAAATAAAATTCTATAAATAATAATCAGGGAACTAAGACAACAACTCCACATCCTTCGAATCCGTTAGATAGACAAGAAGTTATTAGAACATTAAAACAAGTTCTCCGAAATGATTCAATCGGGACGTTTAAACTAACAAAAGGGGAAGTTATGGAAACAGCATGAAAATGCTCTTATACAAATTGTTTATAAAAACTGTACTTAGTAAGTTTCATGGAACATAAAAATTATTTGCTGACGGTTAATAAAATATTTCAAAAATTGTCTTAAATAAGTCTCATTGAACCAAAAACATTATTTGCTGACAGTTAACAAAATATTCATAAAAAATTGTTTACGAAAAGAATCGCTGAACATTAAAAATATAATATCAAAGGCAATAACTATGTCGCAATTGATTATTGTTTTTTTTTTTTTTTTGTGCTTCTCATTAGGTATAATTATGGCACCTAGTATTAAGAAAAGGAGTTAGTTGTAAAAAGTGAAAATGTTGAGTGGTTAAAGTAAAATAAAGTAAAAGATAAATTTTTTTTAAACTAATATAAACCAAGACTTTAATTTGCACGCAGAGTGCTCGAGATGATCTACAGTGGCCTTCCGTCAGGTCGAAGAGAAATCTTCTTATAAAGGAAGGTTCTGGAGTACAATAATCAACAAGATCGGAAATTATTTACGTGATCTAAAGTACGCTAGCATGTCCCCATGATCTATGGTTCCATGCACCTATGACGGTCTAACTGCCGTTCTCAATGCCACGCTTTTGGACAGAAGATCCACGGGCAACTAGTTGAGCATAGCAAAAAGCGCCTTTTTGGGCGTTAATCTAATGGCTCCAGACATTAAGGTTCGCCGCATTGTCTGATGCCTTCCACCAGACAAGAGCTCCATAGAACAGAATCGGTCTAACTACCGCTTCTAGAAGCCCATTTACACCCTTTGGGTTGATACCCCAGGTTTTGCCAATTGCCCTCCTACAAACATACATTGCCGTAATGGCCTTTGATTCCCTAGCCTGTATATTTATCTTCCAAGACAGCTTACTATCCAAGATAATGGCCAAAAATTTTGCACAGTTAGATTCAGTGGAACTGCATTCAGTCTAGGTAAACCAATGGAAGGAAGTTTTTATTTCCTAGACAAGAGAACTAGTTCCGTTTTGGTTGGGTTAACACTCAGTCCGCTCTGCTTCCCCCAGGTGCAAATTGTCCTAAGCGCTGTTTCCAACCTTTGTGACACCGTATCGGCGTGGATAGCAGAGAATGACAAAAGTATAATTTTAAGTACTCTTTAAGTATTTGAGACCAAACATGTATGATTGTTAGAGCTAAAACATCATACCATACACAACATATTCATACCAATTTCAACTTAAATAACTATAAGTGTAGACAGATAATGAGTGTACGCATACTCATACCTGATTGCTCGCAGCACAAATAATTATAAGTAAAAGGTGGATTGAATATTTTCTATACTTATAAATATTGAGTTGGAATAAAATGTAAATACTCTAAGTATACGTATATATGTTTAAACGTAGGAATATGGCATATATTGTTTTATAATGGTGTGAACCGATTTTATTTTCAATAAATATATATTTTTTTATATTATATTTGTGTGGCAATTACATATTAACTGTTAATGTTATTAATTTTAATTCGAAAAAGCACTATCTATCTATTTACGTCAGATATGTAATATAAAAGCGAGTAAAATGTAATATAATTTATTCTTATTTATATTTAAAGTTAATAAATATTTAAAAATCAGTTTCTCTCGTATCCAACTTTTAATTAAAAGTTTTAATTAAAATTAAAAAAATACAAATTATGTGTATAATAAAAATAATATAATGTCTTAAAACCTAAAAAAGTTAACAACAAATGTATTAAATTGTATAATATTAATAAATAAACTAAGAAAAAACAAGTAAACCGCACAAGAATTTCCAAAGCAAATCAATCTAAAAAGGGGAAAAATTATTAATTTTTCAACGACGTATCAAAATAAAGTAGATCATGGCAAAAAAGAGTAGTTTTAATAAAATTACAAAGTAAAAACGGAGTATTTCTTAAAAGCTCTTAAAATAAAATTATTTTATCTTATAATAATCAGGAGAAACATTAAATGACTTCAAAGAGTTATGCATATTTGCGTGCAAATATTTTACACATGATCAATACGGCATTAGTACTGTATCAATGTAATCACTACCTATATATAATAGGCAAACATAAAACTTCGGGATCCTTTTTCTCCCCTGTTTGTTCACCGATTTTATGTATTTTTACATATTTGTAGATATTGTTGAGCATTAGTGAACCGTCTTAATCTCTTTTAATTCCGGTTAGTATTTAAAAGATAAAAGATCCCTTAAAATGCTACCACTACACATCCAAAAAATACACATGTGTATAATAAATAAACATAGAAAAAAATTTTGGTTGAAGAGAAAATAATCGAAAATTATTCAGACGGTAAGCTCTATGAACCGGTAAACAAAGAAAAAATGTGAAAAAAAGTGAAGTGCTACTTCTCTTTAAAAAAAAACGACTGTGCTATCGCCACCAGCTAGTAGTCAATTTGCCCTGATTAAATGGTAAAATAATACATTATAGGTTAACATAATTTTTTATCTAAAACTGAAGACAAGAAAATATCAGCTTTAAATTAATGTATTGCTCATTTTTTAACAACATTAAGATAAAAATTAAATTAAGATAACATTAAAATAAATTAAAATGCCTAGTAAAATTACAAACATTATACCAAATATTTGTCTTATACAAAGAATTCAAAAATATAATACTGTCAACTGTTTTAGGTTCCATCCGATTTCTTTTTTGGTTATTATATTTCTAGTTATGGAAACAACTCGTTTGGATTCTGCGCTACTATCAGGAATGGATAATATTTTCATAGCTAGTTTAGGATATTTACCAAAATTGTTTTTCCATAACATCGAACTCGTCTGTAACCCTAACCTTTTCAGTACAATAACGCTCGAGTTCATCCCTTCCGTGGAAACTGGATCTAAAGTTGATGCAGACGAACTGCCGGGTAAAAACATTGGGGAAGGTAGTTGAGGTATTTGTGGTGAAAGAAGACTAATTGGTAAATCAGATTTTGCAGGTGAATGTGTTGCTTGAAAACTAGTTGACAGGATGGAAACTTCGAATGAAATTTCTGTATGTTTTTTGTTAATTTCTGAAATGCAAAATTCTTTTATTGCATCCATTTCATTTTGCTGTAAACCTATAGCAGGAGTTATATATGCTGCTTTATAAAGAATATTTAAATTTTAATTCCATATTTTCAAGTGAGACAGAATGTTATTTTTTAAAGCTGAAATAGCAGCTTCTTTATTAATTTTATTAATAGAGGGAATTAGGAAGCAAATTGTTGGTGATACACTGGCTTGAAGTTTTTTGAAAATTATTTCAAAGTCCTTGCAAATTTCTACTAAACCCTGCAGGCCGGACATATTGAAGTTTAGCATAATCCTTCTTTCAGCATTTTCTGCAAGAATTTCGTTGATTTTTGTACAATTGTCTAAAATAGACTTAAACTTTGCAAAATTTGATTTCCACCTTGTCCGACAATGGCTCTTCAAAATTGTATGCAGCATGTGTTGTTTGTTGGCGTACGTAATTCCTTTCAATTCAATTGTTGACTCGAAAGCATCATTCAACACATTAGAAAAAAGATGGGCTGAACAATTTTTATACATTTTGCAATCAGTTTGCGAAACCCAGAACCTTTACATTACTAAAAGGACGACAGTCTTCTATTGAAACTTTCATAAATGCTTCAAAGTAAGCGTCTTTATCCTCCGTGTTTAACTGTATCGATGTACTCTCGACTGGCTTCGAGTGAACACAATTATGTTTTAATAAATTTGATGTCTGCTTCTTTGCAAATTTGAAAAGCTTATGACATTCTCGGCAGTATACTCTATCCAGTAAAACAGGACCACCGCCCTTTTGGATTTCAGCAAGTCTAACTGGTATTCAACACTATTAATTTTTCTTAAAATTTCGTCGTTGTTCTCCATGCTGCAAATTAAAATAACTTTAATAAATGCACACCGTTAAAGTATTAAGAACTTAGTTTTGGTTTCGTTCTAAAAAAGTAAAAGAAATATAATTTTTAATTCTTTAAAGCGTACTTTCACTGATCTAATGAGCAATACGGCCTATATGCATTTATGAGACTGTCAGTTTATCTTGTGTTTTTTATCCTGTTTCGCCATGCCAAATTCAGGTAAGGCTAGGCTCGGTAATAGAAATTTTCTCAAGTATTTATTACATTTTGGAAAAATGTTTTGGTACATACTAAAACAAGAAGAAAAAAATCTATTACCTTTTCATTAACATTTAGGTGCAAAATTTTTATTATTTTATGGTTCACTTACAATTTAGATAGTAATGAAATTTTTGTAAAATAAAAAAAGGGTTTACAAAATTAGGTGCTTAAAATTTGTAAACCAAAATTTTTATTTTTTACTTCAAATATATTAAGTAAACACCACTAAAAATAAAAAATTAGATGTACAAAGGTACCTTTCATTAACTGTTTAATAATTCTTAAAGCATTTTTTAGAACTTATGCCATTTTGATGTATTATTTTAAAAAGAATTATAAAAACTTTTAGTCAAATTAAAAAAAAAAAAAAAAAAAAAACACACATAATAATAAAATAAAATATTCAACTGAGCTTATACTGGATAAAAAAATAACATTGAATTTTAAATTCATCGTTTCATCGTAATAAAAAACTAGTTTCAATCTTCTGGGTAATTTCTTTTACCTTTTTAATCCATCTTTATCTAATGTTCAGTTACAATCAAGATGTTATTTTTATATATGTATGTAAATAGTTCCTATAAGTAGTTATATTATAAGTATTTCAACTACCTTATAAGTATTTTAACTACTTCGCCATACTTATAAGCATAAGAATGGCACTTACCCAACACATCATTCACGCACAAGTAGTTATATTCATACTTCGAATTTCTTTATATTTTTTAGTTCGATGTGTATAAATAATGTGTGCTATAAGTATTAAGTATACTCATATTTGTCTCGTAGCAAACAAGTAGATGTTACTATTTTCTGTATTACATGTATGAATATACTCAATACGCAAAAATATGAGTAAATAATTAAGTTAACCTATTTTATAAGTACTTATTGTCAGTCTTTGGTGGATACCAGAAACTGCCACCGCCACATCATCCGCGTAGGCGATAGTCCTAAAGCACATGGAGCCTAATACCATGAGCAGTTTATTATTTCAACATTCCACAATAGTGGAGACAAAACTCCGCCCTGTGGTGTGCCCCTTGCCGCTATTTAAGTCACCTTTGCCGTGCTAGAATTTGACGTTATTATCCTACAACCAAGCAAGCGTGTTACGAACCCGATGACAGACCTTTGCCCCTGTGTGTGATGTCTTTCCCCCTTTGGCGATAAAGACCACGTTACACCTCGTACATTGATCCGGAATATAGGACCAGGAGAGGAAGGCGCTGTATAATGGTAAAAGCCGTGAAGGGACCGGATCTAAATTCTTCTGGAGATCGGCCGGATAAATCTCATCCGGGCCTGGAGACTTAAATGTCTGTATCTGTCTCTACAGAATTTTCCACACGGTCCATCCTTACAGGACCATATGAGTATTGCATTCCCATAGTTGAGCGACAACCCGGGAAGTGTGCATGGTGGTCATTTTTAAGGGTTTTGTCTTAATTCTAGGTCCTTAGACTAAGTTTTTTTAATATAATTGTGGGTTGCTCCACAGTCTATGAATATCCTATACTTTTTGTTGTCATCATTATTCATAGTTATGTAGAACAACCCGTCTATTAGTTTAAATTCTTATAAATATGGTTAGAATTATATTGGGACTTACTAAATTTTTTTGATATGATGCTGCTTTTGCGCTCTATAGGTTGAGTAGCCTCTATTCTGTTGTTTCGTTTTATCTTGGACTGCTGATGATAATTCCCACTGTGCAGTCTCTTCCAGGGTTGACTGTGGAATGCTTGAGTGTTGTACTGGACTTGCTTGGTGTTACCAGAGGAGATGTCCATTGGTTCCGGCTTGGGAAAGTTGTTTTGGTGCTGATGTTGATGTGGTGTATGGTAAGACGGTCTTCTGAAATGCTGATCATTTTTGGATTGTTGTCGTGGTTGTGTTTTCTGGTGCATTTTCTCATGATGACTTCTTTTTTCTTCATGATAGACATTGTTATAACGAAGACCTCTATGGTTGTTGTCATGCTCTATGGCTTGTGCAATAGCATAGGCATGTTCTAAATCCTTAATTGGGTTTCCGTATAGTGTTGACCGAATAAAGTCGTTATTTATGCCATTTTTAAATGTTCGAACTGCATCTTCCATTGCATGTGCCGTCATACACTTAGTTGACTCTGGGGGATCTCCAGACATTACAATTTTTGATGTAACTACTGTCTGTGCTTTACTGACTTCATCGTGGAATTCTGTCAGATTTAATTTGCCTTGGGTTAATCTTATTAATTCATCTTTAAGGACATACAGAGGTCGCTGATCACAGTAAGTGTAATCTAATCTGTTCAGAATTGCTTCAAAGTTGAAAATAGCGTTATGATTCAAAAGTATATTAGCTGCTGGCCCGATTATCTTAGACTTCACAATGGTCAGTGCTTTGACATATTTGTTGGAATTCGCATGACTGTTAATGCTGTTCATTAAGCGTGTAGCATCCTCTCTCCATAATCGACAGTTGCTCTTTGTTCCGTCAAATGTGACTTGAATATCTCAAGGTTGATCTCATTCGGGTTGCTATATGCAGCTACCTTAGGTACTGAAGCTTTGGCATGTGCTTGCCCTACAACCGGATTTATTGGGATCTGTTTTAGTCTACTGCGTAGTGAAACATTTTCCTGCTGGATGTCTTGCAAAGCTACTTGTAGGCTTGCTATTTGATGCATCAATTGGTTTAAATTTACTTGTTCCATGTTTCTGTAATTTTCGAAGATTTTTGTTCTTGAGGCTTTTCTCATCAGGGCTTAATTATTTATCCTTTGAGTTTTAGTATCCTGTTCTATGCAGGATTTAAATTTGTTAAATATCCTATTTTATCTAGGATTTGTTGTTTAATTTCTTTCTATGAAGAATTGTTTGTCTTCTTTTTATAAAGAAATAGTTCTGGTTCCTTGCTGCGAAAAGTATTCCAGTGGTCCGCTCTTGCAGGATATAAATATAATATCCTCCTGGCAAGATCGCCAGTTATTTAACTCGGTTCCTTTTGAGTTAAAAAAATATTTATTTACTGCTAGATACTACTTTGTATCTAGAAGTATTCTTTATTGAAATTTCTTATCAACTGCCTGGCAAAAGTATTTACAGTGGTATTTATAATTTTGCTAGTTAAAGATTACAATGTTTAATAATGTGTGGAAATATAAATAGCTATGTCAATAAAATGTTTTAGTGATGCAATGAAGTGTTTTTATAGTTTTATGGTTACATTTATGATCGTGTTTTTCTCATCCTTTTGTGTATGTTCACAAATATATGTTTTAAAATAGCCTTTTTTGTTAACTTTGTGTTTTTCCTGAAAATAATGTCTCGGGTTAATTATGTGTTTTTCCTGAAAATAATGTCTCTGGTTAATTAAGTGTTTTTCCTGAAAATAATGTCTCGGGTTAATTATGTGTTTTTCCTGAAAATAATGTCCCGGGTTAATTATGTGTTTTTCCTGAAAATAATGTCTCGGGTTAATTATGTGTTTTTCCTGAAAATAACTCCGTGTCCTTAACTTGCGCGGTGCCTTGCGTTTTTGTTAATTTTTAAGTTTTTTCCCGTTCAGGATTTTAACCATAGATATTAAAATGAAATAAAATTTATTAGTTTCTGGCTTAGGTTCATTTATTAACTTAATTTAAAAAAAATTAAAAAAGAAAAATTATTAACAAATGTATGCACACATTTTCCAAAGGAAACAAGAAAAATTAGACGCTGGCAGAATGTAATGCCGCATTTTCAGGACTGCCAAATCCATTATCAGCATTCTTCGCATCTATCTACCTTAAGTTGTGTATATTATAAACATCATCTATTTAACCAACTAATTTTATTAATTTAGTTAGACTAAGTCGACACACAAACTAAAGTATTTCTTTGCTGTTCTCTGTAACTTCTCTTATACATTTGTTTTTACAATTTTATATCAATCATCGATTGATCACGAATACAAATTTTGCTTCTGTCTATCATTCTTTTTATTTTTACCCACAAAACTAAAGATGTTTTTCCAGTATCATAATAACTATTGTGGAGTTAGGTATGAATGTAAATGCGCGGTGCCTTGCGTTATGTTAATTTTTAAGGTTTTTCCCATACAGGATTTGAACCATGGATACTTAAATGAATGAAAATTTATTATTTTCTGACTAAGGTTCATTTAATAACTTAATTTCAAAAAATCTTTAGAAAGAAAAATTATTAACAAATGTATGCGGACGTTTTCGTGAGTGAAAAGCAACGGATACGCAGCCAGAGTCGCTTTATTTAGAAGAAATAACCATTCCAGAGCACCTTAAATACTTGGAGGGCGAACTTTTGAATTAAGCGATTGGGATTTAAACGGTGAAAAAATATCATATTGGGCACGTCGAGTTCATTGAAAGTATTAGGGAAGTCACTGTGCTGGGTTATTGATGGAACATTTTATGTTGTTCCGAAAGTTTTCCGACAGCTTTTCACTATTTAAGGTATAATTGATGGCCAATTTATGCCTTATGAGCAAAAAATCTAAGCAGGTATTCACCGAGTTCTTTCACCAAAAACTCTATATGGCTCTAGCACAAAACATTTGTTTAAATCCTCAGAGAATAATTACGGATTTTGAGCAAACCATCTCGTCTGTTGAAAAGAGTATTTCCCTGATGCCCATTATAAGGAATGTTTATTTCATTTTGGCCAAATTATTTGGAGACGAGTTCAAAAGGAAGGACTTGCTCAAAAGTATGGCAATAATGAAGCTTTCAGCATTGCAATTCGTATACTCAAAAGCTAATCATTTGTTTCGCCCGAAAGCATATTTGATTATTATAAAGAACTAAGTGCCAGCTGTAAAAATAAAGATTAACAAAAAATAAGTGTTCGGCTTAAGCAAAATTATATTAGCGGAAAAACAAAGTTTGGCGCCCCTAATAATGACCCTAAATTTTGGTGTGTTTTGGATTCTTTTAAGGAAAATTTTCCGCGCACTCAAAACTCTATTGAGGCTTGGCACCGTAGGTTTAAACTTATTGTAGGGAAAAAAATGTGGCATTCATGAAATTATTAAAGAGTTGGGGAAAGAATTAATAGAAATTAAAACAAATATAGGCAATATACATTCAGGCATAGGTATTAAAAATAAAATAAAATGTTGAACGTCTTAAGAGAATTAAAAAAAGTTGTTAGATCTCGAACTGATTTAGATAAAATAACTTATTTGTCTTCTATATCTCATAATATTACACTTTGTTATTAAAAGTTTTATGACACATGTTATAAATTTCATCTTATATGTAAACTATTTTGATAAAGAAAAATTATTGGGTTTTTCCATTATTAAATATTTGTAAAGTCATCATATAATTTTTAAAGATTTTGGTACATCCACCCAATTTCAATCTAA
Organism: Cistogaster globosa; assembly: GCA_937654795.1. Taxonomy (NCBI): domain Eukaryota; kingdom Metazoa; phylum Arthropoda; class Insecta; order Diptera; family Tachinidae; genus Cistogaster; species Cistogaster globosa. Next base: position 1,509,361 of record OW569408.1, on the reverse strand, counting down.
AAAAATGAACTTCAAGCCAAAACTTTGCCACCACCGTGTTCAGTTGTATTTATGGTGTACGTTAAATGATGTTGCTGATTATATGACGCAAAATATACCACTTCCTAACCGATACCCATTAGCAAAACTTGGACTTAACACTTCAAAGTACGTTTCCCAAAAACTCCTCGGCAGGATTTACGTATGTTATTTTTAGATGAATAGATTTTGCTGTGCAATGAAGAGAAACTTCATCAAGCCTACTTCTTATTGCTTTAGATGACACTTCAATGCAATGTGATTTCCATACTTGAACCTGTAGCTATCTGCCTGGGACTTTTAAATATGTCAATTTGGAAGGTTCTATTTATAATTTTGTCTTCCATTGGCGTCAATTTTCGTTGTTTCCGTTGTTGTCCTTGGAAAATTTTTGTTGTTAAAAACTAGCTTAAATACTTGGAGGTGTTGTAAATTTTTCTTCTAAAGTAATCAAGCGAATTAGAAATTTGTATAACAGTCTTATGCGATTTTTCGAAGAAGTTGATGCTTTACTTTCATAATATAAATTTAGTATTTGTACAGCATAGATTGAGAGGTAAATTAAACCTATTTAGACGAATGCAAACACACATCTTTGCAAACAGCATTAACAAAATATTTTGATGGACTACTTTTCATCTCTGATTTTAAGTGTCATTTGTTCGTTCATGATGAAAACAAGTTTTTGATAGTAGTTTTAATTAGTTATGTATTATTTTACCACTTTACTTGCAAGTTATTATAAGTTACACTATTTAACTATATTAACAAATAACAAACCTTTAATCCTTTACTTTAATTTCAATACTTTTTTATTTCTGATTTCTTAACTTTTAAAGAAAACAGAAAAAAAAACGTACTAGATCACTAAAATCGTCATCAGCATTCTCCTTAAGTGGTGTCATCTATTTAACCAACCAAATCAAGAAATAGAAATATCTCATAATTAATCACTGGTTTAACTAGTTCAAAGTGATTATTTTTTTTTAATCGTCAAATATGATGTGTTTATTATAGGTGTATGCTGAATTTGATTTTGGCTTTGTTGAGCTTCATATATGTTTCGCTCAATGAGAAGTGTGCCTGTTTAAATACTTCGAAAGTAGAACAGTTTCTTAAATGATAGAGACCATAAGAGCTTTTCTAATTTTTTTAACCAACTTAAGAAAAATGGAAGATACCAGTTCACCAGAATATCTTTTTTATGTTTTTGTTTCATTTTTAAACCTTTTTGAAAATGTTTTCTTATTTTAAAAGGTTATGCTTTCAACTTGTTGCTTTATTTAAAACAGTTCATTATTTAAAAATGAAATGGTGTACCCATACAATATACATGGTTTTACGTTTATTATAAGCCATAGAGGGCACCACCTTAAACTAAAAAAAATATCATTATAGTATCGAATAGCAGAAAGTAATACAAAAGAATGAATCTTAAATATATGGGCCTATCTTTACAACCGTTACAGATGAATAAAAAATTGGACAAAATGTCGATTACTATGACCAGTATACGGTATAAATTAAAGGGTGCCCCAATAATTGATCTAATTTGATGTGTATGGCGATAATTTTGAACAGTTGAAGACGGCTAAAGTTGAAGATGGCTAAAGTTTACAACGAACCTGTATAACAAGTATAAAATATGGATTTGGAAAATAAAGAGTGTCCAAATAGTTGATGTAATTTTAATTATCCTTTGAACCGTTACATACAAATACTTGAAAATTAGATAAAATGTCCACTATTTTTTCTGGCATAGTAAGAAGTACAAATGACTAAAACTATAAATTAAAGGGTGTTGCAATAGTGGATTTAATTTGATTTATATGGCCAAACTGTTGAACCGTTACACAAAAAGTAAAAAATAGTGGATGTTATTTAATGAATATGGCCAAACTTTTGGAGTATATGTATACTTGGAATTTTCAAAGAAACTTTATTGCTAAGTCCGCTCATACATGTAGAAATTAAAAATAACTGACGTATTTCGGCCCTATCTTTGAAAACGTTAAAGATAAACACTTGAAAATTAGACAAAACGTCCATTACTATATCCAGTATAAGATTGAAAATTACGATTTAAAGGGTGCCCTCAAAGTTTGTGTAATTTTATTTATATGGCCAATAGTTTGAACAGTTAAAGACAAACGCTTAGAATTTAAATAATAAAGGGAGGCCTCATAGGTCCTGAATTTTTCGGTGCATGGTTTTATCTTTTACCGTTACATAAAAACATTGGATACTTACCAGAACGTATTCCATACTATGTCCGCTACGCAGCAAATATTAAGGTTGAAGTTAAAGGGTGTCCCTTAAGGGTATCTTTATAAGTCAGTTCATTTTACTTATGTGGCGTTACCTTTACAAGCTTTTTAGACAAATCCTTGATATGCATCAGAACGTGCATTACTTTGTCCACTATAATAAATATGACATTGGAAATAAAAGGGTATCCCTATAGCTTATAAAACTTAGCTCATTCCCCATTATTTGAAACGTTATAGACTGACAAGCGAAATTTCAACAATGTAAATATTACTTTGTTAACAATATTTACTAAAAAGACATAAAGGATGTACAATGTACACGACTTTGATAAATTTTTAATTTGTGACTGGATATGATGTTAATGTTATTTAATTTGAGTAAAAAATAATTCTTTCAAATGTTGAATTTGAAATTTGAAATTTTATAAATACAAAAAGTATGACACCAAAAAATTTTTAGAAAAATCTGAAAGAAAACTAAAAAAATAATTTAAAATGCGAGACTTTAACATATTATTTTTCTCTTGTTTTTTCCAAGACAACTTTCAAACATTTCAATTGGATTTTCTATTATTTGTTGTATATGTTGTACTGAATTTTTTAAGGTAATTGATATTGAAAACAAACATTCATAATAAATTCAACTAGAAAGTAATAAATAAAGCCAGATAGAATAACAATTAAACGGCAAAGCTTTCCTATTAAAATTACATTTTCATTTCTAAAATTTTTTGTTATAAAAAAACTTGTGTTGAGGAGTCGAAAGTATAAAAATTCTGCATTATCTGCAATCAGCTGTTTTCTTACAAGTTTTTACAATTTTTCTATTCGCGTCCTTCTTCTTTTGCCTTAGTGTTGTTTTCAGAAATATTTTTTTAAATTAATCAGTAGTTACTAGATTTTATTGGAAGAATCAACAATGATTTGATTGATATAATTTCTAAAAGCCAAACACTTCAAAAATATTTTCATGATTTTGAGTTTATTCTTTTTATTTTTAGCTTTACCACCACCTACAATTCATCCCGTTTGCAATGATAACAACTCAGTAACAAACTTAAACTATCAACGCGATGGTGGTTTATCTCCAACTAGCAATCAATTAGCTCAATGGTTTTCACCCGAACTACTTGCACGAGCTTCAGCAGGAAAACTGCCATTACTAAACACGAATCAAGCCCTAAGTTTAGAAGAATTTGAAAGAAGCATTCAACATTCCTCAACTGCTGTTAACAATTGCATATAAAAAAATAATAAACACACTATTTAATACATTTAATTTATTTTAAACCATATAATATATGTATGATGTTAAAAATTCGATTATTCTTATTGGCAAATTAGTTATAAATTTCCAAAAAAAAAAGAAAAAAGTTTTACTTTTATACAAAAAAATGTTTTAGTAAAAATTTACAAAAACTCCACAATATTACCATCACATATTTTTCTGTTATATATTTAGCATACACAGTTGTTGTAACATTTTGCTTTACAATGAGTATGAATGGCATTAAATTGTTTCGTAACATTTCGTGTATTCGGTTAAAACTATTAGCTTTTCATAAGTAATTGCAAATAATATTAAAATTGTATTTAAAGCATGTAAACGAAAAAACTTTACAAAGTAATTTGCGAATATTGTGAAAAATAAAATGCATGCCATGTTTTTAGTTTTAAGTCATCGTTTATGGAATAAAAACATAATTGGAGAAACAAAGGGGATATATTTTGTAACTTGCTAAAGCTGTATTTTAAATGGTAAAAAAAATTTTCCTGTTCCCAATTTAATTCAGCGTCTCCCAATAAGCCGTTGTTTCAACGTTGAACCAGGAAATGTACCTTAAAGAGTGTTTAACAACATTTGTTGCCTTTATTTAAACTTCATTATACACCGCCAACAATCAGACCTTTCCTGAAAGCCTACGAAACGGTCAAGTGGGTTAGAAGTAATAACATGTTAGTTAGTTAGTTAGGAGTGGCAGCCTCTCGCGACGAAGCTCACTTGAGCACAAACGAATGGCCCGTTGTGATACCACAAAGAAGGCGGCATGACTCCCATTACCCAGCTGAGAAGCATGAGGATTCACGGATGAACTTTGCTATGTCCCTTATAGAGTGGGATGATAGCTCCGTAAGAGTTCCAAAGAAAGGAGAGCCCAGAATTCTTACTCTTCTTCGAGCCAGGCATGGGCAGTGGCACAGGAGGTGCAGTACGGTCTCTTCCTCATCCTCCGAGCTACAGCTGCGGCAGAAATCATTAAAAGGCAGACCAAGTCTTTCAGCATGCCTACCGATTAGACAGTGTCCAGTAAGTACCGAGACCGTGATACTTATGGATTTTCTGTACAGTCTGAGCAGCTGCCTGGTCCGCTTGAGGTCCAGTGTAGTCCACAGTTGTCTGGAGACACAGCAGGAACTTTCATCTACCCATAATTTGCGAGCCAAATTTAGATAGTGGTTCTTTATGGCCATTTTCACCGTTGCCAGAGGAATTCCAACGTCTGGTAGCGGGGAGAAATTAGGAAGCAATGTGCCCCGTTTTGCGAGATCATCGGCCTCACAATTACCCTGGATATCTCTGTGACCAGGGACCCAAAACAGGTCAATCTGTGATCGCACCGATAAAGTGTTCAGTAATGAGCGACAACTCAGGACTAACTTAGATGTACTATATGCACCAGCAAGCGCCCTGATTGCCGCCTGACTGTCCGAAAATATCCGAATAGCATGACCAGAAAGACCGTCCCTGAGCGCTATTTCGGATGTTTTCAGAATGGCCATTACCTCGGCTTGAAAGACGCTGCAGTAGTCAGGGAGTCTGAGGGAGAGTCTTAGTCTAAGGTAATTGGAGAAAATTCCGCAACCGACTCTGTCGTCCAGTTTCGTGCCATCGGTGTAGATGTCAACAGTATCACCCACAACCATTTCGTTACGGACCCATATCTCCCTATTTGGAATATGGATCCGAAACCCGTGGTCCAGAGCAGGAGTAGAAGAGATGTAGTCCACCATTGATGGCAGTGGCACATCCCGATCGATAATCTTAGAGTGCCCTATGTCCAGCCTGAGCCAGCGTGAGAGGGCATTAAGTCTGGCTGCACAGCATTTAGCCTGTTGCAATACCAGAAGTTTGGTGGGTAACCAGTAGAGAAGAGCAATCAGAGCCTTTGTCGAAGTAGTTCGAAGAGCCCCAGTAATAAAAATGGCGGCTGTTCTCCTGACTTTGTCAAGAGGCTTTTGGTTGACCAATCTCTCAAAAGCGGGCCACCAAAACACAGCACCATAGAGAATATTTGGCTCTATAACTGCCTTGTAGAGCCAGGAGATGTTTCGAGGCTGAAGGCCCCATCTTGGTACTAGAGCTCTCTGACAGAGATAGAGCGCAAAGGTCGCCTTCCGAGCTCTTTCGGCAATGTTTGCCTTCCATTGAAGTTTGGGGTCAAGTATCACCCCAAGGTATTTCACACTTTTACTTACACTGAGCACAATGCCATTCAACCTCGGTGCAGTAAAATTCGGGATCTTGTATCTCCGTGTGAGGAGCATAATCTCCGTTTTGCTGGGGTTAACAGCAAGATCAAAATCGCAGCACCATTGAGACAGAACATTAAGCGAATAGTTCATGCGTTCTGTGAGTGTTGTCAGGTACTTCCCAGAGACTGCGATTGCAATGTCATCAGAATGAGCTATCACCCTATTATCCGTTTGGTCCAGTCGCCGTAGCAGCGTGTTGACTGCCAGATTCCAGATGAGGGGAGACAATACGCCACCTTGTGGAGTGCCTCTTTCACTACCCTTTCAACGTGATCATTTCCCAAAGTGGATGTGATGATTCGTGTCTTCAGTAGTTGCGCAATGAATCCCACCAGATTTGCATCAAGATCGAGATCCAAGAGGGCATTTATAACGGCATTGGGGCAGACGTTATTGAAAGCTCCTTCTATGTCAAGAGACACTGCAAGCGTAAATTCCTTATTTGAAAGGGATTTTTCAACATCGGATAATAACACGTGCAGCGCTGTTTCCCCAGATTTCCCTTTCGTGTAGGCATGCTGCGAGCTAGAAATAAGCGCGGGATTTATGGAGTTCCTGATCTAAAGATCAAGAATCCTTTCCAGCGTTTTGAGTAAGAAGGACGACAGGCTTATGGGCCTAAAGTCCTTGGGTTTAATAGGAGATGTCTTCCCCGCTTTAGGGATGAAAACAACTCGGGCTACACGCCAACCTATGGGCACGTAAGTATTTTCTAGGCAAGCATTGTAGATTTGCAATAGCCATGGTTTTATGAGGTCAATGCCATGTTGCAAGTCCGCTGGAATGATATTGTCAATTCCAGAAGATTTAAAGGCATCAAACGACATGATGGCCCACTCTAAGTAAGCATCGGTCACCCGGAAAGTGGGTGGAAAAACCGACGCGGAATTCACAATCCCCATCGCTTCGTCAATCCCTTCACTACCAGGGAAGTGAGAATAAAGCAGCGTCTCCAAGGTATCGATTACAGAGTCCGTCTATTGACCGTCCGGCTTCTGAATACTCTCAATAACTCTCGGGGACGTGCTAAGAATCCTGCGTAGCCTGCTGGTTTCGGACGAGCTTTCTATGTTGCCACAGAAAGTTTTCCACGAGGCTCTTTTGGATCTACGTATGGCATACTTAAACTCCCTTTGTTTATCCTTGTAGGGCAGCCAGTTTCCACTATTTTTGGCCCTATTAAAGAGTCTTTTACATTCCCTACGTAACTCTGCAATCTCCGTATTCCACCAAGGGGGTTTCGGTTTACCCTTTGGCTTCGGTGGATTGCAGGCCGCTTTCGCCGCAGAGCATATCTGCAAGGTCAAGAATTCAACCGCCCGATCAATATCGCAGTGGTCATTAGTCTTGAAGGGAGCAGGCCTCAGGCCAAGCTCTAAAATGGACCGAAATTTATTCCAGTCCGTTTGTTTCCTATTTATGTAGGAGTGAGACACTCCGAAACCTACTGATTCCAGATCTAATTTATAAGATAAATACCTATGGTCAGAAAAGGAGCACTCTTGAGAGACACTCCAATTTCTGACAATATCAGACCAGCCACCACCTGTCAAGGTAAGATCGAGAACCTCCCTTCTACTCGAAGTGACGAAGGTAGGTTCGCTTCCCCTATTGACAATACTTAAGTCATAAAATAATATAAAATCAAAAAGAGACTCACCCCGTTCATTGACATCCGTGCTGCCCCACATATGGTGATGAGCGTTAGCATCGGCCCCAATGATGACCGGCGTTTGATGGTTGTTAGCCTCTGCAACCAGAAGCTTTAGCAGGTCATGTGGTGGTGAATTACCATGATCATGGGCCATATAACTGGAGACCACCCAGACATCCTTCGAGCCCGTCTCCACTGCTATGGCAACGCTGTCTCTGTCACTGAATCTGCGAAGAAAGCGTTAATATTATACTTAATCATAATACAGGCCCTGGGTTTACCTTGACCTGTGACGTAGACAGTTTTGTAGCCGTCCATAGATATTCCGGAAACCCGATCATTAATAACCCATGGTTCCTGGACCAGAACAATATCCTCTCCTTTCTGTGACAGGGGGAGGAGTAAGGCCGCAGAAGCAGCGATGGAATGATGAAGATTAATTTGCACAACCCTCATCATCATTATTTTTGGCCGTAAGGGTAGCGTCGGAATCGCCCTCGCTAGACAGGAGTGATTCCTCGCTTTTTGTCAGGTATTCGGATCCAAGACTCATTTGCCGGAAAAAGTCACCAGCAAACTCAGATGAAGAGATGACACTTCTTGTGTCATCCGACATATCTGAACCGCACATGGAAGCCGGAGCCAATTGTAAAGGTTCAGCTTGTCCAGCGGCAACCTCAGGTACCAGAGGTTCCGTGGGAGGTTAAGAATTTTTCCCTATATTATCCCCCTTATAGATCCTGAGAGAGATCGAGTCGAAACCGTAGTTGAACTCCCCCTCACAGGCATTAAGTGGGGCGAGGGACTCGTCGTTAATGACAATGATAGCGTCACGGAAGTGGCCCTTTGGCTCGCTTACTTTAGCGACCTTCCAGTCGGCCGTAGGCAGCTCTTTATTGCTGAGTTTAGTCAGCTCCAGAATTTCATCCGGAGTGGAGGGATCTGCCGGGATTCGGGCGAAGGATCTTGGATGGTTCGGAATCTGATCTTTGGATACAGCTAAGAGCTTAGCACCCGACCAGATTTCACCTAGGCTGTCAATTGCCTGCTTGTACAGGTCCGCTGAGCGTTGATCAGCACAAGCGATCAATTTAACATGCCCCTGATACCAGCCCGCATCACGGCATGAGGGGGAGGGGCCAGGATTGGCTGAAATTATGTCCTTATAGACACTGCGAAGAGCCGCTTGGACTAACCTCCAATTATCTGGAGATATAGTCCCGTCACTTTTACCAGTGTCTATTATAGCCAAAACGAGGCTATCCTTAACTATCTCGCTAAGGGGACGTGAGGACACCGGTTTGGATGTTGAAGTTTTTGGCCGTTTAGGCAGTTGAGGGACTGTCGTAGCGGTTTCCTCAGCCGACCTTTGTCGTTTCTGAGGTGCCAAGTTAGGTGGAGGGCGAGACTCCAAGTTCTGTTTGGCCAATTTAAGTTTAGTCTGGTCCTTTACAGACAAAGTGTTCGGATCTTGCCCACCAAGCTTTTGCAGGATCCGGTAAGCAGATCTTCTGGTCCTATACGCCCGCGTCGACGCGCTGATGTGTGCACGAGAAGAGGAGGACGTGCTAGGGCCCAGACTACCAGTTGTTTGGGCTGGCTTAACCAATGCGCCTACATCAGTAGTTGGACCAATATGCGGGGGAGCCCCTCTTTCACTCTGTTTTGTAGCAGGAGTGATTGTGGTGCTCGAAGAGGGCATTACGCAACCCTTGGGGATTGCGGTGCTGGATGTTGAGGCAGACAACAGAGTCGCTGCACCCAGCTGTGGTCTGGAGGTAGAGGTCACAGACGAAGGTTGTTTCTGGATTGCCGGCTTTTGCCGTTGCAATACAACCAGCTCCCTTTTAGGGTTGGCCTTTGTGGTCTTTTTTGTAGTTGTAGTTTTGTCCATGCGAAATGGGTCCCACTCATAGCCGCTATCTCCACCCGTATGTGTAGTCAACTCAAAGGTCCCATGGTTATCTACGCAAGCAGGGAGGCCATGCGAGGGTTGGCACCAGCCTTCATGGGGACAGGTGCTCAGAGCCAGACCGTTGCTAATTGGGAGTAAACTCAACCAAACCTACACCACCAACTTAACGGTGACGGGTATCGAACGTACTATGAGACCTGCCAGGGTTTTAACGGGACGGAGATAGTTATGACCTTAAACTGAAGCCGTTCCCATAGGGTTTCACCCCGGTGCTACTAGGTCCAGAATCCATAACCACCAGCCCAAGTCAAACAAAAAACGTGCCGAAAAAATCGGAAGAAAGGTCCTTGGACAGAAAAAGGTCGTGCCAGGGGGGGTATAGATCATTTAGCGTTACCCAGGATGCACTACGTGGAAGCGATCTATGTTACATCCCTAAGTAATAACATACGAATGTAATAAAATGATCAGTACAATTCACTAAACTATCAGGGGAAAGATTTTTGGCTCAAATTTCATCAATATTTTGAAGAACATCTAAAGCAGCTAAAACCGAAAAATATTAATACTTTAAAATAAGAAAATGAAGAAATCTGTACTCTAAAAAGCAAAATATAAAAATTTTGCAATTGCTTTGAAACCCTTAGAGTAATGCTCCTAATTTGTATAAGAGTTTCTTTTTGTTGTTCCTAAATAAGAAGTTCAAAATTTTCCGTTTACATGCTTTAGTTATATTGGTACTTTAATTTTTCACTTTCGTGATCGTTACAAAGCTACAAATGTTTAGACAGTCATACTTAGGGATGAAACGATACAAGTAAATATTCGATACTCTCGATACCAAATACTTTTAGCATCGATACTTTACCACAGAGTATCAAGTAGGTATCGGTAAAAAAAGTATTCGTATCGGTCAAAAATACTCGCTGTATATTGACTTGAAGTTTATGTTAAACATGACGCCATTGCTTACTTATGCATTAGACCTTACTATTTTTTATTCTACTTGTAAAGTGCAACAAGATAAAATTTTTTTATACTGTTTTTTATATTTGTATGTAAATATTTACACGCATTTTTTCAACCCTTATGTAAATGGCAAGATACCCGATACCTTTAGCATTGCAATTTTTTTAAAGAAGACAATCTACATTCTTGAAACTTATTGAGAACTCCTAAGTTTTAATAGGCTTCAAATTATTACTGTATTTTAGCTTAAAACATAATTTTATGTCAGCGAGACAGACATACTTTCTTTTGACACCCTTAACAGCATGGGAAGATACCTCGGTACCTTCATACATTTTATTTAAAAAAACAATTAGAATAAATTTTTATTTTAATATTTTCCGCAAACTCAATGATAATTAAACATCACCATTCCTATCTAAGAACATAAAATTGTTAACATAAATATATATATAGTATATGTTTAGTATCTGACTGCATATTTGCTAGTATAAAACTTTTGTTCTTTTTTTCGGTTCTAACAAGCGTAAAATTCCAAGGATTTCTGCCAGCTCTAGAGACGTAAAAATTTTCTGTGGTAACATTTCTTTCTGTATTTTTATATGGAAAAACTAGGTTCAAAGCTGTGTTTCCGCCTACATTTGTTTGCTGCTCACTTTCCGCTTGTATAAATTGCCATGCAGAAGGTACGATTTACATATATGTATCGCAAGCACAAAATATTTGTATGTCATATTTTTCTGGTTCTGACGACATATGCTGCGCAAAACGGGTACGTCCACTGTATGGCTATCAGTTTTTCATCAATTGTAATGCACTCATCAGGTTAGTAACTATAACGTAAATTTGCATTTAACATCATCCAAATGTCACGAATAGCGGCAGCTTTATTAGTTTCAGTGTGTTATATACGGGTTTCAGCACTATGAAAACGTATATATTGTAGGAGGATTTTGAATCTGAATATGGGCATTGCTACCTGGAACGATAGCAAATAAGTTGGTTTTCACAATTTTGTTTTATGTTCTTTATTTGATTTTTGAACGCCAGCATAAAAAGAATACCACAAAATGCATCCACTTCTTCTCTGAATGGCTCAAATACTTTGGTTTTTTGTGTTTTGCCTGTTTTTCTGTTATAGTCCCTGATTGTTTTTTGCTCTTTACGGTAGAAATATATCACATATTTCAGCAGACAAAATATTTCTGAATAATTGTTTAGCAGTAGGTAATTTTTATTTTTGAGCTTCACAACCACGTTGTCGTAAAATGTTTCTATATATTGTCTGTTATTCAGGAATGGATGAATTTGCCAAACGGTACCATCCTTTGCATTAAGTTCACTGTTTCTATCCATATCATTATAATCAATACTGCCTTCAGAGTCAAAAGTCTAAAGTTCCTACTAGTTCACTGTCTGAAGCTTCTACTTCATTTAGTGGTGGAATATATTCTTTATCGTCCTCAGAATGGATAATATGTTGTTTATATCTAGTGAAGTAAATCTCTTAGAACGAACACTAAAACTTCATTGTGTTTATAAAAACTTGTACTTGTAATGTGATCTCGGTCGAAAATAAAACATACTAAAATTTTTATTTCTGTGAAGAGTTGTGTATACTTCTTTCAGGTGGAATTATCAACTTTGAATTCGTTTGCCACCTTTGATACACAACATTTTTAAAATCTTATGCTAGGACATATTGCATAACTTTAGGTGCATTAAATAAGTTAGAATTTTCTCAGAAATATACATATAAAATTTATAACAAATCTCATGTTTACTTAAACAATTTTGTATACAAATTTGTGGCAAACTTTTTAAATTTCCTCACTTTTTCTAATAGGTACGCGGGTACTCTGCCATGCTATATAAGGTTTTTTTTTCCATTTACATAAGGGTTAAAGAAATATTGTTATGTTTTGTTGATTGTTTTTTTTTTTTTAATAAATTGAATTAAAATTTTATACATATATTTGTCTTTATTTTGCAAAAAGGTATTTCTTTTTCAAACTAAAAGGGTAAAACAAACTATTACACACTAACTATAATAACGTCCTTGGAACTGCATATCGCTGGTCTCATTTAGAAAGGCCCTAACTCGCATAATCGTGATTTTACAGGAGGAGGTAAAAACATAATAGAAACTGTATTTATCACAATGTAATATTTGAAAAGTAAATGCTTTTAAAACCGTTATTCTTGATACTATTGCATTGAAATTTTGTGACGAGTAGTATCTCTGTGAAATGCATTGGAATCTTGAAAAAACTCAATTTCGTACATAAGACTTGCGACATGTATTTTTATTTGCTTTAAGTCTATGAAATAGTCAATCGATACGAGTAGGTATCGATACTTTTTGTTCGATATTGACTACTCATCGATATATTTCGATCGATACTGTATCGAGTAAAAATATTAAAACCCTAGTGGTATCGTTCTATCCCTAGTCATGCGCAATACTGAACAAAATCAATAGGAGTTAATTTAAGCGTACTTAACATCTTTAGTAATTGTAATATATTTTTATAATTTAGCTATGGTAAGATCGCGGTTGCAATCGCGTAAGTGGGCTTGATTTACCCCATTATCTGAGCCAGAAATTGCAAGAGGGATAAGAAACTACAATAATGCTACAAACAACGTGTAAAAATAGAAGTGTTGGTCAAAAGCAACTGCAAAGGGCCAATCCTTGTTTATAGGAACAAAAAATTCCTAAACTGTATGGGAGGGAACATTCAATCTGTGCAGTACGGAGTGGATAAGTAAAGAAACCAACTACTACCAGTCGTTCCCATGATAATTGGATCTTCGCTCCGGAACGACCCGAGTCTATCACGCCCAAAGCCAGCTACCGTGAAAAGTCTCCAAACTTTGTAGCGAGTTGCAGCAATAAACTGCCTAACATAAGCACTACTCCTTCTATTGCAACCACACAGGTTTAAACTCCATGTGTGAGGCGCAACCATATTCATAAGTGCTCGATATGTAACTCAGTAATTCGGAGGAATATAACATCAGTACGGTGCAAGGTTGTAAAAAATGGTATTATATGAGGCGTTGTACAAATTAAAGGTCACAGAGGGATTGGAATGCTAATTTCTTAGCCGCATGCTGTGCAAATAGCCCCCCCTTAGCAGCCAGCAACGCCCTAAACTCAACTGCGCAATCTACAGCTAGTCGCAGTACCCCTTCAAAGATACAAAATTCACCCACATTACAACAGCCAACACCGACAACATCACCTCTACTAATCACACTGCTACGCCTTCCCGCTTAGCGGCTAGTGCAATATACTAGCCTTGACAGATCATTCCAAATCATGCTCACCAAACATTTCCATTGTTTGCTCGTCGCTACTTGCCTATACAATCCGGTAAATCCAAGAAGCATTTAACTCCGACCACATTCCTTTTGATAAGCGCACTTTTATTTATTATAATAAAGCCAACTGGCAGGGTTTTTCAGAATTCATTGATGACTCTCTTCGTCAATTACCATACCGACTTGGGCCAGAAAGGGAGAGAAAGTTTTTAGGCAAACTCTCTTCAGGGTAGCCCGGCCCTTCATACCAGCAGGCAAAGTACTTAATACTAGACCATATTTTACAACTAGTGCAGCGCGCATAGCTCAAGAACGCGATCATTTACGCGCTTCCAACCCATCAGACTAACAAATTGAACTGCTGACGGCTGAGATAAATAGACTCGTAAATGAACATCGTCGCAGCAGATGCTTAACAGTTTTTCACTTAACTAGAAAAAGCTCTGGTCTGCTTTTAAAAGTCTATCTTGCGCAAACTGCAACAAACATCTTGCAGCTATACGATCTAACTACATTCAGCATACAGATGTAAAGAAATGCGGAGAATAATTCTGCCGACAGTTTACCGAGCACCCCATCACCTAGAATAAGCGTAAAAAAGCCATAATTCGGAAACCAAGAATCTAAAGCGAGATTCGGTGCCCATTTCCTTTAGTCCTGTTGAAGTGAAAAATATTTTTACCCCTATTATGTATGTCGTCGACGACTTTTACGCAACTTTATAGTCATTGCCGTATTTTGGCGACGACACTACCAACTCGACCATTAATTGGTATTAACTAAGAAAGCTGAGTTATAGTATGTTTCTACGGCACCTGCTTCGCTCTCAATTCTTGCTTCACACTCCAATCACGAGCGAATCTACTTGCTTCGCCACACAAAATTATGAGAGCGAAGCTGGTAGATTCATATTGAAAATACTTGCAAAGCATGAAAAATTTCTGTCTTCTCTAATTTTTATCGCAAGTTTATTTGAACTAGCTGTATAAAACGTAAACAAAAAGAGAAAAACAATGTTTAAATTGGTGTGTGGATGTTTGTAATATAAAAAACAATTAATTTCATTAAAATTTTAAATGTAATAAATTACAAACAAACAAAATTAAAACGAAAAATAAAGTTTTTTAACAAATTATTTGAAAGTTGTTTCAGTTTTTGTGCAGACGTCCAATCGTAGCCTGTGTCGTATGAACGGCGTGCTTCGCAATCATGATTCGAAGATCGAAGCAAGTGCTTCATTTTGTCGTGGAAACATACTATTACCGTTGACACATTATCGATAAATAAAAAAAAAAATAAGTACCATCCCTATAGTTTTGTCACAGTTCTCAGATTTTAGATTAAATACTTATATTTAGTTTTCCAGATAACAAGTACGTAAAAACCTTTAAAAATGGGAAAGGATTTTGTATCACTTTTTTCAGATTTGTTGATTTATTCTTCTTTCGCTTGAACAAAGCAGTTTTCAAATACGTTTTCGCATAAAATAGAACCTTCAATGAGGAGTAGAGTTCTATCAACGTTCATTCCCAATACAATTAAATTGGCTTCAACACAGGGTTCGTATCAACTAAGTGTTGGAAATGACTTAGTGCCCCTATTGCCGTTCTCAACTCAACTAAGTTTGGTCGTCTGTCAGCCAACCTGACTTTGGCTCAATCAAATTATTTTTTGGTATTGTGGAACGCACCGATTTTTAGTTGTGTTTTTTATGGCGTTGCCGGTATGAAATGTCGATTTTATGTTGGCAACACCATGCATTTTTATTGTAAAGTGAAGAAAAGAAAACGCAAAAAAGAAGTTTAAATAAAGTTTTTATAAAATAAAAAAAATGTATTGAAGCGTGGACTTATTTTTTTAAGATGAAAATCGTGACGCTAATACAAACGTTTTACGTACACGTAGAAAAATACACGATGATTTCAATCCTCTTGAACTACCCAGTGCGAATTAAGAAATGTCCAAAATAAGTAACAAAAATATTTACAAGTAGTTTTTCATGGATTATTAGCTATTTTCGGCTGAGCAAAGAAGCATTTTTTTATGTAATAGACGAAATTAGAGGATCATTGGGAAAAAACCTGTGGAAACATGTCGAGATTTTGAGGAGTTTCAGAAGCCTCACCTTTTGACGAAGCAACGATTTTAACGCCGACGGTGTGTTCACATGGTGCTAGATCATTTAGTGATAACAACTGAGACACGAATTCCTTAAGTATATTAAGAGGAATTCTTGTGAAGGACCACCACCTATTGCTTGTTAGTTTTTTTTATTATAAGCAAGTTTTTTTATACTTTCTTTGTAATGAATCCAAACCTATATGAAGTAAAAATTCTAATAAAATGTCTGTTTACAATAAAAAAAATGTCATATTCTTGCACGTTGCGATTCAAAGGACGTTCTTGTAGTTGAGCCCAAGCTGTTCAATTCGATTGTAAATCCTTACACTGAGTTTTTGTAATCCCAATTTTTGCTTTTGCTTTCTGGAATTTTTTTTTCCATCAGCTGCACAAATCGCTCAAATTGGGCTTTGGTTGTTCGTTTTAAGGTCCTGCGTATGTGTATTAAACATTATTTTAATTATATTAAGATTAAAAAACGCCTATACTTACGATTTTTCCATTTTCTTTTTAATTGAAATCTATAACCGACACAGACTCAATTGCTAAATTGATCGTTTTCGTCAACCAAACTCATACATAATGGTGAACCACAATACAATTAAACAGACCAAAAAATCGATAGCACAACAAAAAAGTCAACCGCGTTTAAGTTGTGAATCGCAATACCGATTTATAAAAGACAACCAAATTATTAAAAAAGTTGTGAACCGCAAAATGGGCATAAATCTTGGACTGTCTCACCACACCGTATCAATAACTTTAGAGGAAACAATTCACGTATTGCGAGCGGTTATATTTCCACTTTACAATTAGTTTAAGAAGACAAAAGAAGAGATGGCTGAAGCTAAATTGATTTTTTTAAAGACGGATTTTCTGGGTGTTATTGGCTGCGTGGACCCATATGAAAATTTTGGCTCAAAATAAGAACAGAGTTCTTATTATAAAGAAAAGGACTTTTTACTCTTAACACAATGGTTGTAAGAAATTAAAAAAAAATAATTCTTTAAGTACATACCTTATTTTCTGTATTTGTATTTTCAGATATAACACTACAAGATGATAATTATATTTAGAGGTGCTCGGTATATTGGCACATCTTATGATTTTCTTATTTGGAATATGAGTACAGCCAGACAAGTTTCAAGAGATCGCTACAATGGTAGTGAAATATATGAAACATAATTTTAACACAATACCTTTGAAGGTTATGCTTGATATCCCCATGAGCACTTAAGTAACGGCTTATCGGTTCACCGATAGGGGGAAGAGAACTATTGGGTTCTTAAAACATCTTTTGATGATTAATAGGTGCTCGTTAACTTTATTATTAACCTGCAAAAGTAACCATAATTGTCAACGTGGTGTTGCATTACACAACCTTTGTATAAAAAACAACAATTTAACTGCAACTTGCGGTATATCTACATACGATTGTGAAAATATTTTTGAAATTTTTAATACGAACTCCGAAAATCTTTAAAATAATGAAGCTGTAAAAATAAGGGAACAAATGAAAGCAAGCTTTGTGTGATTTTTTTTATGTCTTTTATTTTACAGCTTAAATGTGACCATACACTTGCAATATATACAATAAAATTGCCAATGTGTATGTTATATTAGTACTTTGCACAGTATATTGAATAAAAACAAAAGCCTTTTGATTTAAATTGCGCAAAAAAGAATATTTTGAGTGTATTGACCACATTGTACAATAATAATTTCTAGACTTGTGCCATATAGTTCAATTTAGTGATCGCTCTTTTTAGTTCAAAGTTTGAAAATTTACTATTTCAAAATTTAGTTCCAAGGCTCTCTTTAGTTCAAAATTTCTTTTAGTTCAACTGTAAACTTCTAATTAAAACGCTTTCTTTAGTTCAAAGCTCTTTTAGTTCAAATGTTCTTTTTAAACTATGATGGCAACAATACAGTAGCATTGCCATAACGAATGTTAAATTAAATGCGTGGCAGCACTAATTTCATCTCGGAAATAGTCAACAAGAAAAAAAAAGACATGGATACTAGTTTATCTTGTCTGGTAGTTCAAATACAAAGTATAGTTCAAAAATGAACTAGGTTTACCCAAAAGTATGAACTAGTTTACTTAGTTCAATCGATGGCATCGTTTAAATAAACTAGTTCGTTTATGAACTACACAAGTCTAATAATTTTCCACCAAAAAACTGGAGAACAGCTGACATATTCATTAAGTATAAAAAAGGCCCTAATTGAAAATAATTCTAATTGTATGTAAAAAGTGAAAAAATAAAATAAAATGACAACTAAGGAGAAAATAGAAGAGGGGTAGTTCAGCATTAAGTGCATTGAACTTTAAAAAACATTGCCAGCACTTCGGAATGTTAAGTGCAAAGAATATTCCGATAGGGAAAAAACCAGCAATATGAAATGCTCCTTCCAAAATATAAATCAAAGAAAAAAAACGCCAATAAGACAGAATTAATAAGAAAATTTATTTCTTTGCGTACTAATTTCCGTCAAGAATTAAAAAAACAATGGTTTTTAAAAAAGTAGTGCCGGTACTGATAAAACCTTATTTGCGAAATTTGTTGTATTTTGACCACATGAAGTGTTCCTGTCGGACATTGGGGAGCCTTTATCTTCCCAGAGTAGTATGCTCAGTGGAGAAGCTTTTGATACGGAGGAGTTTGATGCAAGTAAAAATATATTACAAGTGGTAGTGTGTTTTTTACAGAGTAAGTAAAAGCGCAAAGAGCAGAGCCAACTTGTTTTTGCGCATTGCTCTGCGCCATGAAGGAGCAGCGCATTAAGAAGAGCAATGCGCTTGGCTCTATTTTTGCGCGGCTTAAATCTAGTTTACGGGCACCGCTCCAAAATGAAAAAGTCACCTATAGGGTGCAAAATGCAATTTTAAGAAAAAAATGTTAAGTGAAAAATTTGGCGGCAACCCTTAGTTTCGGAGTTATGGCTCTTCGAAATTTTTGTATCTAATAGGGCATATATCGAGTAGTCGATGGCGGAATGGCACAGTATGGGTATCAGAAGAAAGGGAATTTAATAGCCTATTTATTGAAGCAGGAAAAATAAAAAAAATAATAATTGGTTATACCATAGAGCAGAAAATCCTTTCGCCCGGCCGGAGGCCGCCTACGCAGGAAACCCTTAGAAAGCGAAGCCGCTGTTGGTTATACCATAAAGAAGAAAATCTTTGCGCCCGGCCGAGGGCCGGCTATGCAGGAAACCTTTAAAAATCGAAGCCGCTGTTGTTTATACCACAGAGCAGAAAACCCTTTCGCCCGGCCTAAGGCCGGCTACGCAAGAAATCTTCAGAAAGCGAAACCGCTGTTGGTTATACCATAGAGGAGAAAATCTTTGCGCCCGGCCGAAGGCCGGCTACGCATGAAACCTTTAGAAAGCGAAGCCGCTGTTGGTTATGCCATAGAGGAGAAAATCTCTTTGCCCGGCCGAAGGCCGGCTACGCAGGAAATCTTTAGAAAGCGAAGCCGCTGTTGGCTATACCATAGAGGAGAAAATATTCCTATTAAATTAAAGATTTTAAGCAAAGTTATATTTATTTTATTTATTTATTTTATTATCATATAATACAAAGCCTTAAGGCCAAATAACGTACTATTAAGTAATCTATTAATAACAATTATTAATAAAAATATCTGTATGAGTAAAAATAAGTAAAATCAAATATTAAAAAAGTGATTTTTACAAGCAAATAAATATTATTCTGCAACAGCCATATACCATCAAAAAAGTAGATAGAAAAAACAGTTCAATTTAAATTTTAAAAAAATCCCTAATTCTTCAGCTATACAAAGATAAAAAGTAAAAGCGATAAATAATGTCAAAAACAAAAACAAGGTCCGGAATGATGGTAAGTTAACACAAATATGGAGTGGGGGGAAAAAGATTAAACTAGAGTAAATGTGAAATAGACATCGATCGCAATTTTAGACGGAAAACATTATTTTTATGTGAAAAATACGTAGCTCAAGAGGTAGACCATTCCAACTACGTGCAACTCTGACCATAAAGGATCTTTCAAAAAATAAACATCTGAGCCTAGGAATAAACAGCTGCTTGTTCCTATTCGATCTTGAGAACACAAATTCGTTATACACGAGACGAGGTAAACCTCTTTTAATGACATTGTAGAAAAATATCAAGTTACGGTCTCTAACATAGTGGTCAAAAGAGCACCCAAGAAGACTCCTAACGTGGTCGGAAATGTGATCACGCCTGCGCACATTGAACACGAACCTAGCAATAGAATTCACAGCACGGCAAAGAATCCCAAAGTTAGTCACTCCGGCACCAGAAATAACCTCCAGGCCATACAACGCATGAGGCATCATTAAAGAAAAAGCAAGTCTCCTCTTAACATTGATAAGCAAAAAGATACTCAAAGAATAAATCTTCCGCAACGTATTAGAAATTCTACCATATATACTATTTAAGTGTGGCTCAAAACCAAGATTACTATCAATAATAACGCCCAAACACATCTGCTGGACAACAAACATAATAGAAAAATTACGAATTGAAATACTCAAAACAGGAGACTGTGCTCTACCAGGAGTAAAGAACATGGCCTTAGATTTAGAAGGGTTCACAGAAAGGGAATGTCCATCCAGCCAGGAAGTAACCATATTAAACAACAATTTATATTAGATTCTAACACATCATGACAATCCTGATCTGCATAAAATAAAAGAAAGATGTCATCTGCAAATAGAAATGGCATACAAACTTTACAATCAATAATAGAGGGCAATTCATTCATATATAACAAAAAAAGTAGCGGACCAAGCACAGAACCCTGAGGGACTCCAGCCTCCAACGGTAATAAACCAGATTGCTTGCCATTCATATCAACAAATTGCCATCTATCAGATAAATAAGACATGATAAGTTTACACGCAGACCTGGAGAAACCAAACTTATCCCTGAGTATTGTCAATAAGGTAGAAAAACACAAGGAGTTAAAAGCTTTCGTCAAGTCCAACGACACTTATACACACTCCTTCCCCTCATTAGCACAATTTCTGACACAGTCAGTTAAGCCAACCATAAGCGATGTGGTACTATGACCCCACCTAAACGCAAATTGAGAATCACTAATCCGGTTCCCAATGGACGAGATAATTTGGTCCTTAACTATATGTTCAACCACCTTCGACAGAGCAGGCAAAATCGAAATAGGCCTCAAATCAGATGGACCAACAACATATTTAGTCTTGGGTATAGGTACCACCCTAGCCACCTTCCATACAGCTGAAAAAATAGACGTGGTCAATATAGTGTTAGTTAGATGACAAACAACATCCGAAATATGTGGATAAATGAGTTTTATAAAATCAACCACAATACCATCCACGCCAGTAGCCTTAGACTTTACTTTTTCTAATGACCTAAAAATATCCAACTCATTAACACACTGAAAAGAAAAACCATTCACAGGATCCACAAATTGATCAAAGTCCAACCTCTGCGTAGCACTAAGGTGCGGGGAAGAAGCAAAAAATTCATTAATGTGATCAACATTTCCATCAAATTCCAAATCATCCGAATCACAACAACCAGCGTTTCTCAAAAGCCTCCACATACCAAACGAATCCAATCTGCTAAATAATCTGGTGAAATATAACTTTTTTCCTTCCTAATCACAGACTTAGCCCTGTTTCTGTACTTGCAAAAAATAGACCATCTATCTCCAGTCGGATTCAACCGATAAGCCCTAAATGCCAGATCACGGTACGAAAGAGCCAAGGCAACCAAATTAGGCTTCATCCAGACATCCCTTTCCTCAAGAAGTCTAATCCGTCTAATAGCAACAAATTCATAAAGCTCACGAATCAATTCAGAAAACTTACAAAATTTCATATCAACATTCTCTTCACAAAAAATAAAAGACAAGTCAAAACTTGATAAAAAATTAAGCAAGCTATGCCACTCAATAATTCTTCAGGTCACGGAACTCAAAAAATGAATCAACATATCGTGTCCTCACTTCAAGGGATAAAAATATGAGAGCATGATGTGAAATGGAGAGACATTGAACCTGGCCAGAAATATTCAGTTCCATGTTCCTACTAAATAAGACGTAGTCGATTAACGAGGTAGAACCATAATGCACATCAAAGTGAGAGGGAATAGAATTATGACATATAGAGCAATCCAATCTATCAAATAACGAGCGCACTATAGTACACTTGATATGATCAAACAAATTAACATTAAAATCCCCAATTACAAGAACATTAGGATAGGTCAAGAAAATTTCCTGATGAATATCAAGAAAATCAGCAAAATTAGAAGGTGGTGGTAAGTACACCACACCAACTAGGGTACTACAAGAATCAGTAGTAATCTTTACAAACAAGGTTTCACAAATATCAGGAGACGAGTATTTGAAAACAATTTTATATTTAAGATTCCTCCGAATATATAACCCGACACCACCACCTCTCATACCGACTCTATCATTACGGATAAATTTAAAACCAGAAATACTCACCGCCCTACTAGAGACACTCGGCGACAACCAGGTTTCGGAAACAGCAATAATATCCAAGCCAGCCCCTACGAAAATATTACTTAACTCATAAATTTTAGAGGACCAAACCGAAGGCCTTAAGCTACAGCAATTCAGATGAGCAATATTCAGTTGATGATCACGAAATGGACTAAGCTTATTCCTCAGGTATGTATTATCACTTACCACCGGACCAAGATTAATATCAGATATCAGATAACGAATTGAAGTATAGCCGGGAGAAGCAAGGAGTAGAAACAATGCAGTAAAAGGCTGTAAAAAAATAATACCATAATTTAAATAATCAATATACAATCCAAAATATATCTAATAAGTATTATATAAAAATGTCACGTCGACTGATTTAGAAATTCAAACAGGAGAAATTATTAAAAAACAAATTTAATAGCAAAACCACAAGAACTCAAAAGGGCACAGTAAATTTAACATTAAAAGGTTAATTCAGTAATATATCTATATACCATTAAAAGTTCTGGTGGCAAATATAAAAAGGGATGAATATAATGTAAAAAGTAATAATAAAATCAAGAAATATAAAAAATAGATAATAAATAAAATTGAGATCGTAAGTTACACTTATCCAGCCAGGCATTAAATATTTGTAAAAACATCAGTACCATTTCTAAGCAGCTCTGCACACCCCTTATTAGCAAGCTTCACCTCCTCATTATTTTGCATTATTACCGCTGCCGAAGGCTTCATAGTATTCAAAAGTCTAAATCGTTTAATAAGGCCCCTTTTTCGCAGCTTTAAACAAAAAGAATAGAGCTCACCCGTCGAAGGAGAGAAGTGATCATTGAGGTAGATCCGATTATTAAGTAACTCAACAGGCACATCAGTAACGATATCAGACGCTTTCAAAGGTCTGATCTTAATATTCTTGTAGTAAGTAGCAATAATAGAATTACGCAGTGAGAGGCTGTTAAATTTAACTAGAATAGATTTTTTTCTTATACATATACACCGCCTGATTAATATCATGATTCGTAATGTTGATATTGTGAAACTTTGTAAGGCTAATCACAACAACAGATAAGTCCTTCAAAAAATCAGGTAAGTCATGAATAATAATGTCATTGGCATAAAGCCTTTTATAGAGAGTGTTATGCTCCATCTCAAGTAGATCAAATCTTTTATTCATGTTCACTTCCAAATTACAAGTCAAATCCTTACAGTTGTCCACTTCAGATTTTAAATTACTAACACTAACCGACAGTTCATCCTTAATGTCAGCAACAGCCTTATCAAGTTTGGAAGAAAGCTTACTCTTGTCCTCACTACATGTGATTATGAAAGTGTTCAGTTTTTCACAAAAAGCATCAAATTTTCTTTCCAAATTAAAGATTTCACCACAGGAACCACCTGAGGTAAGGTTAGACTTACATACGGAACAAATAAAGGACACCAATGGCAGTTTGTTAATATTAGATATGTTGACCTCTGACAGTCCAGCGCATTTATTATGCACCCATGAGTTACATATGTCGCATTGGATACAAGTCGAATTTTCAGCAGCAAGTTTGCACACTGGGCATTTGTGAGTCCTCTTTGCGGGAGCCATTTGAGGTATATATAAGCAATAGTAAAACAGGAATATCGGAAAAAAGCCACAACAATGATTCTTAAAATCCTTCACAGTACAATTGAATAATAAGACGATATAGTCTTATAAGAAACACTTCGTATTCATATAAGAAAATGGCACCCAATAAACAGCAAATCACAATGAGTGCAGAACAATGAATTATAACACACACAATAAAGTTTAAATGTTTATATATTCCGTATATTCCTCAGGTATTTTATTCAATTAATTTTCCATTAAAGAATGGTGAATTCGATTAAAAAATAGACTTTCAATTTGTAATTATACAAAATGGTTTTCTAAACAGCCGACAGAAAGAATATACACGTCTACTCAGTCATAGTGTTGCCACATTTATATAGAAAAAATCGTTTTTTGGAGCCTTAACTGATTATTTTATTTTCTTTTTACATTTTTCCTATTTAATTGAAAAGGCCCTTGAATTCCCTTTCAAATGATATCCATATCGTCCCATTTTACCATCGAATGCTCGATATATGCCCTATTAGATACAAAAACTTCGGAGGTCCGTAACTCCGAAACTAAGGGTTGCTGCCAAATTTTTTACTTTACATTTTTTGCTTTAATTGCATTTTACACCCCGTAGGCAACTTTTTTTATTTTGGAGCGGTGCCCGTAAACTAGATTTGTTCCTTTTGCGCTGCTGCTTTTTTGTACGCAATGCGCAAAAGAGCCAAAAGGAGCAAAAAATGCGCATGGCTCTTACTGTGGTACAAAACATATTTTTTAACGTCAAGATTATAATGCAAAAATCAATTCAATAAATAAATTATTTGATTTATGTGTTTGGGAAAGTGTTTGAAACTGTTAAGAAGATTGTTTATCGTTTTTAAATATACAGTGAATCAATAAAGTTTAGGCACATCATGATTCTCAAGAGTAATAATGATTCCGTATTAAAAATAGATGTGTTTATTGACTACTCAACACAAAAAATAATTCTTATTTTATTATATCTTATATACAAGGCTTTAAAACCTAAAAAACACAGTAAGTCTAAGTAAAAAAATTTTAGACATATTGCATTTATGCACTTTGATCGCTAGTATAACGGTAAATTTACACTTGTTTATTTAAATTCATGTTTCTGCACATGGTTAATTCTCAGTAGGCGAG
The DNA here is from genome assembly GCA_937654795.1 of Cistogaster globosa. Classification (NCBI taxonomy): domain Eukaryota; kingdom Metazoa; phylum Arthropoda; class Insecta; order Diptera; family Tachinidae; genus Cistogaster; species Cistogaster globosa. The sequence goes on along the minus strand of OW569408.1, from coordinate 1,484,284 downwards.
CTTTAAATGTAAAAAAAAATTTTCTTCGTATTTAGTTCGTGGCGAAAACAGCAAAATGAGCAATCGTTCAAAAATTTCTATAGATGTTCGTAAAATTATTATAAATCTTCATGCGCAGGGAAAATCCTATCGCGAAATTAGTGTTATTGTACAGAGGCCCTATACTAGTGTAAGGAACATCATAAAACATTATGAAAAAACTAGCAACTTAGAGCGTGAGAGTAGAAGGGGACGCCCAAAAAAAGTTACACCACGCCAGGAGCGGATGATTGTTGCTGCAGTGGTTCAATAGCCAAAGATTTCGGCTGTAAAATTGTGCCAGGAAATAAAGCAAAGTTTCAATGAAAACTTTAATCCACAAACAATAAGAAATACGCTGCACAGAGCTGGCTATCACGAAGAGTTCCCTGTCGTAAACCGTGTCTTTCCGATATCAACAAGAAAAAGAGGTTTGAGTTCGCAAAACTCCACATTAATCAGCAACAAACCTTCTGGAACAGCGTGATATTTAGCGATGAGTCAAAGTTTAACTTTTTTGGCTCAGATGGTCCACAAAAAATTTGGCGAAAACCAAACAAAGAGCTTCAAGAAAATAATCTTATTAAGGCTGTTAAGCACGGTGGCGGCAATGTTATGGTCTGGAGTGGGAAATTTTGTCTTTATAGATGATAAAATGGACAAGCACTCTTATTTAAATATTTTAAAAGAAAATTTATTTCCAAGTGTTGTGAAGCTGGGATTAGATGGGAAATTCTTGCTTCAACAAGATAATGACCCAAAACATTCATCATATCTTCTGCAGGTATGGCTTATACGAGTATACCACTGCAAACAGTTGAAAACCCCTCCGCAATCGCCCGACACAAATCCTATAGAGCATATTTGGCATCTACTGGAAAAAAAGATACGGAAACATAACATTACATCCAAAGAATCGCTTAAAGCAGCGCTTCGCTTAGAGAGGGAAAAATTACTCCTGATGAAACGTCTAACCTAGTAAAAAAGTGTGAGTCGACGATTAGAATCAATTATCCAAGCTAAAGGAGGTTCCACCAAGTACTAGACGCGCAAAAACCAAGAATAAACAGAAAATTTTAATTTGTGTGCCTAAACTTTTTTTACATAGACTTACTTTGTTTTTTAGTTTTATAGCGTTGTATAGTAAAAATAATAAGATATGAATTATATTTTATATTAAATCGTAAATAAACACATCTATCTTTAATACGGAATCATTATTATTTTATCAAGTTAAGCAGATCCAAGATAATTGAGCAATTACTCTTGAAAATCATGATGTGCCTAAACTTTATTGATTCACTGTAGCTAATATTCAAATGAAGGTTGGAGGAACATATACATATGTATATTTATTTTATTTATATTGTCTGTTTATGTATATGCATATAGATATGTTTGTACGCATACATAAATGTATGTATGTATGTACATATGTATGTGTGTATTGAAGTGAAGTAGTGAAGTTCCTTGTAAATTCAAGCGAGGGTCATATGAATGGCTCATTAATAAAAATGTGCAATAAGAGGTGCTACAAAAAGTAAGGATTAAGGGTATTAATTTGCTTATCTTTAACATTATTGCAACTATACCTAGAGAAGGAATTTTTGATGTTTACTGGTATCATAAATAATTATTTGTATTTGGTTTTTTTGCTTTGTCCAATTGTTTTGCTGCTTTAAAGTTCCATGTGTTATTTGTTGTTGTGTTTTTTCAATACAGTAGATGTGCTTTGCTTTTAATTTAGGTATGGGATGTTTAGTAGTGCATTTGTTATTGTTTTATTACTATCTTCGTTCCAGCTTGTGTTATTTGGGATGCTTACTGGTACAGTTGTTATTGTTTTATTACTTCTTAATTGATGGTAAAACACTTAATTATTGGTATTAAAAACAAAACTATAGAATTCCTGTAGTGCAATTCACTAACTTTAAACAATACGATTAATTTTCTTATAAGAAAAATTGTGATTGAGTGGCATCTCCGTCAGCAAATATATGTACGAAAAACACGAAAGAGAAGAATAAAAACATGTGAATTCAAGCAAGTCACATGCATGTGTTTATTTCTTGAATGTCAATTTACACACATGAATACGTGTTATCTAATATGCATGTATGGAGTTTGACATTAAGAAAAGCATAATAATTGTTTTGATTGAATGGTTGCGGTTACCTCCTTTTGAATATAGTCAAAACATATGCTTATCTGTAATTTTTTTTTTAGCAAGAAATTTATTTTTAAAATAAATTTTTAACGCTCTTAGTTAAACTTAATAAAACAATAATGTTTAATTTAATTAAATTGAAAGCAAACTATATTTTATTTACATATTTATTTTGTATTCGAATATCTATATATTTTCTACGTTTTTAATCTTATATGCATGTATGTATAAATGTACATACAAATGTTGTAGGTTGTTTGTTTCGTCGACAAATTTACGAGCAACTCGCTAACTATAACAAATGGTTTTAAGCAATAACGAGCATCGTTAAAAGTATTACTGAATAGCAAAATCGTCAATTTTGTTCTTAAGTCAATTAAACCAACCAATAGTTGTTAAAAAAGAGTTGTGAATCGCACTACTAGTATTGTTTGTAAAAATAAAATTTTCTTTTTAACATTAATGCAAAAAAAATCGATCGTTTCTATCTTTTCCTCATACATACGTATGTGAAGTCAATGTAAATGTTAAATATACCAGAACCGCAATATAAATTAAACAAATTATTGTAGGTATAAATATAAATAGATTTTTTAAACTAAATAAAACAATTGTTTTCATTTGCATTTAATAGGTAATGAAAATTTGCTTCATTTAGTATCAATAATTTGGTGCTTTATCATCAATTAAGAAATAATAAAACAATAACAAAATCACAAATAAACATCCCATACCTAAAACATTAGCAAAACAAATTTACCGTTTAACAACAAAAAATAACGTAAGCTATAATGACGATAGTAATAAAACAAAATATTTCGAACAATAAATCGTCGACTTTTAAACGATAAGCCTTACTGCAGAAGTTCTTCTATATAGGTATATGTATGATGTATTTATACGGTATAAGTAAAAGAAAAAAGTAACAGTATTTAACAGAATTTTATTCATCAACTGAATTTGAATAATTGCTTAGATATACGGAAAGAGGCATTAATTCTTTATAATTTAATTTTGTCAGTAACAAATCATTATTTGTTGAACTGCTCAACTTTGATCGCCATTTCGTTAAGATTAAGGAAAGAGCACTAAATGCCCTTTCAACTGACACCTGTGTAGCTTGCACAGCCAGTACGATTTTGTAACATTACTGAGGTCTTCATCAGAATTCGAATTTTTCCAGTACTTCAAAATATCTGTTTCGAACAGGACTCTCTTTCTGTTTTCTATATCAGTCAATTGTTGCTTCATTGAGACGGTTTCCTGCGGTGATGAATTATCTAATTGGCTAACGCGTTGCTCGAGCTTAGAATATGATGAGCTTGTATTGGACGATTGAGGAGCCACTGAGTCTGTAGATTTAGATGAAAGTTCTTGTCGGCTATGATCTTCTGAACCTCTGAGTTTTTTTGTTCATAAGCCTTTATTAAATGTATCTAAAAGAAGAAGTATACAGGTATATACGTATAATTAATTATCTATATTCATAAAAGTACTGAAAATAGGAAAACTTAAAACTTAAATAAGGAAGTTTTCTCACCATTGCCTTTGATTTTTGTACTTCAGATAAAAAGGTGGAGCTTTGGTAGTTGAACCGAAATTACTGATATTACTGCACCGTTTTCTAAAAGCACAACTTTTCGGGTTTTCATGGCTGCTAACAAATCTCTGGCAAAGGGATTTGCTTCACAAATTTCTTCCAATTCAATTTCACAGCTTAGCCAGTCCGTATAAAAATCTCCAAGGATGTATTGTTCCGTCTGCAGTTGCAAAGTGCATTTATATAAAGGTTGGAATGCGGTAACGAATTCTTCGATAAAATTCCAATTTATTTCTCTATTGGCATCTTTAGAAGAAGAAGGAAGAACAACCCAGATTCCACTTTATTCAGACTTAATAACGATTGCATCATCTGAAACGTTGAATTCCATCATGTAGCATTGTCCAGAACAGGCATTTTAATACCACTTTCACAGCTTCGAACAATTCTTCTAAGTGCTTTTACTACCTCTCTGCATTGGGTTATTTCACTAAGAGTTTTAATAACATCATTGGCAGCCAGCTGAATGGAAAAAACAGAGGCAATGAACTTATGAATTTGCTCATCACAATGATCTGTGCTTTCATTTTGTTTGTTTAAGTACAAATTGTTAGTTTCTCTAAGTGTCAGATTGATACATTTTTTCTCATCCTTGTTGGAAGACCTTTTTGTTCTTTTCAACGAGTAAACCCTTAACGGTACTTAAATATTGTTTTGCCACTATTAGTAAAGTTTTTTGAGACATTTTGTTTTAATCGATGATTGGATATCTCCCAAGCATTACGTGCTTTTATCGAACTATGTAAAAAAGAAAAATCATTTTTTTGTACGTCGGATATACGCCGAAACATTGGTCCAAACGAACCAGATAGAACATAAAAGGAATCCTCTACGGGAACTTAAGCAAATTTTACATTTCTTCAATCTAGGGATAAATTCAGGTTAGTAAAATTGATTTAGAAAAGAAGTGAATTGTGTTAAAGCATAAACAAAATTATTATACTTGTATTTTCCTTATAAGCTAATTGGGCCTCTCATCTTTAATGTAAATAAAACCAATATTTTTTTTACATTTTTTCCCGACGTTTCGTCAATTTTTGTTGACTTTTTCAAGGGAAATCTACTTAATTCATTAAACAAAAAACATTAGGTGTGTTCATTTACTAAAAATTTGTACAAATTTGTAACAATTGTTACTAGAAAGTGTTCATTAACCCAAAAAATTTGCAACGAGAGAGCGTCGAAAGAGAGTAAAAAATTGAGAGACAGAATAATTCTTGCAAGTTTTTACAAGTAAAATTTTTACTTGCAATAATTTTTCAATCAGCTGTTTTGCGTTTGTGTTTACAAAAAGATATTTCAAAATTAAGTTGAAAACCAAAATATTTTGGAAAATTTAAGAAATTGTAAGTAAATGTAAACTTTTAAAACGATAAAAACTATTAAAAAGATAAATTTATTTTTGTGTAACTTAGGAACAACAGAAGCAAAATAAGATGTCTAATGAAACTGAACTAAGCAACACACTATCTAGCAAGGCATATTAAACCAGGTGGCAGCGTTAGAAAAATTAAAACAACAATACAACAACACCAGGCATTTTTGTTTGTGTAAAATGTATATGCCTGTCAAAAACATCTGAGAATTAAAGGCATACATATTTAAAAGTTTGTTTACCTTTTCGTCTTAATGATGGCGACGGAAAATTTCTTTGGCTTAAATTGAAAAAAGATTGTAAATACAATATGGAATATATCGAGTATTTTTTGGTGGAATGGGGCAATATGGATATAATTGAAAAGGTAATTTGAATGTCTACGCAGAAAGCCTTTAGTAATCGAAGCCGATGTTAATATGCCTTGTTTCAGTACTTTGCTCAAATATCCTATTTATCAGCACATTATATCTGGAAGCACTAAGCACTTCTCGGTGTCTGGAAGCATTTAGTTCGTCAGTTGCATGATCTACTGAATACGGTAAAAAAACTATTTGTTTTATAAGCTAAATATTTTGTGTAAATTGATAGATCTTTTTTTAGTTTTTTCTAGAAGTCTTTTGAATAATTAAAGCGGAATTTGTTATAATTAAATTTTTTATAATAAGGAAATATAATGGATGACGAAATACCATATTTTCTGCGTAACCATACTGTTGAAACTATTGTTCTCAGGCCAATGACAGCTGAAGATTTTGTTATTACGGGAATTTCACCTCAAGAACTATTTGGATTCATGCAATTTGACGTTGAAGATTTGGTAAAGGAATTTACTATTATATGTCCTGACTTTCAAAATAAATTGCTATGGGTAGAAGAAAAACCCGTGGTCCTAGAGTTCGTGATGAAAGTATTATTTGATTTAGGACCAGAGATTAGACGAGTTCTTGGAACCAATAGCAACAAACGATGGAGTTTTGAATTCTTCACAAAGCCAGAAGAAGGAAGAAAGCTAAGTGGAAGGATCATTATATGTACCAGTGCGTCAGAGCGCCAGCAGCCTAAAACCAAAAATGGTCCTTTAGTTTTGTCACCTAATCATGCATTTCTGTTGGCAAACTAAAAGTTGGTGGATATATTAGAACCAGCTTTAGCTGATGGTGTCATTTTAATGACGCCAATAGCAATGGCTTGTTTTAAAAAAGATGATTTAAACAACATATGTATTGACTGTCACATCGAACCCACTGATGAAAATAAGGCAAAAGTATTGGCGAGTATTAATCAAAGCTGCGAAAGAAAAGGTCAATATCTACCATACTCGGACTGCCATATTGCGGTCGTTTTTGCTATAGCGACATCTAAACCGATTAATGATCCAAACCGACTTCGTGAAAATGTTGGAAAAACCGTGAGAGCGTACACTGAATGTAAAAAAGTATTTGACAAAGCCAAATATGAGGTGTTTTGTAAATATTCAGTAGAAGGAGGAATAGAACTACTTAACAAAAATTAACAGATGACAACCTACGGATCACAACGAAACCGTCGCGAAACAGCGGGATTGTGAATGACTTTTACTGATAAAAAAATGCAACGATTTTTTTTCAACAAATTTATTAAAAACAATCTTTTATCTAGAAGTTTTTTCTTTAAACATTTGATTTTAAACAGAGTTTATTAACTAAATATTAAAGTTAATTCTTCATTTCCAATATATGTATGTAGTATGAACAAATATCATGGTGTGTTCATTTTTTGTGATGACAAAGCTAAAAGTTAGTTACATCCAAAGTAAGTATTTGGCCATTGCGCACTCTTTCATTGCTCCTTTATTTTAAGCGTATGAGCAAAGAGTGGAGCAATTAAATGCGCAAAACGCATGCTTTTTAATTGTTTTTTAGCGCTGGGGGGAAATTACGGCATTCGTTATTAGAGGTCTGCATCGAGTACATTAATTTTGGGAACAATCTTTAATTTCTAAATTCAAAATTTAAGCTTCTTATTATAGCGAACTAAGCAAAACATATTCCTCGTAAATTTCATCTGTCTGTATATAACGGTTCAAAAATCCGGCCACATACACCATATTATATCAACTATTGGGACACCCGTTTATTTCTAAATCCAAATTTTATACTTGTTGTTATAGAGGAGTTAGTAATACAGGTTATAATCTATTTGTGAAATAAAATATATGTATATTTGTTGCTAAGTATTATTAATATATTATATACAATTATTATATATTATAATAATATATTATATTAAATATTAAAAATATTTCTTCTTTTTTTCAAATATTATTGGTGGTCCTGAAAAGGACCGATTGATTTAATTTAATTATTTGAAATGTCACAAATGTTAATGTCGCAGGATTTTCAACTGGATACAAGTTGCTTAAAGGCACTTCACTGCAATGCATTGGCACTTCATTACAATTCATATCTATTTGAATTACATTACAATGCATTGGCACTTCACTATAACTCATGTTTATTTGTGTTTCACTTTTTTGTGGTTCTGGTACTATTGGAAAAGCCTTGGGCATTAAAAACAAGCGTCTTCCCGCAGTTATAATATCGGCTTCCGAAAAATGGTTAAAACATATACGGCTTCTTTTCTTCAACTCTTTTTGGCAAATCTCACTCCACTTTTCTCTTTGTTTTTGATCTTGAGGAATGCCAAAGAAAGTACCACTTCCGCGAACACACTTTTTAAGACATAAAACACAACGCATTTTAAAATATATACACTTTTCCGCACGTTCAACACAAATTATTTTTATTATTATTATTGAAAAACTTTTTCACAAAAACGCCACTATAAACTATACACGTTTTTTTATTGTTGTAAAACAAATATTTTTGACGTTTATATACATAAACGGAAAGTGTAGCAAAAAAAAGTCACCTGCCGTAGCGCTGCCACCTGGTTTAATATGCCTTGGTATCTAGTACATCAGCGGCAAACAGAGGTAATTTTATAAGATAATTTGTTTTTCAATTAAAAGTTAATCATTTTCAATATATTTAACAGTTAATTCTTGTAATGCAAGTAATAGTACTGCCTTACAAACCTCTTTACAATTTTTTGATTCATCAAGTGATTCGGAAAGTGATAACGATGTTGAAACTGTTGAATGTTTACTACAGTCTCGAAAAGAGTTGAGTATGCATTTGAATGTAATAAAAGGTTATAAAATATTTTTTGAAAGGGAATCGCGTAACTGTATTAGAAGGTATTTTGAAGATGTTATGATAACCTATACAGAAGATGAGTTTAGGCGTCATTTTAGGATCACTAGAAATCTATATGAACAGTTACGTGTTAAATTTGGAGAAAGCGAAATATATAATAGCCAACGGGTAGACAAACGTCTTTCGGAAAAGCTATATTCAGCCGTATTCTTATGGTTTGCTGGTCACGAAGCCTGCAGCTATAGAGATATAGCGGATCGATTAGATCTCGCTTCAGGAACAGTGTGGAATATAATTCATAGAGTTTCTTTTTATATAAGCTCTTTGAGCCCTTCTGTTATTAAATGGCCAGACGATGAACAAAAGCTTAACTCAAGTAATTACTTCAAACAAAACTGTGACTTTGCAAGAGCGATTGGTAAAATACTTAGTTTTATTTTTAAATTAAATTTTTAATAAATTAAAAATAAACAGGCTGCATCGACGGAACTGACATCGTCATAGATCCCCCGAAAAATGGCAAAGATGATTATATTGACAGGAAGGGAAATACTAGCCTGTGTTTGCAAGCTGTATGTAATGAAAAAAAGAAATTCATAAGTATTTTTGTTGGATATCCCGGCTCATCGCATGATAGTTGGGTTTTTCAAAATTCTCCCCTTTACAGAAAATTACCATCGAATTGTCAAAGTATTTTCTTTAATTTTTATTTTATGAATACTTTTTATTTAATATATTTTTTTAAGATTATTATATATTAGGTGACTCAGCTTATTCTTGCAGTTCACATCTTATCACTCCTTATCGCGATAATGGGCATCTATCCAGAAGCCAAAAAAATTTCAATATGAAATTAAGCTCTGGTCGTGTAATTATAGAGCACTCTTTTGGTATACTAAAGCAGCGGTTCAGACAACTGTATTACTGCAAAATTCGTAGAATAAAACATTTGTGCCACTTTATTCGTGCTTGCTGTGTACTACATAATATTGCTGGACAAGATGACATTCAATTCAATGAAGAAACAGTACTGTCCGTTCAAGAAGAATACGATGGATTTGAACAAAGTGTCAGAGGAAATACTATACGAGATGCTATTCGACAAGAAATTGAAATAAATGTTTAATTTTTAAATTTTATTTTTATTATTATGTATTTCAGTCTTTCAGTAAAAATATAATTATTCAAATAACAAAACTATTAAAAATAATAAATATAAAAATAAAAATAATAATAAATATAAATAACTTCAATGCAAAAAAAAAAAAAATAAAAGTAATTTAAGTAAAAAAAAGTATTTAAAAAAATTAACTTATAACAAAAATAACAAAATTAACACAAATATTGAAAATTTATCTAAAACCTCATGTATTTATTTATTACTTAACTTAGCTACAAGCGTTTCCAGAAGCTCCAGTTTTCTCTTTTTTCTCTCCTCCTCTTTCTGCGCCCGTTCTTCTCTCCTTTTTCCTCTTTCAGATATATCTTTTAAGATTTCAAGGCTTCTTGCTTCAAATTCTTTTGCTTGCTCGGCCAAGGTGTCCATTTTTTGAAGGAATTGTGCTTGGAGTGTCTTCTTTTTGTTGGGCGTTGTTCTTTTGCCTACGAAAAATTTATTAACATTAGTTAATTTCATATAATGTAAATATTTTTAAACTTAAATAAAATTTTATCGCAATTACCAATTGATTCCTTGGATGTGCTCGGAACGTTGTCATCTGGAGCCTCTTCATCAAGTGTTGGAATCATTGATTCCTCATCAAGCACATACTCTGGGTTTATACATTTCCGTTCTTGAAGGAGGTCATTTAATTCGCTATAGAAAAAATTAATTGTTTATTGTAAAACATACGTAAACATACATACCTTTGAAAAGCAAAAGTTTGTCTGTTTCGACCAGTACGGGAATTGTGGACTTTATTTTTTTTATATTGCCTTTCCAATCCATAGTATTTGGCTTCCACCTGTTGAGCATTATATGTGTGACCTTTTTCTGTCATTTTCTCCGATATAACTTGCCACATTTTCTTTTTCATTTTTATCTTAACACTTTTTCCTACCTGTGGCCGCATCTCCTTAACTAAGGAAATTAAAAGCTTTATAGAAGCTCGTTCCGTTTTTGGTCACTTTCCACTTCGTTAACACTGGGCTGAAATGATTTACTTTATTTTAAACAAAGCTATTATAAGGGCTATGAACACACATACACATGAAGATTGGTCAGTGTCAGTTTCCCGAAATATTATTTCTTCAAATAATTCGTTTCAACCTCCGCCAACTGGGTAGCCACATGCTCTTGGTACTGGGGATCTAAATTCATACATATGTATATATTTACGTATAAATGGTAATTTTTTAAATACATATGTAAAAATATTTACTTACGTGCTTGAATGAGTTTAAACGTTTTAGGGGAGCAATTAAATTGACACTTAGACCCTTCCATTTTTACTTATATTTCAAGTTTTAACTTTAACTACCTTTTAAATGTTTTTGTTTTTTTTTTTTTTTCTTTAATTTTCACAGACCAGCTGTTGATCTTGGTGTTGCAAATATTATGAGTAGGTAGCTACTCGGTAATTTACACTAAGCAGGCAAATAATTCAATTATATAATAATACAAATATAAATTTGCAAATAAATTTAAACATAATTTATTAAATTACTTTTAGACTGCTTTTGATATTTTATTTTGGATAAAGCTTTTTATTACAATGAAAATGAAAATTGCTGAAATTTGTTTTCTTTAAAAAATATATTTCACCCGTTTTTCGCCGGCTGTTTATTATTATTATAGTTTGGAAACGATTGCAAAGACGGAGCATTAATGTTAGACCATAATGAACAAAAATGCTCCTTTTAAACTCACATTTGTTTGCGCATTCAAAACACCATTTTATGAAAATCGCTTGAAAAATAAATCATAAAGTTGGAAATAAACATTTCTGCGACCTTATTATGTCGTTATTTCCGATATTTGAAATAAAAATTCTATGTGTAGACAAGCTGTTATAACGTATAAACTAATTAAAAATATATATTCTAGTCATTCATTTTATTCAAAAGCTGTTAATCACCTTTATCGTATATAGCGTATTTCGACTACATCAGGTACTAGATTAAATCAAATTGCAAAAATTTTTATTACTCTATTACAAGCCGTACTCGAAAAACGATAGTCACGACAATGCTGAATATAAATGACCATAATCACATAATTTTTATAATAATATACATATATGTATAATTTTTCCAAAAAATATAGGGGTAGTTATTGAGTACTGATATGTACCTATACATTACAACACTATTTTAACTTGCAAATTTTAGCTAGTAAAGTGTTCATTTACTTTTTCACATTTTTGAGAGTAATTTTGAAAAATATCTTGTTACTCTCTCGTTGCAAATTTTTACTAGTAAAGTAAATGAACACACCTATTATATGAAAAACCATTTTTTACATTAGATATAACAAACTTACATTGAATTTGGTGTTATTTAGCTACATTGAATTACAATAATATTAAATTTTACAAATAATAACAACATTACAATTATTTTGAACTTTGCACACATAAACACGACTTCAATTAATATCACAGTTTATTACAGGGCAACAATATAACAAGAGTTTATGTTATCTGTATCCTCTTTGAGATTCATCGTTTGTTTCTTCTTTTGTTGAATTCTTAGGCTCTCTATGGTATATCTTTTCTTCTCTATTTTTTCTTTATCTAAAATTCTCACAGCTTCAAAATCAGATGTGTGGCCTGTTTCAAGTATGTGTTGTGATAAAGCCGTTGTTTGTTTATGTTTTTCTATGTCGTACTTATGTTTTTTCATTCTTGTTTCTAAAGTTCTTTTTGTTGTTCCAATATAAATTAAATTGCAATTGTTATTATCATTTCCTTTGTTTGTCTACAGGCGTTTTAACTTTAGAAAAAATTGTGTTTAATGTTTTGTTCGGTTTGTATGCAAAGTTTTTGTTGTTGTTTTCTACAGTCGTTTTTATGTTTTTGTTATCTGTTAAACCAGGAATATATCGTACACTGTAAAAACGAGTATCATTATTGTTGTTTGATTTAAAACTGTTATTTGTGTTGTGGTTTTTAATTTTTTCATTTTTTTAATGAGTCTACCAGTTTTATGGGGACGCTGTTCTCATGAAGTGTTCTTTTAATATGTTCGATGTTTTTGTTTTCAAATTGTTTATTGTTAATATTTAATACGCTGTATATAAAAATTTTTGCTGTATTAATAATCTGACTTTTCGGTTGCGTTGAATTGAAATTAATAATTCGGACAGATGCTGTACTTTTTGTATACCAATCTAATATTAATTCATTATCTTTCTTATATATATCCTAATGTCCAAATATGTTATTGAGTTGTTGGTCTCAATATCCATAGTGAACTGGATTTTTTGGTGATGTTTGTTGAAAGTTTCTAAGATAATGTCTTTTGCATTAGCGTTTACTATCGCTAATATATCGTCTACATATTTGGTTATGTATTTAATATGTATATTTTTTGATTTTAAGTCGTTAAGAACATCGTCCAAAAGATTATCTAGCACAATATCTGCGATTGTCGGAGAAAGGGGGTTGCCCATTGGCATACCATAGATTTGTTTGTAGATATTATCTTTGTAAATGAAATAATTATCACATATACAAAACCGGAGAATTTTTAGAAACATAGATTTGGGAATTTTTGTGTGATTTTTTATAATATTCCATTTTTCAATTATAATATTTATTGCTCTGTTTACAGGAATGTTCGTAAATAAGGATATAACATCCAGTAAAATAAGTATTTCTTCTTTATCAATTATTTTGTTACTGAGTTGTTCCTTAAGTCTTGTAGAATTTTTAATGTTGTATTCGTCTGAAATAATGTTCTTCAATATTTTTCCTATATATTTTGATAAATGATAGCAAGGAATTTGCACTGACGAAACTATGGGTCTTAGTGGAATCTCTGGCTTATGTATTTTAGGTAATCCATATATTATTGGAGCTGTAGCTGCTGTACAAAATAATTGTTTTTTATGCCAACCGTCTAGGTATTGGTTCCTGTGTAAATCTAGAATTATATTGTTGTTTTCTTTCTGGAGTTTAATAGTTGGATTTGTTCTCAGGATACGGTAAGTATTTTTGTCTTCCAATAATTTTTCCATTTTGTTTTTATAGTCATCTGCATACAAAGCCACTGTTTTGTTGGCTTTGTCTGCTTGTATAACTATTATATTTTTGTTTCTACGCAGGAATTCCTTTGTTCTATAGTAAACATTAAGTATAAATTTTTTTCTAAGTGTGTTTTTTATTTTCCTTTTAAATCTTGTGATATTGACAAAAAATGACACAAAAATTCCCAAATCTATGTTTCTAAAAATTCTCCGGTTTTGTATATGTGATAATAATTATTTCATTTACAATCGCAGATATTGTGCTAGATAATCTTTTGGACGATGTTCTTAACGACTTAAAATCAAAAAATATACATATTAAATACATAACCAAATATGTAGACGATATATTAGATAAAGTAAACGCTAATGAAAAAGACATTATCTTAGAAACTTTCAACAAACATCACCAAAAAATCCAGCTCACTATGGAGATCGAGACCAACAACTCAATTACATATTTGGACGCTAGGATATATAAAAAAGACAATGAAATAATATTAGATTGGTATACAAAAAGTACAGCATCTGGCCGAATTATTAATTTCAATTAAACGCAACCAAAAAGTCAGATTATTAATACAGCAAAAAATTTTATATACAGAGTATTAAATATTAACAATAAACAATTTGAAAACAAAAACATCGAACATATTAAAAGAACACTTCATGAGAACAGCTTCCCCATAAAACTGGTAGACTCATTAATACATAAAACTATTGAAAAAATTAAAAACCACAACACAAATAACAGTTTTAAATCAAACAACAATAATGATACTTGTTTATAAACTGTACGATATATTCCTGGTTTAACAGATAACAAAAACATAAAAACGACTGTAGAAAACAACAACATAAACTTTGCATACAAACCGAACACAACATTAAACACAATTTTTTCTAAAGCTAAAACTACTGTAGACAAACAATATCTAAATAACATTGTTTATGAAATTAAATGCAAAGGAAATGATAATAACAATTGCAATTTAATTTATATTGGAAAAACAAAAAGAACTTTAGAAACAAGAATGAAAGAACATAAGTACGACATAGAAAAACATAAACAAACAACGGCTTTATCACAACACATACTTGAAACAGGCCACACAGCTGATTTTGAAGCTGTGAGAATTTTAGATAAAGAAAAAATAGAGAAGAAAAGATATACCATAGAGAGCCTAAGAATTCAACAAAAGAAGAAACAAACGATGAATCTCAAAGAGGATACAGATAACATAAACTCTTGTTATATTGTTGCCCTGTAATAAACTGTGATATTAATTTAAGTCGTGTTTATGTGTGTAAAGTTCAAAATAATTGTAATGTTGTTATTATTTGTAAAATTTAATATTATTGTAATTCAATGTAGCTAAATAACACCAAATTTAATGTAAGTTTGTTATATCTAATGTAAAAAATGGTTTTTCATATAATGTTTTTTGTTTAATGAATTAAATAGATTTCCCTTGAAAAAATCAACAAAAATTGACGAAACGATGGAAAAAATGTAATTAAAATATTGGTTTTATTTACATTAAAGATGAGAGGCCCAATTAGCTTATAAGGAAAATACAAGAATAAATTAATGTTGGCCAAAATAACAAATGAGAAAAACACCACCGGATAGCTTGCCGAAAAAATTGTTATTTAATTTAGTAAACATCTACAACAAAACAACCACAACATGAAAGACTACTTTAAACATATAACATTCAAATATGACAAAGAGACGTGCAGCACATTAAAAGAGTACTGCTACGAAGTTAAAAGGCTCACCCAACAGGAAGGCAGGTTAAAATTTATATTAACATGTAGAAGTTATGGTATTATACCAAATCACACAAAAAATACAACAACTCAGGTAACACATCTCTTTACGGATATAACAATAAAAAGAAAATTTGAAAAAATCTAATATAATTTCCATAAAAAAATTTTAAATCTTGAAATATCACAGACGAATACTAAAATTAAAGTAACTAAACGAAAAATTTACAATCTTAAAAACGGAATTGAAAAAATGCTAAGAAAAGAAGATTGCGAAGCTTTTATGAATAAACAAGCAAACAGAATAACACATATTACTAAAACATTGACAGATAAACGAAACATCAAATTGGACACACTGAAAGAAAAACAGTTTAAATCTCATGGACCTAACTTTAACAAAGATTGGTTCGTAAATAAGACTAAGGTAGATATACCTATGGAATGTAAGTGGATATTATCATTAGGAAAGAAGTTTGTTCTACCTATAGATAGCAAGAATTTTTCACCATTACACGTTATTGCAGACGTAAAACAATGCATACAAGCCATCAACGATAATGAAGAGAAAACAAAAGATATAGCAAGAATTAAGTTAGCTAACAATATCACAAGATTTAAAAGGAAAATAAAAAACACACCTAGAGAAAAATTTATACTTAATGTTTACTATAGAACAAAGGAATTCCTGCGTAGAAACAAAAATATAATAGTTATACAAGCAGGCAAAGGCAACAAAACAGTGGCTTTGTATGCAGATGACTATAAAAACAAAATGGACAAATTATTGGAAGACAAAAATACTTACAGTATCCTGAGAACAAATCCAACTATTAAACTCCAGAAAGAAAACAACAATATTATTCTAGATTTACACAGGCACCAATACATAGACGGTTGGCATAAAAAACAAATATTTTGCACAGCAGCTACAGCTCCAATAATATATGGATGACCTAAAATACATAAGCCAGAGATTCCACTAAGACCCATAGTTTCGTCAGTGAAAGTTTCTTGCTATCATTTATCAAAATATATAGGAAAAACATAACTACGACATAGAAAAACATAAACAAACAACGGCTTTATCACAAAACATACTTGAAACAGGCCACACAGCTGATTTTGAAGCTGTGAGAATTTTAGATAAAGAAAAAATAGAGAAGAAAAGATATACCATAGAGAGCCTAAGAATTCAACAAAAGAAGAAACAAACGATGAATCTCAAAGAGGATACAGATAACATAAACTCTTGTTATATTGTTGCCCTGTAATAAACTGTGATATTAATTTAAGTCGTGTTTATGTGTGTAAAGTTCAAAATAATTGTAATGTTGTTATTATTTGTAAAATTTAATATTATTGTAATTCAATGTAGCTAAATAACACCAAATTTAATGTAAGTTTGTTATATCTACTGTAAAAAATGGTTTTTCATATAATGTTTTTTGTTTAATGAATTAAATAGATTTCCCTTGAAAAAGTCAACAAAAATTGACGAAACGTCGGGAAAAATGTAATTAAAATATTAGTTTTGTTTACATTAAAGATGAGAGGCCCAATTAGCTTATAAGGAAAATACAAGAATAAATTAATATTGGCCAAAATAACAAATGAGCAAAATTATTATATTTATAAAAATACATACATACACACGGGTGTTCATATATCTATGTGTGTAAAATAAACAAGAAATTGGTTATTGTGTACGACAGAGGATAAAACAGTACGCTGATTGTGTATGATCGCCTGAATTTGGTTATCAATACCGATTTTATCAAAGCTGAGTGGACGGACAATCTCAGATTTAATATAAATTAAAAAAATATAAATTAAATAAATATAAATTAAATAAATACAACTTAATTAAATATAAATTAAAAGAAAAAGAAAAAAAACTTAAGAGTTAATATTTCGATATTGTGTGCATTAAATTTTATACAGTGCGGTATATTTTCGGAGAAATTAATAAAGAAATTTTCGCAAGAATACGTGTGTAAAATAGAATTAATATTATTTGAAAACACTCGTTTTATTAATTTATATTGTTGTATTTTTATATCACCTTATATTTACAGTGATTTCGGTTGTGTTGACTTTTTGATTCATTTTATTTATCCAGTGAGATTTGTGTAAATTGATACGAGAGTTAACATTTTGTTTGTTAGTTTTCTTCTTTTACTTATTTCGTTGGTCACCCTACTATTGGTCGAATTGTCTCCCTTTGAGTTCGTTTGGTTAATTTTTTATTGAATTTTATTTCTTTTGTGAATTTATCGAAGCCTTCCTCCCTAAAAGTTTATTTTTAAATGTCGGAAAAATATTTTGAAAGTTTTACTCGTGCTTCAGATGATATATTTAAATTTGAAGTAAATTTTATAAAAATTCACGATGAAGATTATCAAGGCTATACTAGTGAGATATTGAGTAGCGAATTAGATAAACTTTTGGAAAAGGTCAAAATAGAATACAAGAAATGTTTAATTGATTTAGAAGCGTCTCCGAAAGTAAAATCTAGCGTGTTAGAGGTTGCTGAAGGGAAATATGCGAGCACCCTCATTGCATATGTTAGGTGTATGAATGCGATCAAAACGAAATAGCCATCTCAGTAATATTGAAAGATTATATTGTTTGGTCAAGAGAACTGGAAAGGAGGCAAAGGAAATCGTTTCGAAGTGTCCGTTTACTAATGCTGGACTTGATATCGCATGGAAAAATTTAAAAGACACATATGAGAATCCGCGAATGTTGGTTAATAATCAACTAAAGAGTCTTTTTAGCCTAGAGACTATGACAAAGAAAACTAGTTCGGGCCTAAAAAATTTACAACGCGGTATTAATAGTTTTTTAACTGCTGTCGGTTTACGAAATAGATACTCATAATTGGGATCCAATTATTGTTTTTATTTGCCGTCAACGATTGCCAAATCAAACAGTCACATTTTGGGAGCAAAGTATTAAGGACAAAACTGCTTTGTCGCTTTGGAAGGACTTAGATATTTTCTTAGCAGAACGAATTTAAACTGTGGATTGTATACGCGATCTCACAAGTTTGGAAACAGAAAAAAAACTTGTTGAACGTAAAGTTAAGTCGCATATGTCTAATACAGCTTCTTCTAATTACTGTGTTTTATGTCCTAAGCAATCGCATTTGCTTCGATTTGTCGTCGGTTCAAACAATTGTCAATATCTGAGCGTTTTTCTACCGTGAATAGATTTCATTGCTGCGTTAACTGCTTATTCAAATCCCATGAAGTCAAAGATTGCAAAAGTGAACATAATTGCTTCATTTGTAATCAGAGACATCACACCTTCATCGCAATTCGCCAGCGGAAAATTCTGTCAATAATAATAGCAATAGAAATAATAATAATGATAATAATTTAAGTCCTACCCAGAGTGTAAATGCTGTGCAAATGGAACCACAATTGCCATCGACATCAGCCACCACTCGTACTAACTTGAATCGTCAAGTTTTTCACATATCACAAAATTCGTCTGTTTTATTGGGAACTGCTATGGTGTCCGTACTTTGTCATGATACTACGTATCCGACAAGGGCCTTAATTGACCCAGCTTCAGAAGCTTCATTTATTTCAGAACGTTTGCGAAATCAGTTACGAATTCCTTCACATTCTACGAATGTAAAGATTTCCGGCGTTAATAAAGAAGCTTCATCAGTTGATATTTTGCTTGGCGCTGATTTGTACCCAAAAATAATTCTTGGCGAAGTTCGCAAAATTATTTTTGGATCTCTAATGGCTTAGAAGACTGTATTTGGATGGATTCTGACATGTCCAATTGAAGCTACAGTTAATAATTCTATTAACGTTTTTTCGACTGCCGTTACCTTTTTCGAAGAAGATAATTTGAATCAAAATCTTTTGAGATTTTGGGAATTAGAGGAAACCCCAAAAAAGAAGGTTATGACTCCTTCTGACAAGATTTGCGAGGAGATTTATAAGAATACCAATATCCGGGATTCTGCTGGTAGATACATCGTTTCGCTACCTTTTAAGAGTGAATTTCCTCGTGGGATTAATTTGGGCATATCCCGGTCGAGTGCTTTGAGGCAATTTATGAGGATAGAGGCTTCCCTTTCTCGTAAACCTGAAATTAGGAGCATGTATGATAACGTGATGAACGTTTATTTAGAATTGGGTCACTTACAACGGGTAAGACTCTATGATCAAGCTGTCACGAGTACATGCTATTTGCCACATCACCTAGTGATTAAGCCGGAAAGGAAAACAACAAAACTAAGGGTCGTTTTTAACGCATCGAATAAAACCTCCAATGGCAATAGCTTGAACGATTGTCTTCTCGTAGGGCCTACTTTTCAGGCTGATTTGGTGAATTTGATAATGCGTTGGCGATTATTCGAGTTTGTGTTTAATTGTGATTTCTCGAAAATGTATAGGCAGATTCGGGTCCATTCTTCTCATACCCCTTTTCAGAGAATCCTTTATAGGTCGACAACCGATCACCAAATGATTGATTATGAGTTGCAGACAGTAACTTTTGGATTAAATTGTGCACCTTATCTGGCAATTAGGACCTTGCTGCAATTGGCTGATGATTGTGAGGATGAATTTCCCCTAGCGTCAGAAATTTTAAGGAAAGGTATGCACGTCGATGATGTTTTGACTGGGTCGCATGAGATCTCAGGTGCTTTTTTGGCCAGGGATAAGTTGACTACTGCATTGTTATCTGCAGGTTTCGAGCTAAGGAAGTGGACATCAGATGAGAATGGTTAAAATTTTTTGAATTTTTTCACCAAGTTAACTTTATTCAACTGCCAAGATGGGTAAATTATTACAAAAACTCAACTGCCGAACTCCATATTTTTTCCGATGCCTCGAAAAAGGCATACGCGGGGGTAATTTATATCCGAACTGAGTCACCAAATGGGGAAATTCATACACATTAATTATCCTCTAAGACAAAAGTGGCACCACTTAAATCAGTTTCGTTACTTCGCCTTGAATTATGCGGAGCACTTTTGGCATTTGAATTGTATAAGAATATACTTAGGGAAATTAAAATCGCTATTGGGCGTGTTTATTGTTGGATAGATTCCACGATTGTGCTGGCATGGCTTCGCAAACCTCCTTGCTCTTGGACCACCTTTGTCGCAAATAGGGTTTGTCGCATTCTGGAGAATACGGGAAACCATACTTGTTTTCATGTTCGTTCAGAGGATAATCCTGCCGACCTGGGTAGCCGAGGGGTGGATCCGCTCACTTTGTCGAAAAGTGAACTCTGGTGGCACGGCCCAACATGGTTTAAGCAGAACAAAAACCGTTGGTATACACCAAATTTAGGAAATCTCGATACTGACGTAGAAAGTCGAAGCGTGAAAGTTCATGCATCATTTTTTTCGAAACTCGAGGACATCTTAGAAAGGTTCTCATCACTGGGTAGGGCTATGCGCGTCATTGCTTATATTTTTCGATTTTTTCACTTAGCGCACCCAGCCCATAAAGGTCAATTTAACTATGAGGATGCTTTTGTGTCTAGTGATGAGCTTAAAATGGTGAAAGTGCTTAGAGGGTCTATTACGCTGAGGAGTATAAGAATCTTTTGGATAAGAAGCCCTTGTCGCCAAAAAGTTCTTTAAATCCCTTTCTTGACGAATTATAATTAATGCGAATTAATGGCCGACTTGTTAAATCACCTTCACTGTCGTATCGTGAACAGTATCCTATTATTCTACCATATGACTGTCGTTTCGCGAAACTTATGGCAGAATTTAATGTTGCAGATATACCGTTGTGAATATTGGATACCACGATTGCGAAATTTGGTTCGCACGGTAGTTCGACGATCCAAGCGGTGTATAATTGATAGACAGCATTCTGGCAGTCAAATAATGGCTGCCCTTCCTCCAGAACGCACCACCCTTGATCGGCCGTTTACAACCACCGGGAAAATCGTGTCGAATTACGAAAGGGTATATTTGTATTTTTGTATGCTTTTCTACGAAACTGATACACTTAGAAGCTGCATGTGACTTATCGACTGATACGTTTTTAGCGGCTTTCAACCGATTTATTTGAAGAAGAGGTTGTCCTAAAACCATGTTTTCCGACAATGATACGAATTTTGTTGGCGCTTCAAACGAAATTGCAAGGGACTTTCGAACCTTTTTAAAAGAATGTCAGGCAAGAATGTATTCCACTTTTGGCCACACAGGCTTAACATGGCGTTTTATACCGGCTGGAGCTCCTCATATGGGCGGCCTTTAGAAAGCTGGGGTAAAAAGTTTTAAATTACATCTTCTGCCGTTACACATTTGAAGAATTGTCAACAATTTTGTCTAGAATAGAAGCTTGTCTAAATTCTCGTCCCTTATGTCCTATGCCTGATAATCCTAGTGAACCGATTGCCTTAACACCAGGACACCTTTTGATTGGCTCGGCCATTTTGGCACCGCCGGAACCGACGATATATGACAGTCCTATCAGTATAGTAAATCGATATCGTAAAGTAAAGGCTTTGATTCATGAATTTTGTAAAAGATGGAAAGAGGAGTATCTCGTAGGTTTACACAAACGTTACAAATGGCAACATCCCCAAAGGAAAGTTGCAGTAAATGACCTGGTAGTAAAAAAAAATTAACAATTACCGGCAACATCGTGGAAGTTAGGAATAGTGGCAAGGATTTATACTGGTACTGACGGCCATGTTCGTGTTGCCGATATTCGCACGCAAAACGGGATAATAAATCGTCCAATAACCAAACTTGTTGTATTGAACGAATTATAGTTTTAGCTTCACTTTTTTGATCAATTTTACATATACTAACCTTTCTTTTCCTAGCGTCATGGACTCTATCCAGAATGCCCTGCAAGCCGACTTTTTTGATGATGGTTTGCTTGATTACGAAGAGGCGATGGAAACCAACGATCCGGCACCAATTTGTGATGTGGTTCCAGTTGATCCATCCGTTAAGATGTCATCTACGGGCATTGAAGAGCCTTTGACAGTGGCACTTTCTGTGTCAAATACAAATCGGGAAACTATTTCCGATCCACCCCAAAATAACCCAGCAATCGAAGAAACGGAGGTCCTCACTTTGAAGCCTGTGGTACAGGCTCATGACGCAGATTCAAGCCCTGCCATTCCACACCCTAACGTAAGTCGTGGAGGATCGAAATGTCCGATTTGTGGTAAAAATCACCCTCTGCGATTTTGCTACAAGTTTAAGTATATGACTTCGAATGGTGGCGGTACATAGAATTTGTTTTCGTTGCTTGTCGAGTGGGCATGTTGGCAAAAATTGCAAGAGTGTGGCAACTTGCAAGCATTGCAAACAAACCCACAATACTTTGCTTCATGAGCATAAAATTTCATCGACAAGAGTGAAAACCAAACAACAGAAATCGGTAACACTTCCGACAATTTTGCCGCTACGTTTTCACCTACACTTCGGCTGAATATACGACAGGGTCGTTCGCGGATTCCGTTGCGTGCCGTGTTAGATGTGTGCTGGCAAAGTAGCTACATTTGCAAGGACTTTGCAAAAAGTTTGCGAATACCAATTTTCAATGTGGACAATGTGCAATATTGCCGAATCGAAGTCGAGTCGATTCATGATACGGCACAAAAAATTACTGTCACGGCTCACTTACATCAGATGCGGGGGAATAAAAACTCCGTTCGCATCTGTTGCTGACTTTATTTTAGAGTCCTTTCAGGGGTTTAAATTAGCTGACCCTAATTTCAATTATTCGGGCAGTGTAGCCTTGGTCTTAGGACCTGAAGTTATGCCACTGATCATGAAAGGTCGCATACACGCCAGTCCTGGGCTGCCATTGCCGCAATACACTATCTTCGGATGGGTTATTTCGGGGTTATCGCCATTTTAAATTAGTTATACAGTCCACAGGAGTCCTTAATGACTCAATTCAACAAATTTAAATCAACAGGAGTCCTTAATGGCTCATTACTTACATTTTTTTTCGTCAGGAGTCCTTAATGGCTCATTTAACATGAAATAAAAAATTAGTTCAACAGGAGTCCTTCATGACTCAATATAAAAAAAAAAATTTATTATTTTTACTAAAAAGGAGTCCTTACTGGCTCATTTATTGAAACGTATGTGCTTGTTTGCAACATCCCTTATCGTTGCAAGGTGGCCGGCAATGTTTAAGTACATTGTTAGTTTCTCTAAGTGTCAGATGGATACATTTTTTCTCATCCTTGTTGGAAGGCCTTTTTGTTCTTTTCAACGAGTAAACCGTTAACGGTACTTAAATATTGCTTTGCCACTATTAGTTAAGTTTTGTGAAACATTTTGTTGTAATCGATGATTGGATATTTCCCAAACATTACGTGCTTTTATCGAACTATATAAAAAAGAAAAATCATTTTTTTGTACGTCGGATATACGCCGAAACATTGTTCATTGAACAGTTCTTCAGCCTGTTCCTTCTGCAACATCTTGATAGCTTTAACTACATTGGCCCCATTGTCCGTAGTGTTGGAATATATTTGGCTAATTTCAATATCGTAGGTTTTTAAACATTTCACTACTTCTTCCTTAATATATGCTACTGTGTGTTGCTCGTACAATTGAATCATACCTTTATATAGAAACGAAAATACAGTAAAATTACTTATTACTTTAATTTGAAATAAATAAATAAAATATTATAAGTGCTATAACAAGTATAAACGTTCTATGCATATAATTTTTACATCATATTTACCAATTGTATTTATGAAAATTTTAAACTCCTCTATATATTGGATATTAATTCCAAGAACACTTTTATCCATCCTGGTCGCAATGTCTAATTTTCATGAAATCATTCGGTTCTTAATTCTATTTTTAATAATATTTTGTATTATTGTTGTGGGATTTGTTTAAAGTGATGTTATGTTTTTTGAATTTATGTTGGTTCCGAATTTGTGTTCACATGGCGAAAGCAGAACTTTAAAAAAATCGGTATCATCAAAAAATCGAAAAGGCAAATTTTTAAATGTCACTAGTCCAACACAGCTTTTTAAAAATTATTTTTTTTTCGATATTTTTGAAGGGATTTTTATTAAATTGTCTTTTTGAAGGTCGTTCTCATTCAGTTCTTCATTATTACTACACCTTGTGAATTCTTAAAATTTTTAAATATGTTAGTATTGTATACTACCAAAACAAAAATTAAATAAAAATATTGTTTTTCTTAATAGCAAACAAAAACGCTTGTCCTGACAATCCCTGATTCCATGAATTGATACTATTTAATAATTACAAAAATTTTTAATAAATATTTTAAAATTTATTTCTTATTATTTTTTAATTTTAGTCCCAGCCAGGGGTTGAACCAGTGATCTTCATAAATCAATTAAAATTTTACTTTTTCGGCTTTGGTTCATTTTTAATTTAACTTTTATTAAGAAAAATTATTTTTCAAATGTACGCGGACGTTTTACAAAGAAAACAAGAAAAATTAGACGCTGGCAGAATTATTATTTATTTCTTATTTATTTATTTAGTAGTATTCGAAATACTTTAGATTTAACAAGTATTTAAATTATTTTTAATGAAAAATACAATTTTTCTTCTAAAAGTATTAATGTTCAATTCATTTTTAGTTTCATTTGGAAGCATATTGTAGAGATGTAAGCCTTTATGTAGTAGGGACTGTTGCATTGTTGTTGAGGTTGTTCTTGGTATTCTGAAGTTGTTGTTGTTCCTCAGAAGATAGGGTTGCATTTCTCCAACATATCTTAATTGTTCGCTGAGGTATCCAGGAGCATTTCCGTTTTTTAGTTTTTGTATAAATTGAAGTGTATTCATTTGTATTCTTTGTTTCACGCTTAGCCATTTTAGCGCACTTAGCATTCCTTCTATAGGCGTGTATCTATTACATTTCAATATAGATCTCATTGCTTTATTTTGCAGTTTCTCAAGCCTTTCTATTTGTGTCTCATTGCAGCATGTATATATTATTGTTGATCCAAATTCAAAGTGTGGATTTATCATAGTGTTATATATATTAATAGCAGTAATTGTAGATATTTTGTTGTGTATTCGTTTAAAAAAAACAATTTTTTTACTAATTTTTTTGCATATATATTCAATATGTTCATTAAATTTTAATTTTCTGTCAATTATAAATCCCAGGTATTTAATTTGATTAACTATTTCTATAATTTGATCATTTATTTTAAAAGCAGTTTCATTGTTTATATTTATTTGCATAAGTTTTGTTTTGTTTTCGTTTAATTTTAGTTTATTCAGTTTTAACCATTTATTAATACTATTTGTATCTTGCACCATATCATCGTAGCATTGCTTCTCTGTATCCCCGGTTGTGAATATTAACGTATCATCTGCGTATAAAATTATTTCGCATTTTTGTAACACATTCGGCATGTCATTTATATATATAATAAATAACAATGCACCTTTTTTGGCTTTTTTAAGTTCAAGAGTAAAGTTGTCGAAGAAGGTTGTGTTACAGTGAGCTCCTGTTAATTTATTAAAAACTGCCTTGAAGAATTTTTTTAATATTTCAAATTCTTAAACCTAAGTTTTCAAGATATAAATAGAATATTAAAATATTGTTTCGCCAATAAATTAATCAAATTTTTAAAGTAAAAGCCATAAAAAATAAAACTAATTTTTTTTTCTTGCATAAAGAGAAAATAAACACAAACATAAATTAAAATCAGCAAAAATACAACAACACTTATTAACATAAAACAAAACAAGAACAGTGTCCAAAGTCCAATGTCATCGAATATGAAAAAATCCTCAGTGAGAATAAGCAAACGTAAAAATAAAAACAATAACAACAACAATAGCAAAAAACCTAATGTAAACAAACTTAACAGCACACAAGAAATGAGTTCAACAGAAGAAATAAGTGTAACACAAGAAAAAATATTTAATAATAAAGAATTTAATGCTCTTGAATTTAATAATGCAACAACATCAACTAATATAAATAATCCCGCGCAAAAACGATTAAGAGATAATCTTCTAAACTCTTCAATCGGCAATGCAAGTAAGAGTCCACGGTTAACAAACATTGATTCCCCTTTTAAATTGTTAAATATAATTGATAATCGCTTTGAAAAACTAACGACAGAAATAGATACAATAATAAACAAAAAATTAACTGAGTGCAAAACAGAACTTATTAGTATGTTTGATAAGAGTTTTAATATTATAAAAACTGAAATAAAAAATGTAACCGAAAGAGTTCAGCAATTAGAAACAGTCGCAGCTAACATTAAAAGTATGCAAGCTGAAATTAACAGCTTAAAAACAGAATTAAAATTGCAAGAAAATAAAAACGTTGCCTGCGAATTGCGCTTAAACGAAATTCCTTATAATGAAAATGAAAATCTGTTTTTAATATTTGAAAAGATTTGTAATACAATAAATATAACTGTTCCTGCTGTAAAAACTATATATCGGTTGCAAAATGTAAATAACAAAAAGAAAAACAACTCTAAAGATGCGGTAATAATTGTCAAGATGTGGTCTCCACATGATAAAAACTACTTTTTAAAATCGTTTGCTAACTACCGTAAACTTCATAAAGGCTTTAACTTCTGTTTAAGACACCTTGGAGAATCCTCAGATAATAGATTTTTCGTTAATGAAAATCTCACGAAGTATAATTTTACTATTCTACGTGCAGCAATCAAACTGAAAAAAGAAAATCGTCTTTACAGTGCCTTTAGTATGCGTGGTTTAGTATATATTAAAAAGACAAAGGAAAGCAACATAATAAGGGTTGATGAGATGGAATATCTGGAAAGTTTTTTTCGAGAAGCAGAAACCGCACCAAATGCTAATGAACGTTTTGATCATTCTTCATATTAAAATAATTTTTTCAAATTACCTTGTTCTATTTTTGACATTATGTACCATTCCTAATACATTTTCATTCTCGTATATACAAATTTTACATACATTTCAAAGCAATAGTTTAACTAAAAATTTACATTTTAATAATAACTTTTTTATCAAAATATATGTTTCGTGCGTTACTCATTTATTATTTTTAAAATTTATCAATGAGCTTTCCTTATAGAACTAGTTCCAGAGATAATATTGCGAATATGGTAAAGGTACTTGCTAATCAGAGGAAAGGTATTAAAGTATGTCATATTAATGCTCAAAGCTTAAGGAAAAAGATATACGAATTTAGATTTATCTTCGAAAACTCAGATATTGATTTAATATGTATATCGGAGACATGGTTTGATTCCGAAACTACAGACTTTTCTGTTTCATTGAATGGATATAGTTTACGTAGAGTCGATAGGGAAGATGGATATGGTGGCGTTGCCATGTATATTAAAAATGGTATTTCTTTTAGTATTAAATGTTCATCTAAAGAAAATTGTGATTTTGAGGACATCAGTGATATAGATCCTTTAAACTTAGTTGAGTATTTATTTATTGAGATAAACAATGAAGGTAGGAAATTGCTTGTAGGTAGTGCTTATAGGCCTAATAAAAATATATGTACAAGGCGGTTTATTCGTATTCTGGAAACACAAACAACCTTGTACGATGATGTAATAATAGCAGGAGATTTCAATTCAAATCTTCTAGTAGATAGTAGTTTTTCTGATGACTGTGCCTCGCTGGGTTTAATATCACCAAATATCTCAAACCCTACACACTTCACTGCAATTAATAGTACGCTTTTGGATTTGTTTCTCGTGAGTAAGGAAACTAACATACTACTCTATGATCAATTGTCTGCTTGTTGCTTCTCCAAGCATGATCTCATTTTCTTGGCTTATAATTTTCAACTTGTAATACCTGTTGAGAGAATTACTTTTCGAGATTTTAAAAATATCAATTTTAGATTTCTCGAAGAAGAATTTTTTAAAATCGATTGGAATGTCTTGTATTCTCTGTATTCTGTAGATGACCAACTTCTTTTTTTGGAGCAGAATCTAAATTATCTGTTTGAACTTACTGTACCAATAAAAACGAAGATCATTGGCAATAAGCAAAAACCCTGGTTTTCATCCGAAATTAGATATTCTATCAGTCAAAGGGATTTTGCATATGCACGCTGGAAAAGATTTAAAACTACAACATTACATAATGATTACCTGACTGCTAAAAGGAAAACAAATAAAATGATTAAAAAAGCAAAATCCGCTTTTTATGCTGAAAAGTTTTCTTCTGCCATTGACTCTAAAAAAACATGGCAAACGATACGCGAAGTTGGAATCGGCAAATCTATTTATCATGAACGATGTTCCATCGATGCCGATACAATCAATAAAAAGTTTTTAAATGTTCCTATGATTCAAGCAGATCCAAGTTATTATATTAATAATCACTCAAATAATAATTGTGAATCTTTTTTTTCTTTTGTTGCAGTAGACCAATGTGATGTTTTATCTAGTTTATTGTCCATCAAATCCAACTCTATAGGAGCTGACGGGATTAATCCAAAGTTTCTTAAGATTCTTTTACCTCAACTGCATCCAATTATAACATTTTTCTTTAATAAAATATTAACTTCAAGTTTCTTTCCCTCGAATTGGAAAGTAGCTAAAATTGTTCCAATACCCAAAGCTGGTTCCGATTACAGACCAATAGCCATTCTTCCGTTTCTCTCTAAAGTATTTGAACGTATTATGCATAACCAAATGACTTGCTTTTTAGATAACAATAACTTGCTTACAGAACGTCAATCTGGGTTCAGAAAGAAAAACAGCTGCATAACTGCTTTAGTTAACGTCACAGAGGATATTAGAGAGAAACTTGATGATGGCAAGACTACATTTTTAATATTGTTAGACCATTCGAAAGCGTTTGATACCGTGGATCATAACATTCTTTGTTACAAGCTTAAAAATTGTTTTAATTTCTCTTCGACCGCTACACGGTTATTGTCAACATACTTACGAAACAGATATCAGTATGTTGAAACTAGAACCCAGAAATCCAAGCCACTGCCGGTAATCAGAGGTGTACCTCAGGGGTCCATTGTCGGACCGCTGTTGTTCTCACTGTACTCTAATGACCTCCCAGGCATTTTGACACATTGTAATGTAAGAATGTACGCGGATGACGTGCAACTTTATACCAGTTGTATTAATGCCTTAATCGACCAGTGTATTGTCTCCATTAATGAGGAACTCCATCGAATTTATACATGGGCAACGGCAAATGGCTTAGGAATAAATCCGGGGAAATCTAAATGCATTGTTATTCAAAAGCGACTTGCCAAGCATGATATTGTACCTAACATATCTATTAACGGAAAACAAATTGAGATAGTAAAGTTTGCTAAAAATCTCGGAATATTTTTTAATGACACTCTTACGTGGTCGAACCATATTACCTATGCTAGTGGTCGCACTTTCTCTATGATTAGAACTCTTTGGCGGACGCAGCATTGTACACCTATGAGAATAAGAATCCTACTTTCCAAAACTTATCTGGTGCCAGCTTTACTGTATGGTTGTGAACTATTTGCTAAATGTGATACAGTTAGTAAAGGGAAATTGAACGTTGCGTTTAACAACATAATCCGATACGTATATGGACTTAAAAGGCGGTCTAGTGTATCTTTGTTTTCATCTCAATTATATGGCCTGTCTTTAGATAATTTGCTAAACATAAGAGTTTTAGTTTTTTTACATAAAATAATATATACCCACAAGCCTGATTATCTCTATAGTAAACTTTGTATTTCAGATATAAGCAGAGGCAAAAGAATAAGATCACTTAGATACAGAAGTTTAATCTCACAGTGGCACTTCTACATATTTGCAGTATCTCTCTGGAATTCTATACCCCACAGCTCTCAACTAATAAGTAACGCACGAAAATTTAAAGAAAATATTTTTAAGCTGTTTTCAGCATGACAATTTAAAACATATATTTTATATTATGACACATACATCCATACTATTTATAATTAAATAATTTAATTAAAATTTAAATTTAATCTTAATTTGTTTTTAAATTATTAGTTTTTACTTTTTTAATTTTTGTTTTTATTGTTTTTTAATGTTTAATTTAAATTCCTGTTTTTAATAAAAATTTATTTATGATTATGTTCTGTATATCATCAGTTCCATACTGCAATATAAGGCTCTTAGTCTTGTGTATGGGGCAATTCAAATTAAATAAATAAATAAATAAATAAAAATAAATAAATAATACCGATCCTTGTGGAACACCGTAATCATTATCTCTATACTCCGATTTTACGTTATTAACTTTTACTACTTGCTTTCTATTAGTAAGGTATGATTTAAACCATTTTAGTTCATTTCCTTGTATACCGTAATTATAAAGTTTTTGTAATAAAATGTTCCGGTCAATTGTCTCAAAACCTCTTTTAAAGTCTAGAAAAATAGCCATTATTTTTTTATTCTTTGTTACATATTTCCATCTATTAATTACATAATTTAATGTTGTTTCACACGAATAGTTTCTTCGAAATCCTGATTGATATTTTGAAAATATATTGTTTCTTTCAAAGTAATTTTCAAGCTGTTGTTTTACTACTTTTTCAATAATTTTCTCACAAGTTTTTAATGTATTTATTGGTCTAAATTCCTCACATTTTTTTGTTTTTGCTATTTTTTCTATTGGTGTTATAATTGATATTTTCCAACTTTCTGGAAATTCTCCTGTATCAAACGATTTATTTATAATATTTAACAGTATCTTTCCTATTATGTTCCAATTATCTAATATTATATTTACTGATACTTTGTTAAAGTCCGGTTTATTTTTAATATTTTTACATATATCTTTAAGTTCTATTAGATTAGTTGCACGAAGCTTAAATTTAGTATTTATCACATCAATTTGGTTGAAATATTGCACTTGTTCTATCCAATTTCTAATTGATTTTATACTATCAACAAAATAAGTATTAAATTGGTTAGCTATTAAATAGTTTTCCTTAACTTCTAATTGGTTAAATATCACAGACTGTATCACATTTTGTCTTTAATTTATTACTAATACTTTTATTTTTTTCCTCATTTGTTTCTAGTCTTTGACATTACTTATAGATTTATTAATGAATTTATTTTTCTCATTTTTTAGTTTTGTTTCATGTTTATTTCTTATTAATTTATAGCTGTTCCACGCTTCAACTGTTATTACTGTTTTTGCAATGAAATATTTAACAATTTTATTTCTCTTAAGTTGTTTTAATTCATGGCTGAACCATTTTTTTGTATTATTTTGTTCATTCATAGTTCTTTTTATTGTGAATTTTTTTATTGCATTTTCAATATTATTATCTAAGTAATATGTCATTTCGTTAACGCTCTTATTTTCAGAATACTTTATTACATTTTTTATTTCTTTATTAAATAAATTTTTATTATATTTAAATATTTCAATTTCGTTTTTTATATTTTGACGAACATGTTCATTTTTTATGAGTATATCTATTGCTTCATGATCTGCAATTTTATTTGTAATATTAATTTGGGCTGGAATATTAGTATTGTTCGTGATAACAAAATCTATTAGAGTTCTTGTATTTTCTGTCACCCTCGTATATTCTATAACTATTTGCTTGAGTCCATTATCATTTAACTTTACTTGTATTCTGTTTTTATATGTATCGTTTTTTTTCCAATCTATATCAAAATCTCCTGATATAATAATTTCAAGATTTGTTTCACAGATATTTTCTAATATTTCATCGAATGCGTCACAAAGTTCCACTTCCCTGCAACTTGGAGATCTATACACTGCCATGATTATGAAAATCATGCTTTTATTTTTTGCTTTATAGGCACACATCCAATATTTTGAATCGGCTATTTTTTCGAATTGTTTTTCCAGACACCATTCTTTTTTAACATATACAATGACTCCTGCTGTTCGTGTTGATTTTAAAAGCGTTGGATAATGATCATAGTTCATTAGTTGGTACTCATGTTCTTCAATGTCATTTGTTAGATGTGTCTCTGATAATACTATAAATTCAGGGTTTCTTAATTCCGCAATAATTTCAATTTTATTAAAGTTGTTTATTAAACCTTATACATTTGTGTATATCCCATTTATCCATTTTGATTGTTATATATTAAAACCAATCATTCTCATTTTTAATTTCAGTTTATTTTGGTATACAGGACATTTCTTATCTGCAGTGCTATGGTTTTCATCTAATCCAAGATTAAGCTTTTGATTTGATTTTATACAGTTTATACATTTAACTATTACTTCTTGATCGCATTCTTTTGATTTATGATTACCATGACACTTATAACACACTTCTACATTTCTACAATCTTTGGCTTTGTGATTAAAACCTTTGCATTTGTAACACATCATTACTTCTGTTCCGTCGAAGACTCGACATTTTTCCCATCCAATATTAATTCTCTGAGTTGACAGCAACTTTGTATATGAATCCTTATCAATTATAAGTTCCGCATTATATATAATGTAATTATTTCTTCTTGTTTCAAATGATTTTAAGACTCTTATATTACTCTCTCTTATAAATTCGTTTTGTTTTTTTATTTTTTCAATATGTTCTTCATTAGAATATTTAAATGACATGTCCGTTATTACTACATTCATTTCATTATTGGCTGTCATTTCAACTTCATAGTTTTCACTCATTTTATTTTGAATAGCTGATTTAATTTTTTCTCTTTCTTCTATGTTTTCACTGTGTATAACTAATGTACCATTATTTCTGTTTTCTACACTAGTTATTTTTAAGTCAACTGGATTCACATTATTATTTAAGTCTTGTTTTGTTTTTTCTGTTTTTTGTTTTTCCTTAGGTTTAACTATAAGCGCTACTTGTTTTTGTAAATTTGGCAGCACTGCTCCTTTTTTTACTGTTTCTGTAAATGACAATTTGTTGCTTTGTTAATCATTCGTTTCTTTTATTGCTTTTGTAATATTCATCTGCATTTTAATATTACTTTCTTCAATTGTATTACACAACTTTTTGTTCTTATTTTCATATTCATTTATAATTTCATTTATTTTTTTAATTTCCGACACGTTCTTTTCACAAATCTTTTGGGCTTTATCTATTTTTCAAAGTCTTTCTTCATATCTTCCTTCTATTACTTCTAACAATTGTTTAATCTCATTTTCATTTTTTTTAAAGCAAAAACAAATTCATTCTTGTAATCTAATAGGTTCTGTTTATTCTTGTTAACGCCATCTTGTATATCTTTCAACACCAAATCCACATTATGGATATGTTGAATACAATCATCACATATAAAGCGCACAAAATTTCCGTTTTCTAGTATTTTTGCTAAGCAGTGATCAATACCAGAACATTTATTAGAACAATGGAACACCTTTTTAAATACTCCCGCACAACTTATTCCCGATTCACCGCGTATTGTACCTTTACATTTATGACACTCAGCCATTGCTGGGCCACATACATAAAGTTCTTCTTTTCTCTTCTTTTTTTCCTGCCAATAGTCCTATAATTTCACTTAATTTGATACTCCACGTAATAAACAAAGTTTATTTTTAATATTTATCTAATGTTCCAGTTTATTTTTCAATTTATTAAAACACTTTTTATTATTATTAAAAGATTTTATACAGAGCTTTGTTTTTCTGCTTGTTCATACAACGGGTTGCCACCTAAAAATGCAATGCTGCATTTTCAGGACCGCCAAATCCATCTTCAGCATTCTTTGCATCCAACACCTTGATTTGCGTATACTGTAAATATTATCCATTTAACCAACTAATCAATATTAATTTGGTTGGACGATATTCACATACAACTCAAAGCATTTTTTATTGCCTTCTCTACAATACGTCTTGTACATTTGTTGCAATTTTGTACTACACCGTCGGTATAGTCACGAAATGCAAATTTTATTTTTAATCATTCATACTTGTTTTTCTCACAACATTATAGATGATGTTCCAGTATCATATCAACTGTTGATGAGTTAGGTATAAGTGTTAATGCGTTGTGCCTTGCGTGCTTAAAATTATTTTTTAATTTTAGTCCCAGCCAGGGGTTGAACCAGTGATCTTCATAAATCAATTAAAATTTTACTTTTTCGGCTTTGGTTCATTTTTAATTTAACTTTTATTAAGAAAAATTATTTTTCAAATGTACGCGGACGTTTTCCAAAGAAAACAAGAAAAATTGGACGCTGGCAGAATGTAATGCTGCATTTTCAGGACCGCCAAATCCATCTTCAGCATTCTTTGCATCCAACACCTTGATTTGCGTATACTGTAAATATTATCCATTTAACCAACTAATCAATATTAATTTGGTTGGACGAAATTCACACACAACTCAAAGCATTTTTTATTGTCTTCTCTACAACACGTCTTGTACATTTGTTGCAATTTTGTACTACACCGTCGGTATAGTCACGAAATGCAAATTTTATTTTTAATCATTCATACTTGTTTTTCTCACAACATTATAGATGATGTTCCAGTATCATATCAACTGTTGATGAGTTAGGTATAAATGTTAATGCGCTGTGCCTTGCGTGTTTAAAATTATTTTTTAATTTTAGTCCCAGCCAGGGGTTGAACCAGTGATATTCATAAATCAATTAAAATTTTACTTTTTCGGCTTTGATTCATTTTTAATTTAACTTTTATTAAGAAAAATTACTTTTCAAATGTACGCGGACGTTTTCCAAAGAAAACAAGAAAAATTAGACGCTGGCAGAATGTAATGCTGCATTTTCAGGACCGCCAAATCCATCTTCAGCATTCTTTGCATTCAACACCTTGATTTGCGTATACGGTAAATATCATCCATTTAACCAACTAATCAATATTAATTTGGTTGGACGAAATCCACACACAACTCAAAGCATTTTTTGTTGTCTTCTCTACAACAAGTCTTGTACATTTGTTGCAATTTTGTACTACACCGCACAGTGGTAAATTTCGCGAGATAGCGGTCAAAACTCTATAACTTTTGACCGGATTGGTATTTCACGCAATTTTTTTGTTCAATAGGAGGGACTTTAAGCTTCAATTTGCGTGTTCAAACGTAAAAATCGACTGATAATGCATTTTAATTTTTTGTTGAGTTTCCATGTAAAAGTTGAATATTTTGACATTTTAAATAGGTAATTTTTTTATAATTTCTTATTTTCTTCAATCGTTTTTTACAACCAATACTTATTTATTATTCCTAAACTTAATTTTGGTCAGAAAATGCCAACATTTGGCCACTGACATTTATTTAGTCTCAACATTCACAGGGGCCAAAGGTTGGTTTTTTTGGAAGAAAGCTAATTCTTCCATTGGATATATTATATACAGAACACAACATCGATAAAATTTTAAGTAAACTTTTACTATTGATTTAAAGTGCACATATTTTTTATTTAAATGTATTAATAAAAATTTATACTAAAATTAGAAACAAATTATAATCTTTAAACTGGTATTAATTAAACAATATTAGTAAAAATTTCTTCCAAATAGCTTTGATTTTCATTTTGCAGTATATGTTTAGCTTCTTCATCTAACTTTAATGAGGTTGATTTCCATTTTTTGTCGAATACTGGACATATATGTATCTGATGTGCACAACAAAATATTAATAAGATCTTCATTAGTACAATATCTGGAAATTTTTCTTGTATTGTGCTCGCGAAAGAATCTGTAGTCTTTGTTCCTTTTTCTTGCGCTTCTTCTGAGAGATCTCCAATTAGAAGCATATTGTGCTGAATTATTTGTTCCCCATGGAACAAAATTTTGTGAACTGTGGTTGGCATATGTCTCATTAGCATACTGACCAAATTTTTTTGCATCTATCTTTTTGCTACATGCTATAACTTCTAATATACTTTGGAATCGTCGTATTAAATCATAATCTACTCCAGTTATAGAATCTGCAGTTTTTGAATCGGAAAAAAATTTCCTTGCTGTGTTTCCATCATTAGAATTTCCTTCTCCTTGTTTTGGCTGGTCAATTATAAGGCCTATCTCACGGTATTTTTTTGAAAATGTTTTTTTGCTTTCTTTTTCCCAAATTTTCTTTGCTGTTTCTCACTGTTTCGCCTAACGGGCCAAATTCCAAATCGTATCCCAATTTAAGAATATGCTCCATAAAACGAATTCTAGCATGAAGAGGTGACATTCCAAATTCATATGCATCATTAAAACTATCGTCTTGTGTTGGTGGTTGGCTCAATTGACTTGATGTTTTTTGGCATATGGTGCAGCTTGACGAAGACTTTGTTTCGGTTAAAGCTTGTGCAACTTTTCCATCGATCATTGTAAGTGACATTTTAAAGTTAACTTTGATGCATTGGTCATTAAATTCAAATATCACTGGTTGAAGTTCTTTAATTTCATCTGTTATTTTGCCAACTTCTTCAGTTATGACATCTTTAGTTTCTTTTTTGTAAGCAAACTTTATTGGTCTACAAAATTTTGTTGACGAGGGAATTTCATTTTTCTATATATCTATCTCTGCAGCTCTACCAGTTGACTGCTCTAAACCAATATAAGTTTTTGTTAAACGTAATGGAACGAAAGAAATCATGAATAAATTGGCATCTGATGAATTTTCCGCATTAAATTGTTTGTATTGTTTCTGGCTAGAGGACCCATCACATCCCCATTAAGAAATTAAAGTCATGCTGCAATTTTTAAACTTCTTTAAATAGTCAGCATCAAATGTCTTTAATAATCGTTCTGCAGTGTGTTCAAGAAGATCCTGCAATTTTATTGCTGCTGAACTTGAAGTTACACTAATAGCAGTTGGTGAAGGTAAGCAATCTTTTCTGGCAGAAACTATATCTCGATATGATGGAAAAATTCCACAATTTTTTTCATTGGTTCGCTTCCGCAATTCTGTATATTGGTTTTTAGTAATTTTCAAATCCAAAAATAGTGCAAATGCTTCTTCTGCAGTAAATTTATTTTCTTCAGTTGGTGTCGGCATACTTTCTAAAATCTTTTTTGTGCGTCTGGGGCTTGCTTCCTTTATTTTTTCAATGATAGCAATTTTACTCTTTTTAGTTTTCGATGGTTAAATTTGATGCAGAAATGAATTCTTTATGATGCTACAAGAAACTTCTTCATTGATATGTTTAAGCTTGCGTCTTCGTGATCTTTCACTACAATTATCAATTGGCTTTGCTGGTCGACCACCTTTTCCAGTTTCCGTGGTAGTTACTGATGGCTTTTTAAAAATAAGTTTATTTCTTAGCCATTCTTGGTTGCGTGAGTAAAACAATTTCTTTTTTTTGGAGCATTGATTGTACCGTTTTCTTAAAGTATTTAAAAAGTTTTTTATTTTTAAGTTATGAATTTTAATTTCTTGTTTGTCGCATATTTTGAAGAATGGATTATTCATTATATGTAAAATAATGTCGTTTTCATCTTTCCGTTTAAAATATATATCAGATAGAACACTATAACTGAATTTAGCCATTCTTTAAACAATAATGAAGAAAAAAACATGAATGCATGGATTAATATGCTATTGCTCGAAGTTTCAACATGATCTTTTTTACCTCTTTGAAATATAATATAACAGGTACTTGGTTTTACCAGTTATTTCCATTGGTTTTAAATTTATTTGCAATTTTCATATTCGCCGGCGAAGTAAAATAACTAATAAAACGGCTATATCTATCTTTCTTCTTTCACCACCTGTCTTATCTCTCATCTATCTCTTTCCCAAAAGAATGTAGCACGGTTATGAATTCACTAAATAGGCATAATTGCCTGAAGTGCCACTTCTCTTTTTAAAAAAAAAAAAAAGGAGCACGAGCAAAAGAGCTGCTGTTTTGGCTCAACGCGCAGAGCAAGAGAGCCAAAAACAAAATTGGATGCGCATGGCTCAAAGAGCAGAGCATGAAAAAAATGACCAAATGCAATGCGCATAAACGATTGGTTTTTTTTTCTGCTCTGCTCTTTTGCGCATAGCTTAAAAAAGAGTGCTGAAAGAGCAGGAGAGAAAAAGAGCGAGCCAATCTGAACTCTGGGTTTTAACATTCGCAAACTGTTTTGTTTTCTACTAAGTATTTCATTACTGTTGATTTTTTGTTGTGCGCCCTTAAAAAAGATCGCAAGCTTTATTAAAAAAGCATATTTCGTTCGGCATTTAGTGTAAAAAGAAAAAAATCATTAATTAGATTTATAACCGCAACAATAAATAAACAAAAGCAATCATATTCCTTCATTCAATTCCAATTTTAATTATATTTTAATATACAAAAATTTACTTTGCCACGGAACCTTTCCTTCAGTATTAAAAAAGTTGCAATACAAATCTCTTACTTCTTCGGCAGACATTGTAGCATTTCTATTATATGAAGCGCCTAATGTAGGACACTTTTAGATTCCGTCTTAAGTAGTTGTGTAAATAACAGCACGTGAGTACGATAATTTGGCCTTTTTCTGGCGATAAATTTGTTGTTCGTTGAAAAATGCCAAACCTTGAAGTTAATATACCAAAAGCGTTCTCAACTATGCGACGCGTACGCCTATAATTGAATATAAGTTTTTCCAAATTTAAGTAAATTTGGGAATATGGATTCATAAAATTTTCAGTTAGATTAAACGCATCATCACCTACGAACACGTATGGTAGCTTATTTTTACAGTCTGGCAAAACGTCTGGCTTTGGTATGTTGACAGTTTTTTCAAAGAAAGCTTGTCCAAACATCGAATGTCGTAAGACCCCACCATATCTATGGCTATATCTATCTTTCTCTTTTCACCATCTGTCTTATTTCTCATCTATCCCGGTTACGAAAATAACTAAATAGGCATTATTGCCTGAAGTGCTACTTCTCTTTAACAAAAAAAAAATCTGATATTCTTTTGTTAATTCTAGCATCTACCATAATAAATTCATAATTTGCATTAACGGTGGCCATAAGCACAATGCTAAACACCCTTTTATAGCTATAATAAAATGAACCAGATTCAACGGGTTTTTTTATGACCACGTGCATCCCGTCGACTGCCTCTATGCAATTAGAGAAGTTCCATTAGTTTTTGAATCCATCGGATACAATTTTTCACTCTTCTTCACTTGACGGAATTTGAAAATTTATAAGATAACTATATTTAAGATATAGTAAAAATATGTATACTAATGTTTTATTATCTACTATATTAACTTTTTTACAGTCCAAAAGCAAACCACCTAAAAGAAAACAGAACGACGATTCCAAGCTTTTAATTTCACTGGCATGCAAACGACTCTTACAGCCAAAAAACGAGTTCGATACAATTGCAAAAACATGGGTAAACGATCTCATAAAATGGATTACATGCACCAATTATATGCCAAAAAGGCTGTAGGTAAAATCTTATTTGAAGGTCAATTGGGGAATTTGAATCGGAACTCTGTTCAAATGTATTGGAAATTTAATACTTTAAACAACAGCGACATTATATATCCAGAAATCATTTGTTATGATGAAGAATACTTTGGAGAAGATCGAAATAAATGATCATATTGATTATAAATAAAACCTACTTCAAATGTATATTAGAACACTTTGGCCTTAAATAAATTTTAATTATATTTTTTTCGTTATGAATATGGGTAAAATTTTTCAAGTACATATATTTAACGATGTACCTAAACAATTATTTTATTAGAAATGAATTTATATATTTTTATTTTAAATTAATCAAGTTACTAAATGAATAACTTTTATATAAAAAGTTTTACCTAAACATTTATTTCATTAGGAATGAAATTTATATATTTTTATTTTAAATTAATCAAATTACTTAATGAATAATTTTTATATAAAATGATGTACCTAAACATTTATTTCATTAGAAATGAAATTTATATATTTTTATTTTAAATTAATCAAATTACTTAATGAATACTACTACACCTTGTGAATTCTTAAAATTTTTAAATATGTTAGTATTGTATACTACCAAATCAAAAATTAAATAAAAATATTGTTTGTTTTTTAACAGAAAACAAAAACGCTTGTCCTGACAATCCCTGATTCCATGAATTGTTACTATTTAATGATTACAAAAATTTTTAATAAATATTTTAAAATTTATTTCTTATTATGGTTGAACCAGTGATCTTCATAAATCAATTAAAATTTTACTTTTTCGGCTTTGGTTCATTTTTAATTTAACTTTTATTAAGAAAAATTATTTTTCAAATGTACACGGACGTTTTCCAAAGAAAACAAGAAAAATTAGACGCTGGCAGAATGCAATGCTGCATTTTCAGGACCGCCAAATCCATCTTCAGCATTCTTTGCATTCAACACCCTGCTTTGCGTATACTGTAAATATCATCCATTTAACCAACTAATCAATATTAATTTGGTTGGACGAAATTCACACACAACTCAACGCATTTTTTGTTGTCTTCTCTACAACACGTCTTGTACATTTGTTGCAATTTTGTACTACACCGTCGGTATAGTCACGAAATTCAAATTTTATTTTAATCATTCATACTTGTTTTTCTCACAACATTATAGATGCTGTTCCAGTATCATATCAACTGTTGATGAGTTAGGTATAAATGTTAATGCGCTGTGCCTTGCGTGTTTAAAATTATTTTTTACTATTAGTCCCAGCCAGGGGTTGAACCAGTGATCCTCATAAATCAATTAAAGTTTTACCTTTTCGGCTTTGGTTCATTTTTAATTTAACTTTTATTAAGAAAAATTATTTTTCAAATTTACCCGGACGTTTTCCAAAGAAAACAAGAAAAATTAGATGCTGGCAGAATGTAATGCTGCATTTTCAGGACCGCCAAATCCATCTTCAGCATTCTTTGCATCCAACACCTTGATTTGCGTATACTGTAAATATCATCCATTTAACCAACTAATCAATATTAATTTGGTTGGACGAAATTCACACACAACTCAAAGCATTTTTTGTTGTCTTCTCTACAACACGTCTTGTACGTTTGTTGCAATTTTGTACTACACCGCACAGTGGTCAATTTCGCGAGAGAGCGGTCAAAACTCTATAACTTTTGACCGGATTGGTATTTTACGCAATTTGTTTTGTTCAATAGAAGGGTCTTTAAGCTTCAATTTGCGTGTTCAAACGTAAAAATCGACTGATAGGAACGTAAGTAATATGGAGTCAAAAATGCATTTTAATTTTTTTTTTTTTTTGATTTTCCATGTAAAAGTTGAATATTTTGACATTTTAAATAGGTATATTTTATAATTTCTTATTTTCTTCAATCGTATTTTACAACCAATACTTATTTATTATTTCTAAACTTAATTTTGGCCAGAAAATGCCAATATTTGGCCCCTGTTAGTTAGTTAGTTAGTTAGGAGTGGCAGCCTCTCGCGACGAAGCTCACTTGAGCACAAACGAATGGCCCGTTGTGATACCACAAAGAAGGCGGCATGACTCCCATTACCCAGCCGAGAACCATGAGGATTCACGGATGAACTTCGCTATGTCCCTTATAGAGTGGGATGATAGCTCCGTCAGAGTTCCAAAGAAAGGAGAGCCCAGAATTCTTAGTCTTCTTCGAGCCAGGGATGGACAGTGGCACAGGAGGTGCAGTACGGTCTCTTCCTCATCCTCCGAGTCACAACTGCGGCAGAAATCATTAAAAGGCAGACCAAGTCTTTCCGCATGCCTACCTATTAGCCAGTGTCCAGTAAGTACAGAGACCGTGATACTTATGGATTTTCTGTCCAGTTTGAGCAGCTGCCTGGTCCGCTTGAGGTCCAGTGTAGTCCACAGTTGTCTGGAGACACAGCAGGAACTTTCGTCTACCCATAATTTGCGAGCCAAATTTAGATAGTGGTTCTTTATGGCCATTTTCAGCGTTGCCAGAGGAATTCCAATGTCTGGTAGCGGGGAGACATTAGGAAGCAATGTGCCCCGTTTTGCGAGATCATCGGCCTCACAGTTGCCCTGGATATCCCTGTGGCCAGGGACCCAAAACAGGTCAATCTGTGATCGCTCCGATAAAGTGTTCAGTAATGAGCGACTACTCAGGACTAGCTTAGATGTACTATATGTACCAGCAAGCGCCCTGATTGCCGCCTGACTGTCCGAAAATATCCGAATAGCATGACCAGAAAGATCGTCCCCGAGCGCTATTTCGGATGTTTTCAGAATGGCCATTACCTCGGCTTGAAAGACGCTACAGTAGTCAGGGAGTCTAAGGGAGAGTCTTAGTCCAAGATGATTGGAGAAGATTCCGCAACCGACTCTGTCGTCCAGTTTCGAGCCATCGGTGTAGATGTCGACAGTACCACTCACGACCACTTCGTTACGGACCCAAGTCTCTCTATTTGGA
The DNA here is from genome assembly GCA_937654795.1 of Cistogaster globosa. NCBI lineage: Eukaryota > Metazoa > Arthropoda > Insecta > Diptera > Tachinidae > Cistogaster > Cistogaster globosa. Next base: position 1,441,718 of record OW569408.1, on the reverse strand, counting down.
ATATGGATTCGAAACCCGTGGTCCAGAGCGGGAGTAGAAGAGATGTAGTCCACCATTGATGGCAGTGGAACATCCCGATCGATAATCTTAGAGTGCCCTATGTCCAGCCTGAGCCAGCGTGAGAGGGCATTAAGTCTGGCTGCACAGCATTTAGCCTGTTGCAATGCCAGTAGTTTGGTGGTTAACCAGTGGAGAAGAGCAAACAGAGCCTTTGTCGAAGTAGTTCGAAGAGCCCCAGTAATCAAAATGGCGGCTGTTCTCCTGACTTTGTCAAGAGGCTTTTGGTTGACCAATCTCTCAAGAGCGGGCCACCAAAACACAGCTCCATAGAGAATATTTGGCTCTATAACTGCCTTGTAGAGCCAGGAGATGATTCGAGGCTGAAGGCCCCATCTTGGTCCTAGAGCTCTCTGACAGAGATAGAGCGCACAGGTCGCCTTCCGAGCTCTTTCGGCAATGTTTGCCTTCCATTGAAGTTTGGGGTCAAGTATTACCCCAAGGTATTTCACACTTTTACTTACACTAAGCACAATGCCATTCAGCCTAGGTGCAGTAAAATTCGGGATCTTGTATCTCCGTGTGAAGAGCATAACCTCCGTTTTGCCGGGGTTAACAGTAAGATCAAAATCGCAGCACCATTTAGACAGAACATTAAGCGAATAGTTCATCCGTTCTGTGAGTGTTGACAGGTACTTCCCAGAGACTGCGATAGCAATGTCATCAGCATAAGCTATCAGCCTATTACCCGTTTGGTTCAGTTGCCGTAGCAGCGTGTTGACTGCCAGATTCCAGATAAGGGGAGACAATACGCCACCTTGTGGAGTGCCCCTTTTCACTACCCTTACAACGTGATCATTTCCCAAGGTGGACGTGATGATACGTGTCTTCAGTAGTTGCGCAATGAATCCCACCAGATTTGCATCAAGATCGAGATCCAAGAGGGCCTTTATAATGGCATTGGGGCAGACGTTATTGAAAGCTCCTTCTATGTCAAGAAACACTGCAAGCGTAAAATCCTTATTTGAAAGGAACTTTTCAACATCGGATAATAACACATGCAGCGCTGTTTCCACAGATCTCCCTTTCGTGTAGGCATGCTGCGAGCTAGAAATTAGCGCGGGATTGATGGAGTTCCTGATCTGAAGATCAAGAATCCTTTCCAGCGTTTTGAGTAAGAAGGACGACAGGCTTATGGGCCTAAAGTCCTTGGGTTTAATAGGAGATGTCTTCCCCGTTTTAGGGATGAAAACAACTCGAGCTACACGCCAGCCCATGGGCATGTAAGTATTTTCCAGGCAAGCATTGTAGATTTGCAATAGCCATGGTTTAATAAGGTCCATGCCATGTTGCAAGTCCGCTGGAATGATATTGTCAATCCCAGGAGACTTAAAGGCATCAAACGACATGATGGCCCACTCTAAGTGAGCATTGGTCACCCGGAAAGTGGCTGGAAAAACCGACGTGGAATTCACAATCCCCATCGCTTCGTCTATCCTTTCACTACCAGGGAAGTGAGTATCAAGCAGCGTCTCCAAGGTATCGATTACAGAGTCCGTCCATTTACCGTCCGGCTTCTGAATACTCTCAATAATTCTCGGGGACGTGCTAAGAATCCTGCGTAGCCTGCTGGTTTCGGACGAGCTTTCTATGTTGCCACAGAAAGTTTTCCATGAGGCTCTTTTGGATCTACGTATGGCATACTTAAACTCCCTTTGTTTATCCTTGTACGGCAGCCAGTTTCCACTATTTTTGGCCCTATTAAAGAGTCTTCTACATTCCTTGCGTAACTCTGCAATCTCCGTATTCCACCAAGGGGGTTTCGGTTTACCCCTTGGCTTCGGTGGATTGCAGGCCGCTTTCGCCGCAGAGCATATCTGCAAGGTCAAGAATTCAACCGCCCGATCAATATCGCAGTGGTCATTAATCTTGAAGGGAGCAGGCCTTAGGCCAAGCTATTTGGCCCCTGACATTTATTTAGTCTCAATATTCACAGAGGCCAAAGGTTGGTTTTTTTGGAAGAAAGCTAATTCTTGTGAGGATTAAACTAAAAAATAACACTGAAATTCCCAACAATATCAATACCATTTGGATATATTATATACAGATCACAACATGGATAAAATTTTAAGTAAACTTTTACTATTGATTTAAAGTGCACATATATTTTATTTAAATGTATTAATAAAAATTTATACTAAAATTAGAAACAAATTATAATCTTTAAACTGGTATTAATTAAACAATATTAGTAAAAATTTCTTCCAAATAGCTTTGATTTTCATTTTGCAGTAATTGTTTAGCTTCTTCATCTAACTTTAATAAGGTTGATTTCCATTTTTTGTCGAATACTGGACATATATGGATCTGATGTGCACAACAAAATATTAATAAGATCTTCATTAGTACAATATCTGGAAATATTTCTTGTATTGTGCTCGCGAAAGAATCTGTAGTCTTTGTTCCTTTTTTCTTGCGCTTCTTCTGAGAGATCTCCATGGAACAAAATTTTGTGAACTGTGGTTGGCATATGTCTCCAAGAATATTTTTGGTTATAAAGGGTTGCTGTCTCATTAGCATACTGACCAAATTTTTTTGCATCTATCTTTTTGCTACATGCTTTAACTTCTAATATAATTTGGAATCGTCGTATTAAATGATAATCTACTCTAGTTATAAAAGCTGCATTTTCTGGATCGGGAAAAAATCTTCTTGCTGTGTTTCCATCATTAGAATTTCCTTCTCCTTGCTTTGGCTGGTCAATTATAAGGCCAATCTCGCGGTATTTTTTTTGAATATGTTTTTTTTTTGCTTTCTTTTTCCCAAATATACAGAACACAAAATTGATCAAATTTTAAGTAAACTTTAACTATTGATTTAAAGTGCACATATATTTTATTTAAATGTATTAATAAAAATTTATACTAAAATTAGTAACAAATTATAATCTTTAAACTAGTATTAATTAAACAATATTAGTAAAAATTTCTTCCAAATAGTTTTGATTTTCATTTTGCAGTAGTTGTTTAGCTTCTTCATCTAACTCTAATGAGGTTGATTTCCATTTTTGTCGAATACTGGACATATATGGGTCTGATGTGCACAACAAAATCTTAATAAGATCTTCATTAGTACAATATCTGGAAATTTTTCTTGTATTGTGCTCGCGAAAGAATCTGTAGTCTTTGTTCCTTTTTTCTTGCGCTTCTTTTGAGAGATCTCCAATTAGAAGCATATTGTGCTGAATTATTTGTTCCCCATGGAACAAAATTTTGTGAACTGTGGTTGGCATATGTCTCCAAGAGTATTTTTGGTTATAAAGGGTTGCTGTCTCATTAGCATACTGACCAAATTTTTTTGCATTTTTCTTTTTGCTACATGCTATAACTTCTAGCATAATTTGGAATCGTCGTATTAAATCATAATCTGCTCCAGTTATAGAAGCTGCAGTTTCTGGATCGGAAAAAAATTTCCTTGCTGTGTTTCCATCATTAGAATTTCCTTCTCCTTGCTTTGGCTGGTCAATTACAAGGCCTATCTTACGGTATTTTTTTGAAAATTCTTTTTTTTGCTTTCTTTTTCCCAAATTTTCTTTGTTGTTTTTTGCTGTTTCGCCTAACGGGCCAAATTCCAAATCGTATCCCAATTTAAGAATATGCTCCATAAAACGAATTCTAGCATAAAGAGGTGACATTCCAAATTCATATGCATCATTAAAACTATCGTCTTGTGTTGGTGGTTGGCTCAATTGACTTGATGTTTTTTGGCATATGGTGCAGCTTGACGAAGACTTTGTTTCGGTTAAAGCTTGTGCAACTTTTCCATCGATCATTGTAAGTGACATTTTAAAGTTAACTTTGATGCATTGGTCATTAAATTCAAATATCACTGGTTGAAGTTCTTTAATTTCATCTGTTATTTTGCCAACTTCTTCAGTTATGACATCTTTAGTTTCTTTTTTGTAAGCAAACTTTATTGGTCTACAAAATTTTGTTGACGAGGGAATTTCATTTTTCTATATATCTATCTCTGCAGCTCTACTAGTTGACTGCTCTAAACCAATATAAGTTTTTGTTAAACGTAATGGAACGAAAGAAATCATGAATAAATTGGCATCTGATGAATTTTCCGCATTAAATTGTTTGTATTGTTTCTGGCTAGAGGACCCATCACATCCCCATTAAGAAATTAAAGTCATGCTGCAATTTTTAAACTTCTTTAAATAGTCAGCATCAAATGTCTTTAATAATCGTTCTGCAGTGTGTTCAAGAAGATCCTGCAATTTTATTGCTGCTAAACTTGAAGTTACACTAAGAGCAGTTGGTGAAGGTAAGCAATCTTTTCTGGCAGAAACTATATCTCGATATGATGGAAAAATTCCACAATTTTTTTCATTGGTTCGCTTCCGCAATTCTGTATATTGGTTTTTAGTAATTTTCAAATCCAAAAATAGTGCAAATGCTTCTTCTGCAGTAAATTTATTTTCTTCAGTTGGTGTCGGCATACTTTCTAAAATCTTTTTTGTGCGTCTGGGGCTTGCTTCCTTTATTTTTTCAATGATAGCAATTTTACTCTTTTTAGTTTTCGATGGTTAAATTTGATGCAGAAATGAATTCTTTATGATGCTACAAGAAACTTCTTCATTGATATGTTTAAGCTTGCGTCTTCGTGATCTTTCACTACAATTATCAATTGGCTTTGCTGGTCGACCACCTTTTCCAGTTTCCATGGTAGTTACTGATGGCTTTTTAAAAATAAGTTTATTTCTTAGCCATTCTTGGTTGCGTGAGTAAAACAATTTCTTTTTTTTGGAGCATTGATTGTACCGTTTTCTTAAAGTATTTAAAAAGTTTTTTATTTTTAAGTTATGAATTTTAATTTCTTGTTTGTCGCATATTTTGAAGAATGGATTATTCATTATATGTAAAATAATGTCGTTTTCATCTTTCCGTTTAAAATATATATCAGATAGAACACTATAACTGAATTTAGCCATTCTTTAAACAATAATGAAGAAAAAAACATGAATGCATGGATTAATATGCTATTGCTCGAAGTTTCAACATGATCTTTTTTACCTCTTTGAAATATAATATAACAGGTACTTGGTTTTACCAGTTATTTCCATTGGTTTTAAATTTATTTGCAATTTTCATATTCGCCGGCGAAGTAAAATAACTAATAAAACGGCTATATCTATCTTTCTTCTTTCACCACCTGTCTTATCTCTCATCTATCTCTTTCCCAAAAGAATGTAGCACGGTTATGAATTCACTAAATAGGCATAATTGCCTGAAGTGCCACTTCTCTTTTAAAAAAAAAAAAAAAGGAGCACGAGCAAAAGAGCTGCTGTTTTGGCTCAACGCGCAGAGCAAGAGAGCCAAAAACAAAATTGGATGCGCATGGCTCAAAGAGCAGAGCATGAAAAAAATGACCAAATGCAATGCGCATAAACGATTGGTTTTTTTTCTGCTCTGCTCTTTTGCGCATAGCTTAAAAAAGAGTGCTGAAAGAGCAGGAGAGAAAAAGAGCGAGCCAATCTGAACTCTGGGTTTTTAACATTCGCAAACTGTTTTGTTTTCTACTAAGTATTTCATTACTGTTGATTTTTTGTTGTGCGCCCTTAAAAAAGATCGCAAGCTTTATTAAAAAAGCATATTTCGTTTGGCATTTAGTGTAAAAAGAAAAAAATCATTAATTAGATTTATAACCGCAACAATAAATAAACAAAAGCAATCATATTCCTTCATTCAATTCCAATTTTAATTATATTTTAATATACAAAAATTTACTTTGCCACGGAACCTTTCCTTCAGTATTAAAAAAGTTGCAATACAAATCTCTTACTTCTTCGGCAGACATTGTAGCATTTCTATTATATGAAGCGCCTAATGTAGGACACTTTTAGATTCCGTCTTAAGTAGTTGTGTAAATAACAGCACGTGAGTACGATAATTTGGCCTTTTTCTGGCGATAAATTTGTTGTTCGTTGAAAAATGCCAAACCTTGAAGTTAATATACCAAAAGCGTTCTCAACTATGCGACGCGTACGCCTATAAATGAATATAAGTTTTTCCAAATTTAAGTAAATTTGGGAATATGGCTTCATAAAATTTTCAGTTAGATTAAACGCATCATTACCTACGAACACGTATGGTAGCTTTTTGTTACAGTCTGGCAAAACGTCTGGCTTTGGTATGTTGACAGTTTTTTCAAAGAAAGCTTGTCCAAACATCGAATGTCGTAAGACCCCACCATATCTATGGCTATATCTATCCTTCTCTTTTCACCATCTGTCTTATCTCTCATCTATCTCTTTCCTAAAGAATGTAGCACGGTTACGAAAATAACTAAATAGGCATTAATGCCTGAAGTGCTCTCTTAAAAAAAAAATCTTATTTTCTTTTGTTAATTCTAGCATCTACCGTAATAAATTCATAATTTGCATTAACGGTGGCCATAAGCACAATGTTAGAAACCTTTTTATAGCTATAATAAAATGAATTAGATTCAACAGGTTTTTTATGACCACGTGCATTCCGTCGACTGCTTCTATGCAATTAGGAAAGTTCCATTAGTTTTTGAATCCATCGGATACAATTTTTCAATTCAATTTAAAATATAGTAAAAATATGTATACTAATGTTTTATTATCTACTATATTAACTTTTTTACAGTCCAAAAGCAAACCACCTAAAAGAAAACAGAAGGACGATTCCGAACTTTTAATTTCACTGGCATGCAAAATGAGTTCGATGCAATTGCAAAAACATGGGTAAACGATCTCATAAAATGGATTACATGCACCAATTATATGCCAAAAAGGCTGTAGGTAAAATCTTATTTGAAGGTCAATTGGGGAATTTGAATCGAAACTCTGTTCAAATGTAATGGAAATTTAATACTTTAAACAACAGCGACATTATATATCCAGAAATCATTTGTTATGATGAAGAATACTTTGGAGAAGATCGAAATAAATGATCATATTGATTATAAATAAAACCTACTTCAAATGTATATTAGAACACTTTGGCCTTAAAAAAATTTTAATTATATTTTTTTCGTTATGAATATGGGTAAAATTTGTCAAGTACATATATTTAACGATGTACCTAAACAATTATTTTATTAGAAATGAATTTATATATTTTTATTTTAAATTAATCAAATTACTAAATGAATAACTTTTATATAAAAAGTTGTACCTAAACATTTTTTTCATTAGGAATGAAATTTATATATTTTTATTTTAAATTAATCAAATTACTTAATGAATAATTTTTATATAAAACGATGTACCTAAACATTTATTTCATTAGAAATGAAATTTATATATTTTTATTTTAAATTTATCAAATTACTTACATCTTGTGAATTTTTAAATATGTTAGTATTGTAAACTACCAAAACAAAAATTAAATAAAAATATTGTTTTTCTTACATAATAGCAAACAAAAACGCTTGTCCTGACAATCCCTGATTCCATGAAATGATACTATTTAATAATTACAAAAATTTTTAATAAATATTTAAAATTTTTTTCTTATTATTTTTTAATTTTAGTCCCAGCCAGGGGTTGAAGCAGTGATCTTCATAAATCAATTAAAATTTTACTTTTTCGGCTTTGCTTCATTTTTAATTTAACTTTTATTAAGAAAAATTATTTTTCAAATGTACGCGGACGTTTTCCGAAGAAAACAAAAAAAAAATTAGATGCTGGCAGAATGTAATGCTGCATTTTCAGGACCGCGATATCCATCTTCAGCATTCTTTGCATCCAACACCTTGATTTGCGTATACTGTAAATATCATCCATTTAACCAACTAATCAATATTAATTTGGTTGGACGAAATTCGCACACAACTCAAAGCATTTTTTGTTGTTTTCTCTACAACACGTCTTGTACATTTGTTGCAATTTTATACTACACCGTCGGTATAGTCACGAAATTCAAATTTTATTTTTAATCATTCATACTTGATTTTCTCACAACATTATAGATGCTGTTCCAGTATCATATCAACTGTTGATGAGTTAGGTATAAATGTTAATGCGCTGTGCCTTGCGTGTTTAAAATTATTTTTTAATTTTAGTCCCAGCCAGGGGTTGCAATAGTGATCTTCATAAATAAATTAAAATTTTACTTTTTCGGCTTTGGTTCATTTTTAATTTAACTTTTATTAAGATAAATTATTTTTCAAATGTTCGCGGACGTTTTCAAAAGAAAACAAGAAAAATTAGACACTGGCAGAATGTAATGCTGCATTTTCAGGACCGCCGAATCCATCTTCAGCAATCTTTGCTTCCAACACCTTGATTTGCGTATACTGTAAATTTCCTTTATTTAACCAACCAATCAATATTAATTTGGTTGGACGAAATTCACACACAACTCAAAGCATTTTTTGTTGTCTCATCTACAACACGTCTTGTACATTTGTTGCAATTTTGTACTACACCGTCGGTATACAACACGTCTTGTACATTTGTTGCAATTTTGTACTACACCGACGGTATAGTCACGAAATGCAAATTTTATTTTTAATCATTCATACTTGTTTTTCTCACAACATTATAGATGCTGTTCCAGTATCATATCAACTGTTGATGAGTTAGGTATAAATGTTAATGTGCTGTGCCTTGCATGTTTCAAATTATTTTTTAATTTTAGTCCCTGCCAGGGGTTGAACAAGTGATCTTCATGAATCAATTAAAATTTTACTTTTTCGGCTTTGGTTTATTTTTAATTTAACTTTTATTAAGAAAAATTATTTTTCAAATGTACGCGGAGGTTTTCCAAAGAGAACAAGAAAAATTAGACGCTGGCAGAATGTAATGCTGCATTTTCAGGACCGCCAAATCCATCTTCAGAATTCTTTGCATCCAACACCTTGATTTGCGTATACTGTAAATATCATCCATTTCACCAACTAATCAATATTAATTTGGTTGGACGAAATTCACACACAACTCAAAGCATTTTTTGTTGTCTTCGCTACAACACGTCTTGTACATTTGTTGCAAGTTTGTACTACACCGTCGGTATAGTCACGAAATGCAAATTTTATTTTTAATCATTCATACTTGTTTTTCTCACAAAATTATAGATGCTGTTCTAGTATCGTATCAACTGTTGATGACTTAGGTATAAATGTTAATGCGCTGTGCTTTGCGTGTTTAAAAGTATTTTTTAATTTTAGTCCCAGCCAGGGGTTGAACCAGTGATCTTCATGAATCAATTAAAATTTTACTTTTTCGGCTTTGGTTCATTTTTAATTTAACTTTTATTAAGAAAAATTATTTTTCAAATGTACGCGGACGTTTTCCAAAGAAAACAAGAAAAATTAGACGCTGGCAGAATGTAATGCTGCATTTTCAGGACCGCCAAGTCCATCTTCAGCATTCTTTGCATTCAACACCTTGATTTGCGTATACTGTAAATGTCATCTAATTAACCAACTAAACAGTATTAATTTGGTTGGAAAAAATTCACACACAACTCAAAGCATTTTTTGTTGTCTTCTCTACAACACGTCTTGAACATTTGTTGCAATTTTGTTTTACACTGTCGGTATAGTCACGAATAGCAAATTTTATTTTTAATCATTCATACTTGTTTTTCTCACAACATTATAGATGCTGTTCCAGTATCATATCAACTGTTGATGAGTTAGGTATAAATGTTAATGCGCTGTGCCTTGCGTGTTTAAAATTATTTTTTAATTTTAGTCCCAGCCAGGGGTTGAACCAGTGATCTTCATAAATCAATTAAAATTTTAGTTTTCGGTCTTGGTTCATTTTTAGTTTAACTTTTATTAAGAAAAAATATTTTTTAAATGTACGCGGACGTTTTCCAAAGAAAACAAGAAAAATTAGACGCTGGCAGAATGTAATGCTGCATTTTCAGGACCGCCAAATCTATCTTCAGCATTCTTTTCATCCAACACCTTGATTTGCGTATACTGTAAATATCATCCAATTAACCAACTAATCAATATTAATTTGGTTGGACGAAATTCACACACAACTCAAAGCATTTTTTGTTGTCTTCTCTACAACACGTCTTGTACATTTGTTGCAATTTTGTACTACACTTTCGGTATAGTCCGAATTGCAAATTTTAGTTTTAATCATTCATACTTGTTTTTCTCACAACATTATAGATGCTGTTCCCGTATCATATCAACTGTTGATGAGTTAGGTATAAATGTTAATGCGCTGTGCCTTGCGTGTTTAAAATTATTTTTTAATTTTAGTCCCAGCCAGGGGTTGAACAAGTGATCTTCATGAATCAATTAAAATTTTACTTTTTCGGCTTTGGTTCATTTTTAATTTAACTTTTATTAAGAAAAATTATTTTTCAAATGTACGCGGACGTTTTCCAAAGAAAACAAGAAAAATTAGACGCTGGCAGAATGTAATGCTGCATTTTCAGGACTGCCAAATCCATCTTCAACATTCTTGGCATCCAACACCTTGATTTGCGTATACTGTAAATATCATCCATTTAACCAACTAATCAATATTAACTTGGTTGGACGAAATTCACACACAACTCAAAGCATTTTTTGTTGTCTTCTCTACAACACGTCTTGTACATTTGTTGCAGTTTTGTACTACACCGTCGGTATAGTCACGAAATGCAAATTTTATTTTTAATCATTCATACTTTTTTTTCTCACAACATTATAGATGCTGTTCCAGTATCATATCAACTGTTGATGAGTTAGGTATACAGTAGTTTTCGCTTATAGTCCACCACTACAGTTGCACAATTTTTGTGGACTATAAGCGAATTAGGACTATAACCGTATTTCTTTTTAAGCCACTTTATGGACTTTTAATGAATCCAGATATAATGCACATTTTGGACTATATACAAAGTATGCAATTTCTTCAATAAAACCAATTTTTCTTACAAAATAAAAGTTTATTTACAATATAAGCAAATATTGATTTAAATAAAATCAATAGTTTAAACAAAAACCTTTACATATTATTATTTATTGTAATTCAAATGCTAAAAGCAAGGCATATTAAACCAGGTGGCAGCGCTACGGCAGGTGATTTTTTTTGCTACATTTTTTGTTTGTGTATACAAACGTCAAAAATATTTGTTTTACAACAATAAAAAAAAACCTGTATAATTTATAGTGACGTTTTCGTGAAAATTTTTTCAAGTTTTTTAAAAGTGCGGAAAATTGTTAATATTTTAAAAGTTTTTCAAGTTTTTTATTACAAATAATTTGTGTTGAAAGTATTAAAAGTGCGGAAAATTGTTAATATTTTAAAATGCGTTGTGTTTTATGCCCTAAAAAGTGTGTTCCCGGAAGTGATACTTTCTTTGGCATTCCTCAAGATCCAAGACAAATAGAAAAGTGGAGTGAGATTTGCCAAAAAGAGTTGAAGAAAAGAAGCCGTATATGTATTGACCATTTTTCGGAAGCCGATATTATAACTGCGGGAAGTCGCTTGTATTTAATGCCCAAGGCTTTTCCAATAGTACCAGAACTAGAAAAAATTCAAAAAAGTGAAACACAAATAAATATAAGTTATAGTGAAGTGCCAATGCATTGTAAAGAAATTCAAATAGATATGAATTGTAACGAAGTGCCAATGCATTGCAGTGAAGTGCCTTTAAGCAACTTGTATCCAGTTGAAAATCCTGCGACATTAAAGTTTGTGACACCACCGCAGGGGTTACGTTTTTTCACCATGAAAGAACTAACAACTACAGCAGCTTCAAAGTCTGCAGAACAACATTACAAAGAAAAAGAGTCTCAAACTGAAAAAGAAAGATATTAAATCAATCGGTCCTTTTCAGGACCACCAATAATATTTTAAAAAGAGAAAAAATATTTCAAATAATTAAATTATTTTTAATTTTTTAATATTAAATTTTTTTTTAGTAAAAATTAAAAATACTTATTATTATTACTTATACATTACAGGAGCCGCAATTATGCAATAATAATAATAACAATAATAATAATAATAATGATAATAATAATAATAATAATAATAATAATAATAATAATAATAATAATAATAATAATAATGATGATGATGATGATGATGATGATGATGATGATGATGATGATGTTGATGGTGATGATGATGATGGTGATAATAATAATAAAAATGCTTATTAAAGATTTTCTGCGTAGCCAGCATTCGGCCTCGATCAACCACATCACATACAAGATCTTCAAGACGATCTAACAAGTCGTCGAAAGTAATAATGAGGCATTCAGCTTGGATGTTCGTATACTCAGCCAGCCAAATGGCGCCTAGTTCGACTCTGCAATACAAAATACAGCACCCAAAGCAGGTAAACATGTCTCCAAATATAATTTGGAACTTTGAGTAAGATAAGCCTCTTTGCTGAAATTGAAATAAAATAGAAATTAAACATAATCTTGCTTCTGTACGGAGTGTCCCATTGATTACCTGAAATATTGTAATTTAAACAAAGTAGATCCACCTTCTACTTGAGTTTGAACCAATGTTGGAGGAGTTACTTCACAATATCCCCGATCAAAATAATGGGATCGAAATGCCTGCATTACAACGGAACTCATTATTTAAATTTTAGAGGTATTTTCACCTCGTATCATAATATGACGATTATCTAATTGTACATCGGGATAAGCCTCTTCACTAAGAATACTTTCAGCACCACCAGCGGGAGCCAGGCCAATTTATTTCCAATAATCCACATGTAGTTCATGGCCACCTGGAGCCTAAATAAATTACTTTGTTAAGTTCTTGGTATCTTGTAATAAAAGAAAGCAACTTACAGATTTACACTGTGGTACGGGCTTAAATGTTCCATATAATTGTACTTCGCTTACTTAAGATTTTCTGCGTAGCCGGCATTCGGCCGGGCGTAAACATTTTCTCCTTTATAGTATGACCAACATCGGCTTCGATTACTAAAGGTTTTCTGCGTAGATATTCAAATTACCTTTTCAATTATATCCATATTGCTCCATTCCACCACAAAATACTCGATATATTCCATATTGTATTTACAATGTTTGGAGGCCCGTAACTCGGAAACTAAAATTTTTTTGCTTAAAATTAAATTTTACACCACGTAGTTAACTTTTTTTTTAATTTTTAAGCTGCGTGCGTAAACGAAAAGGTAAACAAACTTTTAAATATGTATGCCTTAAATTCTCAGATGTTTGTGACAGGAGTATACATTTTACACAAACAAAAATGCCTGGTGTTGTTGTACTGTTGTTTTAATTTTTCTAACGCTGCCACCTGGTAATTTATATGCCTTGGCTAAAAGCTTATTATAATAAAAAGTTGCCAGAAATCTAAATAAAAAAGATTGCCAGTTTGTTTAAAAAAGGTATTAAAAAAACAGGGTGGACTTTATGAAAGTTTTTTTCTATACAATATTAGCTATGCATGCAAAGAAAAAATGGCCTTTTAACGAAAATGGACTATAGGCGAAGTGGACTTAAGAACAAATAATTTGTATGAAATTCGAAAAAACCTGCAGGTGAATATGACTGTTTTGGCTTTTATCCGTTTTTGGCCTTTAAGCGGAATAGACTATAAACGAAAAGTACTGTAAATGTTAATGCGCTGTGCCTTGCGTGGTTAAAATTATTTTTTAATTTTAGTCCCAGCCTGGGGTTGAACCAGTGATCTTCATAAATCAATTAAAATTTTACTCTTTCAGCTTTGGATCATTTTTAATTTAACTTTTATTAAGAAAAATTATTTTTCAAATGTACGCGGACGTTTTCCAAAGAAAACAAGAAAAGTTAGACGCTGGCAGAATGTAATGCTGCATTTTCAGGACCGCGATATCCATCTTCGGCATTCTTTGCATCCAACACCTTGATTTGCGTATACTGTAAATATCATCCATTTAACCAACTTATCTATATTAGTTTGGTTGGACGAAATTCACACAAAACTCAAAGCATTTTTTGTTGTCTTCTCTACAACACGTCTTGTACATTTGTTGCAAGTTTGTACTACACCGTCGGTATAGTCACGAAATGCAAATTTTATTTTTAATCATTCATACTTGTTTTTCTCACAACATTATAGATGCTGTTCTAGTATCGTATCAACTGTTGATGAGTTAGGTATAAATGTTAATGCGCTGTGCCTTGCGTGTTTAAAAGTATTTTTTAATTTTAGTCCCAGCCAGGGGTTGAACCAGTGATCTTCATGAATCAATTAAAATTTTACTTTTTCGGCTTTGGTTCATTTTTAATTTAACTTTTATAAAGAAAAAATTATTTTGCAAATGTACGCGGACGTTTTCCAAAGAGAACAAGAAAAATTAGACGCTGGCAGAATGTAATGCTGCATTTTCAGGACCGCCAAATCCATCTTCAGAATTCTTTGCATCCAACACCTTGATTTGCGTATACTGTAAATATCATCCATTTCACCAACTAATCAATATTAATTTGGTTGGACGAAATTCACACACAACTCAAATCATTTTTTGTTGTCTTCTCTACAACACGTCTTGAACATTTGTTGCAATTTTGTACTACACTGTCGGTATAGTCACGAATAGCAAATTTTATTTTTAATCATTCATACTTGTTTTTCTCACAACATTATAGATGCTGTTCCAGTATCATATCAACTGTTGATGAGTTAGGTATAAATGTTAATGCGTTGTGCCTTGCGTGTTTAAAATTATTTTTTATTTTTAGTCCCAGCCAGGGGTTGAACCAGTGATCTTCATAAATCAATTAAAATTTTACTTTTTCGGCTTTGGTTCATTTTTAATTTAACTTTTATTAAGAAAAATTATTTTTCAAATGTACGAGGGTGTTTTCAAAAGAAAACAAGAAAAATTAGACGCTGGCAGAATGTAATGCTGCATTTTCAGGACCGCCAAATCTATCTTCAGCATTCTTTGCATCCAACACCTTGATTTGCGTATACTGTAAATATCCTCCATTTAACCAACTAATCAATATTAATTTGGTTGGACGAAATTCACACACAACTTAAAGCATTTTTTGTTGTCTTCTCTACAACACGTCTTGTACATTTGTTGCAATTTTGTACTACACCGTCGGTATAGTCACGAAATGCAAATTTTATTTTTAATTATTCATACTTGTTTTTCTCACAACATTATAGATGCTGTTCCAGTATCATATCAACTGTTGATGAGTTAGGTATAAATGTTAATGCGTTGTGCCTTGCATGTTTAAAATTATTTTTTAATTTTAGTCCCAGCCAGGGGTTGAACCAGTGATCTTCATAAATCAATTAAGATTTTACTTTTCGGCTTTGGTTCATTTTTAATTTAACTTTTATTAAGAAAAATTATATTTCAAATGTACGCGGGTGTTTTCAAAAGGCAGAATGTAATGCTGCATTTTCAGGACCTCCAAATCTATCTTCAGCATTCTTTGCATCCAACACCTTGATTTGCGTATACTGTAAATATCCTCCATTTAACCAACTAATCAATATTAATTTGGTTGGACGAAATTCACACACAACTCAAAGCATTTTTCGTTGTCTTCTCTACACAACACGTCTTGTACATTTGTTGCAATTTTGTACTACACCATCGGTATAGTCACGAAATGCAAATTTTATTTTTAATTATTCATACTTGTTTTTCTCACAACATTATAGATGCTGTTCCAGTATCATATCAACTCTTGATGAGTTAGGTATAAATTTTAATGCGCTGTGCCTTGCGTGTTTAAAATTATTTTTTAATTTTAGTCCCAGCCAGGGGTTGAAACAGTGATCTACATAAATCAATTGAAATTTCACTTTTTCGACTTTGGTTCATTTTTAATTTAACTTTTATTAAGAAAAATTATTTTTCAAATGTACGCGGACGTTTTCCAAAGAAAACAAGAAAAATTAGACGCTGGCAGAATGTAATGCTGCATTTTCAGAACCGCCAAATCCATCTTCAGCATTCTTTGCATCCAACACCTTGATTTGCGTATACTGTAAATTTCATCCATTTAACCAACTAATCAATATTAATTTTGTTGGACGAAATTCACACACAACTCAAAGCATTTTTTGTTGTCTTCTCTACAACACGTCTTGTACATTTGTTGCAATTTTGTACTACACTGTCGGTATAGTCACGAAATGCAAATTTTATTTTTAATCATTCATACTTGTTTTTCTCACAACATTATGTTCCAGTATCATATCAACTGTTAATGAGTTAGGTATAAATGTTAATGCGCTGTGCCTTGCGTGCTTTAAATTATTTTTTAATTTTAGTCCCAGCCAGGGGTTGAGCCAGTGATCTTCATGAATCAATAAAAATTTTACTTTTTCGGCTTTGGTTCATTTTTAATTTAACTTTTATTAAGAAAAATTATTTTTCAAATGTACGCAGACGCTTTCCAAAGAAAACAAGAAAAACTAGACGCTGGCAGAATGTAATGCTGCATTTTCAGGACCGCCAAATCCATCTTCAGCATTCTTTGCATCCAACACCTTGATTTGCGTATACTGTAAATATCATCCATTTAACCAACTAATCAATATTAATTTTGTTGGACGAAATTCACACAAAACTCAAAGCATTTTTTGTTGTCTTCTCTACAACACATCTTGTACATTTGTTGCAATTTTGTACCACACTGTCGGTATAGTCACGAAATGCAAATTTTATTTTTAATTATTCATACTTGTTTTTCTCACAACATTATAGATGCTGTTCCAGTATCATATCAACTGTTGATGAGTTAGGTATAAATGTTAATACGCTGTGGCTTGCGTGTTTAAAATTATTTTTTAATTTTAGTCCCAGCCAGGGGTTGAATCAGTGATCTTCATAAATCAATTAAAATTTTACTTTTTCGACTTTGGTTCATTTTTAATTTAACTTTTATTAAGAAAAATTATATTTCAAATGTACGCGGGTGTTTTCAAAAGGCAGAATGTAATGCTGCATTTTCAGGACCTCCAAATCTATCTTCAGCATTTTTTGCATCCAACACCTTGATTTGCGTATACTGTAAATATCCTCCATTTAACCAACTAATCAATATTAATTTTGTTGGACGAAATTCACACAAAACTCAAAGCATTTTTTGTTGTCTTCTCTACAACACATCTTGTACATTTGTTGCAATTTTGTACCACACTGTCGGTATAGTCACGAAATGCAAATTTTATTTTTAATTATTCATACTTGTTTTTCTCACAACATTATAGATGCTGTTCCAGTATCATATCAACTGTTGATGAGTTAGGTATAAATGTTAATGCGCTGTGCCTTGCGTGTTTAAAATTATTTTTTAATTTTAGTCCCAGCCAGGGGTTGAACAAGTGATCTTTATAAATCAATTAAAATTTTACTTTTTCGGCTTTGCTTCATTTTTATTTTAACTTTTATTAAGGAAAATTATTTTTCAAATGTACGCGGACGTTTTCCAAAGAAAACAAAAAATTAGACGCTGGCAGAATGTAATGCTGCATTTTCAGGACCACCAAATCCATCTTCAGCATTCTTTGCATCCAACACCTTGATTTGCGTATACTGTAAATATCCTTCATTTAACCAACTAATCAATATTAATTTGGTTGGACGAAATTCACACACAACTCAAAGCATTTTTCGTTGTCTTTTCTACACAACACGTCTTGTACATTTGTTGCAATTTTGTACTACACCATCGGTATAGTCACGAAATGCAAATTTTATTTTTAATTATTCATACTTGTTTTTCTCACAACATTATAGATGCTGTTCCAGTATCATATCAACTCTTGATGAGTTAGGTATAAATTTTAATGCGCTGTGCCTTGCGTGTTTAAAATTATTTTTTAATTTTAGTCCCAGCCAGGGGTTGAAACAGTGATCTACATAAATCAATTGAAATTTCACTTTTTCGACTTTGGTTCATTTTTAATTTAACTTTTATTAAGAAAAATTATTTTTCAAATGTACGCGGACGTTTTCCAAAGAAAACAAGAAAAATTAGACGCTGGCAGAATGTAATGCTGCATTTTCAGAACCGCCAAATCCATCTTCAGCATTCTTTGCATCCAACACCTTGATTTGCGTATACTGTAAATTTCATCCATTTAACCAACTAATCAATATTAATTTGGTTGGACAAAATTCACACACAACTCAAAGCATTTTTTGTTGTCTTCTCTACACAACACGTCTTGTACATTTGTTGCAATTTTATACTACACCATCGGTATAGTCACGAAATGCAAATTTTATTTTTAATTATTCATACTTGTTTTTCTCACAACATTATAGATGCTGTTCCAGTATCATATCAACTGTTGATGAGTTAGGTATAAATTTTAATGCGCTGTGCCTTGCGTGTTTAAAATTATTTTTTAATTTTAGTCCCAGCCAGGGGTTGAACATATGATCTTCATGAATCAATTAAAATTTTACTTTTTCGGCTTTGGTTCATTTTTAATTTAACTTTTATTAAGAAAAATTGTTTTTCAAATGTACGCGGACGTTTTCCAAAGAAAACAAAAAAAATTAGACGCTGGCAGAATGTAATGTTGCATTTTCAGGACCGCCAAATCCATCTTCAGCATTCTTTGCATCCAACACCTTGATTTGCGTATACTGTAAATATCATCCATTTAACCAACTAATCAATATTAATTTGGTTGGTCGAAATTCACACAAAACTCAAAGCATTTTTTGTTGTCTTCTCTACAACACATCTTGTACATTTGTTGCAATTTTGTACCACACTGTCGGTATAGTCACGAAATGCAAATTTTATTTTTAATCATTCATACTTGTTTTTCTCACAACATTATAGATGCTGTTCCAGTATCATATCAACTGTTGATGAGTTAGGTATAAATGTTAATGCGCTGTGCCTTGCGTGTTTAAAATTATTTTTTAATTTTAGTCCCAGCCAGGGGTTGAACCAGTGATCTTCATAAATCAATTAAGATTTTACTTTTCGGCTTTGGTTCATTTTTAATTTAACTTTTATTAAGAAAAATTATATTTCAAATGTACGCGGGTGTTTTCAAAAGGCAGAATGTAATGCTGCATTTTCAGGACCTCCAAATCTATCTTCAGCATTCTTTGCATCCAACACCTTGATTTGCGTATACTGTAAATATCCTTCATTTAACCAACTAATCAATATTAATTTGGTTGGACGAAATTCACACACAACTCAAAGCATTTTTCGTTGTCTTTTCTACACAACACGTCTTGTACATTTGTTGCAATTTGGTACTACACCATCGGTATAGTCACGAAATGCAAATTTTATTTTTAATTATTCATACTTGTTTTTCTCACAACATTATAGATGCTGTTCCAGTATCATATCAACTGTTGATGAGTTAGGTATAAATTTTAATGCGCTGTGCCTTGCGTGTTTAAAATTATTTTTTAATTTTAGTCCCAGCCAGGGGTTGAAACAGTGATCTTCATAAATCAATTGAAATTTCACTTTTTCGACTTTGGTTCATTTTTAATTTAACTTTTATTAAGAAAAATTATTTTTCAAATGTACGCGGACGTTTTCCAAAGAAAACAAGAAAAATTAGACGCTGGCAGAATGTAATGCTGCATTTTCAGAACCGCCAAATCCATCTTCAGCATTCTTTGCATCCAACACCTTGATTTGCGTATACTGTAAATTTCATCCAATTAACCAACTAAACAGTATTAATTTGGTTGGACGAAATTCACACACAACTCAAAGCATTTTTTGTTGTCTTCTCTACAACACGTCTTGTACATTTGTTGCAATTTTGTACTACACTGTCGGTATAGTCACGAAATGCAAATTTTATTTTTAATCATTCATACTTGTTTTTCTCACAACATTATAGATGCTGTTCCAGTATCATATCAACTGTTGATGAGTTAGGTATAAATGTTAATGCGCTGTGCCTTGCGTGTTTAAAATTATTTTTTAATTTTGGTCCCAGCCAGGGGTTGAACCAGTGATCTTCATAAATCAATTAAAATTTTACTTTTTCGGTTTTGGTTCATTTTTAATTTAACTTTTATTAAGAAAAAATATTTTTCAAATGTACGCGGGTGTTTTCAAAAGGAAACAAGAAAAATTAGACGCTGGCAGAATGTAATGCTGCATTTTCAGGACTGCCAAATCTATCTTCAGCATTCTTTGCATCCAACACCTTGATTTGCGTATACTGTAAATATCCTCCATTTAACCAACTAATCAATATTAATTTGGTTGGACGAAATTCACACACAACTCAAAGCATTTTTTGTTGTCTTCTCTACACAACACGTCTTGTACATTTGTTGCAATTTTATACTACACCATCGGTATAGTCACGAAATGCAAATTTTATTTTTAATTATTCATACTTGTTTTTCTCACAACATTATAGATGCTGTTCCAGTATCATATCAACTGTTGATGAGTTAGGTATAAATGTTAATGCGCTGTGCCTTGCGTGTTTAAAATTATTTTTTAATTTTGGTCCCAGCCAGGGGTTGAACCAGTGATCTTCATAAATCAATTAAAATTTTACTTTTTCGGTTTTGGTTCATTTTTAATTTAACTTTTATTAAGAAAAATTGTTTTTCAAATGTACGCGGACGTTTTCCAAAGAAAACAAAAAAAAATTAGACGCTGGCAGAATGTAATGTTGCATTTTCAGGACCGCCAAATCCATCTTCAGCATTCTTTGCATCCAACACCTTGATTTGCGTATACTGTAAATATCATCCATTTAACCAACTAATCAATATTAATTTGGTTGGTCGAAATTCACACAAAACTCAAAGCATTTTTTGTTGTCTTCTCTACAACACATCTTGTACATTTGTTGCAATTTTGTACCACACTGTCGGTATAGTCACGAAATGCAAATTTTATTTTTAATCATTCATACTTGTTTTTCTCACAACATTATAGATGCTGTTCCAGTATCATATCAACTGTTGATGAGTTAGGTATAAATGTTAATGCGCTGTGCCTTGCGTGTTTAAAATTATTTTTTAATTTTAGTCCCAGCCAGGGGTTGAACCAGTGATCTTCATAAATCAATTAAGATTTTACTTTTCGGCTTTGGTTCATTTTTAATTTAACTTTTATTAAGAAAAATTATATTTCAAATGTACGCGGGTGTTTTCAAAAGGCAGAATGTAATGCTGCATTTTCAGGACCTCCAAATCTATCTTCAGCATTCTTTGCATCCAACACCTTGATTTGCGTATATTGTAAATATCCTCCATTTAACCAACTAATCAATATTAATTTGGTTGGACGAAATTCACACACAACTCAAAGCATTTTTCGTTGTCTTTTCTACACAACACGTCTTGTACATTTGTTGCAATTTGGTACTACACCATCGGTATAGTCACGAAATGCAAATTTTATTTTAAATTATTCATACTTGTTTTTCTCACAACATTATAGATGCTGTTCCAGTATCATATCAACTGTTGATGAGTTAGGTATAAATTTTATTGCGCTGTGCCTTGCGTGTTTAAAATTATTTTTTAATTTTAGTCCCAGCCAGGGGTTGAAACAGTGATCTTCATAAATCAATTGAAATTTCACTTTTTCGACTTTGGTTCATTTTTAATTTAACTTTTATTAAGAAAAATTATTTTTCAAATGTACGCGGACGTTTTCCAAAGAAAACAAGAAAAATTAGACGCTGGCAGAATGTAATGCTGCATTTTCAGAACCGCCAAATCCATCTTCAGCATTCTTTGCATCCAACACCTTGATTTGCGTATACTGTAAATTTCATCCAATTAACCAACTAAACAGTATTAATTTGGTTGGACGAAATTCACACACAACTCAAAGCATTTTTTGTTGTCTTCTCTACAACACGTCTTGTACATTTGTTGCAATTTTGTACTACACTGTCGGTATAGTCACGAAATGCAAATTTTATTTTTAATCATTCATACTTGTTTTTCTCACAACATTATAGATGCTGTTCCAGTATCATATCAACTGTTGTGAGTTAGGTATAAATGTTAATGCGCTGTGCCTTGCGTGTTTAAAATTATTTTTTAATTTTGGTCCCAGCCAGGGGTTGAACCAGTGATCTTCATAAATCAATTAAAATTTTACTTTTTCGGTTTTGGTTCATTTTTAATTTAACTTTTATTAAGAAAAAATATTTTTCAAATGTACGCGGGTGTTTTCAAAAGGAAACAAGAAAAATTAGACGCTGGCAGAATGTAATGCTGCATTTTCAGGACTGCCAAATCTATCTTCAGCATTCTTTGCATCCAACACCTTGATTTGCGTATACTGTAAATATCCTCCATTTAACCATTTAACCAACTAATCAATATTAATTTGGTTGGACGAAATTCACACACAACTCAAAGCATTTTTTGTTGTCTTCTCTACACAACACGTCTTGTACATTTGTTGCAATTTTATACTACACCATCGGTATAGTCACGAAATGCAAATTTTATTTTTAATTATTCATACTTGTTTTTCTCACAACATTATAGATGCTGTTCCAGTATCATATCAACTGTTGATGAGTTAGGTATAGATTTTAATGCGCTGTGCCTTGCGTGTTTAAAATTATTTTTTAATTTTAGTCCCAGCCAGGGGTTGAACATATGATCTTCATGAATCAATTAAAATTTTACTTTTTCGGCTTTGGTTCATTTTTAATTTAACTTTTATTAAGAAAAATTATTTTTCAAATGTACGCGGACGTTTTCCAAAGAAAACAAAAAAAATTAGACGCTGGCAGAATGTAATGTTGCATTTTCAGGACCGCCAAATCCATCTTCAGCATTCTTTGCATCCAACACCTTGATTTTCGTATACTGTAAATATCATCCATTTAACCAACTAATTAATATTAATTTGGTTGGACGAAATTCACACACAACTCAAAGCATTTTTTGTTGTCTTCTCTACAAAACGTCTTGTACATTTGTTGCAATTTTGTACTACACCGTCGGTATAGTCACGAAATGCAAATTTTATTTTTAATCATTCATACTTCTTTTTCTCACAACATTATAGATGCTGTTCCAGTATCATATCAACTGTTGATGAGTTAGGTATAAAGGTTAATGCGCTGTGCCTTGCGTGTTTAAAATTATTTTTTAATTTTAGTCCCAGACAGGGGTTGAACCAGTGATCTTCATAAATCAATTAAAATTTTACTTTTTCGGCTTTGGTTCATTTTTAATTTAACTTTTATTAAGAAAAATTATTTTTCTAATGTACGCGGAGGTTTTCCACAGAAAACAAGAATAAGTAGACGCTGGCAGAATGTAATGCTGCATTTTCAGGACCGCGAAATCCATCTTCAGCATTCTCTGCATCCAACACCTTAATTTGCGTATACTGTAAATATCATCCATTTAACCAACTAATCAATATTAATTTGGTTGGACGAAATTCACACACAATTCAAAGCATTTTTTGTTGTCTTCTCTACAACACGTCTTGTACATTTAGTGCAATTTTGTACTACACCGTCGGTATAGTCACGAAATGCAAATTTTATTTTTAATCATTCATGCTTGTTTTTCTCACAACATTATAGATGCTGTTCCAGTATCACATCAACTGTTGATGTAGTTAGGTATAAATGTTAATGCGCTGTGCCTTGCGTGTTTAAAATTATTTTTTAATTTTAGTCTCAGCCAGGGGTTGAACCAGTGATCTTCGTAAATCAATTAAAATTAATTTTTTCGGCTTTGGTTCATTTTTAGTTAACTTTTATTAAGAAAAATTATTTTTCAAATGTACGCGGACGTTTTCCAAAGAAAACAAGAATAATTAGACGCTGCCAGAATGTAATGCTGCATTTTCAGGACCGCCAAATCCATCTTCAGCATTCTTTGCATCCAACACCTTGATTTACGTATACTGTAAATATCATTCATTAAACCAATTAATCAATATTAATTTGGTTGGACGAAATTCACACACAACTCAAAGCATTTTTCGTTGTCTTCTCTGCAACACGTCTTGTACATTTGTTGCAATTTTGTACTACACCGTCGGTATAGTCACGAAATGCAAATTTCATTTTTAATCACTCATACTTGTTTTTCTCACAACATTATAGATGCTGTTCCAGTATCATATCAACTGTTGATGAGTTAGGTATAGAGGTTAATGCGCTGTGCCTTGCGTGTTTAAAATTATTTTTTAATTTTAGTCCCAGACAGGGGTTGAACCAGTGATCTTCATAAATCAATTAAAATTTTACTTTTTCGGCTTTGGTTCATTTTTAATTTAACTTTTATTAAGAAAAATTATTTTTCAAATGTACGCGGAGGTTTTCCACAGAAAACAAGAATAAGTAGACGCTGGCAGAATATAATGCTGCATTTTCAGGACCGCGAAATCCATCTTCAGCATTCTCTGCATCCAACACCTTAATTTGCGTATACTGTAAATATCATCCATTTAACCAACTAATCAATATTAATTTGGTTGGACGAAATTCACACACAACTCAAAGCATTTTTTGTTGTCTTCTCTACAACACATCTTGTACATTCGTTGCAATTTTGTACTACACTGTCGGTATAGTCACGAAATGCAAATTTTATTTTTAATCATTCATACTTGTTTTTCTCACAACATTATAGATGCTTTTCCAGTATCATATCAACTGTTGATGAGTTAGGTATAAATGTTAATGCGCTGTGCCTTGCGTGTTTAAAATTATTTTCTAATTTTAGTCCTAGCCAGGGGTTGAACCATTGAACTTCATAAATCTATTAAAATTTTACTCTTTCGGCTTTGGATCATTTTTAATTTAACTTTTATTAAGAAAAATTAGTTTTCAAATGTACGCGGACGTTTTCCAAAGAAAACAAGAAAAAAAATTAGACGCTGGCAGAATGTAATGCTGCATTTTCAGGACCGCCAAATCCATCTTCAGCATTCTTTGCATCCAACACCTTGATTTGCGTATACTGTAAATATCATCCATTTAACCAACTAATCAATATTAATTTGGTTGGACGAAATTCACACACAACTCAAAGCATTATTCGTTGTCTTCTCTGCAACACGTCTTGTACATTTGTTGCAATTTTGTGCTACACCGTCGGTATAGTCACGAAATGCAAATTTCATTTTTAATCACTCATACTTGTTTTTCTCACAACATTATAGATGCTGTTCCAGTATCATATCAACTGTTGATGAGTTAGGTATAAATGTTAATGCGTTTTGCCTTGCGTGATTAAAATTATTTTTTAATTTTAGTCCCAGCCAGGGGTTGAACCAGTGATCTTCATGAATCAATTAAAATTTTACTTTTTCGGCTTTGGTTCATTTTTAATTTAACTTTTATTAAGAAAAATTACTTTTCAAATGTACGCGGACGTTTTCCAAAGAAAACAAGAATAATTAGACGCTGCCAGAATGTAATGCTGCATTTTCAGGACCGCCAAATCCATCTTCAGCATTCTTTGCATCCAACACCTTGATTTGCGTATACTGTAAATATCATCCATTTAACCAACTAATCAATATTAATTTGGTTGGACGAAATTCACACACAACTCAAAGCATTTTTTGTTGTCTTCTCTACAACACATCTTGTACATTTGTTGCAATTTTGTACTACACCGTCGGTATAGCCACGAAATGCAAATTTTATTTTTAATCATTCATACTTGTTTTTCTCACATTATAGATGCTGTTCCAGTATCATATCAACTGTTGATGAGTTAGGTATAAATGTTAATGCGTTTTGCCTTGCGTGATTGAAATTATTTTTTAATTTTAGTCCCAGCCAGGGGTTGAACCAGTGATCTTCATGAATCAATTAAAATTTTACTTTTTCGGCTTTGGTTCATTTTTAATTTAACTTTTATTAAGAAAAATTACTTTTCAAATGTACGCGGACGTTTTCCAAAAAAAAACAAGAATAATTAGACGCTGGCAGAATATAATGCTGCATTTTCAGGACCGCCAAGTCCATCTTCAGCATTCTTTGCATCCAACACCTTGATTTACGTATACTGTAAATATCATTCATTTAACCAACTAATCAATATTAATTTGGTTGGACGAACTTCACACACAACTCAAAGCATTTTTTGTTGTCTTCTCTACAACACGTCTTGTACATTTGTGGCAATTTTGTACTACACCGTCGGTATAGTCACGAAATGCAAATTTTATTTTTTATCATTCATGCTTGTTTTTCTTACAACATTATAGATGCTGTTCCAGTATCATATCAACTGTTGATGAGTTAGGAATAAATGTTAATGCGCTGTGCCTTGCGTGTTTAAAATTATTTTTTAATTTTAGTCCTAGCCAGGGGTTGAACCATTGAACCTCATAAATCAATTAAAATTTTACTCTTTCGGCTTTGGTTCATTTTTAATTTAACTTTTATTAAGAAAAATTATTTTTGAAATGTACGCGGACTTTTTCCACAGAAAACAAGAATAAGTAGACGGTGGCAGAATGTAATGCTGCATTTTCAGGACCACGAAATCCATCTTCAGCATTCTTTGCATCCAACACCTTAATTTGCGTATACTGTAAATATCATCCATTTAACCAACTAATCAATATTAATTTGGTTGGACGAAATTCACACACAGCTCAAAGCATTTTTTGTTGTCTTCTCTACAACACATCTTGTACATTCGTTGCAATTTTGTACTACACCGTCGGTATAGTCACGAAATGCAAATTTTATTTTTAATCATTCATACTTGTTTTTCTCACAACATTATAGATGCTGTTCCAGTATCATATCAACTGTTGATGAGTTAGGTATAAATGTTAATGCGCTTTGCCTTGCGTGTTTAAAATTATTTTTTAATTTTAGTCCTAGCCAGAGGTTGAACCAGTGATCTTCATGAATCAATTAAAATTTTACTTTTTCGGCTTTGGTTCATTTTTAATTTAATTTTTATTAAGAAAAATTATTTTTCAAATGTACGCGGACGTTTTCCAAAGAAAACAAGAATAATTAGACGCTGGCAGAATGTAATGCTAAATTTTCAGGACCGCCAAGTCCATCTTCATTCAGCATTCTTTGCATCCAACACCTTGATTTGCGTATACTGTAAATATCATCCATTTAACCAACTAATCAATATTAATTTGGTTGGACGAAACTCACACACAACTCAAAGCATTTTTTGTTGTCTTCTCTACAACACGTCTTGTACATTTGTTGCAATTTTGTACTACACCGTCGGTATAGTCACGAAATGCAAATTTTATTTTTAATCGTTCATGCTTGTTTTTCTCACAACATTATAGATGCTTTTCCAGTATCATATCAACTGTTGATGAGTTAGGTATTATTGTTAATGCGCTGTGCCTTGCGTGTTTAAAATTATTTTTTAATTTTAGTCCCAGCCAGGGGTTGAACCATTGAACTTCATAAATCTATTAAAATTTTACTCTTTCGGCTTTGGATCATTTTTAATTTAACTTTTATTAAGAAAAATTAGTTTTCAAATGTACGCGGACGTTTTCCAAAGAAAACAAAGAAAAAAAAATTAGACGCTGGCAGAATGTAATGCTGCATTTTCAGGACCGCCAAATCCATCTTTAGCATTCTTTGCATCCAACACCTTGATTTGCGTATACTGTAAATATCATCCATTTAACCAACTAATCAATATTAATTTGGTTGGACGAAATTCACACACAACTCAAAGCATTTTTTGTTGTCTTCTCTACAACACGTCTTGTACATTTGTGGCAATTTTGTACTACACCGTCGGTATAGTCACGAAATGCAAATTTTATTTTTTATCATTCATGCTTGTTTTTCTTACAACATTATAGATGCTGTTCCAGTATCATATCAACTGTTGATGAGTTAGGAATAAATGTTAATGCGCTGTGCCTTGCGTGTTTAAAATTATTTTTTAATTTTAGTCCTAGCCAGGGGTTGAACCATTGAACCTCATAAATCAATTAAAATTTTACTCTTTCGGCTTTGGTTCATTTTTAATTTAACTTTTATTAAGAAAAATTATTTTTGAAATGTACGCGGACGTTTTCCACAGAAAACAAGAATAAGTAGACGGTGGCAGAATGTAATGCTGCATTTTCAGGACCACGAAATCCATGTTCAGCATTCTCTGCATCCAACACCTGAATTTGCGTATACTGTAAATATCATCCATTTAACCAACTAATCAATATTAATTTGGTTGGACGAAATTCACACACAACTCAAAGCATTTTTTGTTGTCTTCTCTACAACACATCTTGTACATTCGTTGCAATTTTGTACTACACCGTCGGTATAGTCACGAAATGCAAATTTTATTTTTAATCATTCATACTTGTTTTTCTCACAACATTATAGATGCTGTTCCAGTATCATATCAACTGTTGATGAGTTAGGTATAAATGTTAATGCGCTTTGCCTTGCGTGTTTAAAATTATTTTTTAATTTTAGTCCTAGCCAGGGGTTGATCTTCATGAATCAATTAAAATTTTACTCTTTCGGCTTTGGTTCATTTTTAATTTAACTTTTATTAAGAAAAATTATTTTTAAATGTACGCGGACGTTTTCCAAAGAAAACAAGAATAATTAGACGCTGGCAGAATGTAATGCTGCATTTTCAGGACCGCCAAGTCCATCTTCAGCATTCTTTGCATCCAACACCTTAATTTGCGTATACTGTAAATATCATCCATTTAACCAACTAATCAATATTAATTTGGTTGGACGAAATTCACACACAACTCAAAGCATTTTTTGTTGTCTTCTCTACAACACGTCTTGTACATTTGTTGCAATTTTGTACTACACCGTCGGTATATTGTTATGAAGGTATAATGTCCAATAAACTTTTAATATAACATTCCATTTCCAAATTATATCGATATCAAATTACCGTGTGACTCTAAATTATTTCAATATCGTGTGACTCTAAATTATTTTAATATCGTGTGACTTTAAATTATTGCAATACCGTGTGACTTTAAATATATTTTGGCATTCTTTAATTATTGCATTTGCATCTCGTATTACCATTACTTTCATGACACCACATTAATATGTAAGAAATTATTATTAATAAATAATATAAAAAGAAGTTGAATAAAAGATATGCGTGGAGTTGTAAAAACGTTGTCGCGACACAAACACCAAAGATTATTGTGTTTTATTTCCTCTATGTATATTTCGAACATATTACATGGCGACCGTGACAACTGAAAAGTGTTAATTAAGACGTGAACTAAGTGGGTTGTTATTGTGTAAAAGTGCAAGTGATTAAAAATGTATTAAAAAAAAAGGAAAAAAAATAATATATAAAAATTAAAAAAAAAAAAAAATTTTTTTTAAAACTCTAAAAAAAAAAAAAAAAGAACAAAATAGTTTGTCTTTTTGTTAAAGATGAATGAAAAATTTAAAAGAATGACGAAGTGATTCAAGAAGTATGCATATAAAGTTTCTGTTAAAAATGATAAATTAAAAACAAAACCTTTTAAAAAAATATATACTTAAACTAAGCTAAAATGACTTGGTGGAAAAAAATACTGTCAACCATCCCATTGCTAGTAGCAGGCTACGAGGTAGGGAAAAATCAGGAAGAAAACGACAATAAACAATTAGAAAAAATATTGGAAACTATGAAGGAGGACAACGTTGATAAGACAACCGAGGGCATGAGTCACATCGAAATTATGGCTCTGTTGCTAGCAGTAGCAATGGTAATTATCTACCTGGTTAAATTAGTATGCAAAACAATCAAAGATATGCAAAGGGGACAACACCGACAGCCCCAAGTATAAGTGGACCACAGCAAATGTATTATAAAAAAAAAAAAAAAAACTTTTAACAGTGCAGTAATAAATAAAATAAAATAAATTAAAATATCTTTTATAAATCAAATAATTAATAATTCTATTTCATAAATTAATATATTACAAATAAAGTGAACTTATACAGACAGTGAATTGTATAAATATTGCATAAACAGCAGAAAATAAAAATAATAATAATATATATAAAAAAAACAAGAACAAAAGAAGAACTCTGCAAAAATATAAAACCAGCTTTAGAGCTTTAAAAAAATAATAAAGCTAAAAAAAAAAAAAAAAAAATATAACTATATAAGAAATAAATTTAGTAGAAAACAGTTTCAACATTGCAACAAAGTTTTAATAACAATATAAAAAAAAAGAGAAGGAAGAAGCATCCCCACGCCATGGGATGTCTGCTCTCCACGCCGAGGAGAAGCCAATGTTGTACTCCAGGAACAACAACACCAATATCAACACCAGCAACACCAACAAAAAAAAAATGGATAAGTAACAAAAGAAAAATTTATTATAGTATAATTATTTAAGATAGGCAATAGTGTCAAATGCAGAATTTTTTTTGAAATATTTTTATTGAAAACAAAATAAACATCTAACTTGTTATAATTAACCTTTATATGACAATATTAATTATTTAACAATAAATTATTAAGAGTACGATTTGGCAAAATATTAAGAAGGAAATATAAATATGGGAAAATTATTCCAGTCATATGTCTGACTATAACAGCTGACATTATCAAAACCTGACCCATTGCAAATGCAAAACGCAAAATGCCCTAATTGGGAACAGTTATCTCAACAATTTCATGAAAATCAAAGCAAATTCCTCCGGTCCTTCAAATGTTTAAACAAACAGAAACTGCCTAGCAGAGCAGTAATAGAATATCATCTGCATTTAATAGAAATCCACTTTAATACAATAGTAAATACTTTTAATAACACTGCTTATTACCTTACACCCGAACACAGACAAGAGATTTTTGAATTAATAACCAAATTGAAGACAAAGGTTCAGTCAATAGAGAAACGGTTACAAAAAGAACTAGTAATAATATTCAGGGAGAATGGATGCGTAACTATAACATTGGAGGAGATAGATTATGGGAGCATATTGGAAAACTCGAATATCTGGGAACAGTTTGAAGACATTGACCATGACCTAGCGGACTCAAAAATGGAACCCATTAAATTCATAGAATTAGCCACTAAAATCCTACCGGAATTTGATGGTAAATTTAAGAACCTTCAAAAATTTCTTGATGCTTTGAACCTGTTAGAATCACTGAAAGAAACCCATGAAAATCTTGCAGTACAAATAATACAGACAAAACTCAGCGGGACAGCTCGCATATCAATCAACGATTTAACGTCCATTGCAGCCATTGCAGACAAATTGAAAACGGTAATAAAGGGAGACTCCACTGACATATTAGTATCCAAATTAATGACCGCACGCCAGGGAAGTAAACCAAACAGCGTATATGCCCAAGAAATAGACGAGCTCTCGAAAATGTTATCAAACGCATATATTTCAGATGGCTTACCACCACAAATAGCAAACAAGTATGCCGTACAGGCAACTGTAAAAGCCCTCGCGAAGAATCTAAATAATGATAGAACAAGAATCATCATTGAAGCAGCTACCTTTGATACAATAGACCAAATAACAGAAAAAATTATGAGCACAGATATACACCAATCAAGTGTATAAAATGTCTTACAACTGCGTGGTAGATACCGATGGGGCAGGCAAAGATACCCAAATGGGCGCCTGAATTATAACAATCAAGGATCTCATACATACCGTGGAGATCGTCATTACCAGCAAACTAACAGGGGAAACCCCCGAAGAGTTAATAGACAAAACAATTACCGGCCAAACTCAAATAACAACCACAGTAGAACTAGTAGGCAACATACTAATTCCAGACAGTATGCGGACATGAGGGTTATGAATAGGGTCTCGGGAAACCCCGAGGACCCCCAGATAACACTGGGGGAAGAATAGGACATATCTTGACTTTGAATCTGAACCTCAGTGCTTTTGTTAACCTCTCCCTTACGGGAAGTATACAGGCACTAACATTCTTAATAGATACTGGCGCAGATATCTCCTTATTAAAACATGGGAGTGTTAAAGGACCAATTGATGGTAATATAGTTAATGAATTAAAAGGCATAGGCGAGGGTAGTCAATTCACGATCGGCGTAACTCAAGGTTGGTTGTGCCTCAACAACTTTAAACTAAAACATGAATTTCACGTTGTACCTGATGATTTCTCAATCCCATGCGATGGAGTTTTGGGACTTGACTTCATTAGGGCGCACAATTGTATAATTGACTTCCATTCAAGGGATAACTTCTTGGTAATCTGTCCCATAAATAGCACCATTCAAATGGAAACCCCCATAGTAACAGGTCCGATTCAAGACACTATTGTTATACCACCAAGATCAGAGGTGGTACGGAAAATAAAATTACAACAGGGAATAGACGATATATTTATTCCACATCAAACAGTAGAAAAGGAAGTCTTTATCCCAAATACTATTACAAATCTCAATAGCCCGGTGGTATGCGTAATGAATGTATCTAATTCTTCGAAAATAATATCCTTAAAAAATATAAAATATGAGCCTCTGTCTCAATACGAGACTAAAACAATAGACACAACTTTAAAAAATTCTAGGTCTAATGAGATTTTAGAAAGACTGATGGTAAATTGCCCGCGAATTGCAAAGAATGACCTTTTGGCTCTGTGTGCCGAATTTACTGACGTGTTTAGGTTGGAAACCGAACCGGTATCTACAAACAATTTTTATAAACAAAAATTGCGTATAGTGGATGAAACACCGATATATATAAAAAACTATAGAATTCCGGAAACACAGAAAGAAGAGATTGAGAGGCAAGTTGATAAGTTAATTAAAGGTGATTTAGTTGAGCCCTCTGTTTCGCCTTATAACAGTCCAGTGTTATTGGTTCCAAAGAAATCTTTGGAAGGTAGCGGTGATAAGAGGTGGCGTCTGGTAATTGATTATCGACAGGTAAACAAAAAACTTTTGTGCGACAAATTTCCTCTCCCAAGAATAGACGATATACTCGATCAGCTTGGAAGAGCTAAATACTTCTCAACATTGGATCTAATGTCTGGATTTCACCAAATCGAATTGGAAGATGGTTCGAGGGATATTACCTCCTTTTCAACACCCAAAGGTTCATTTAGGTTTAAGAGGTTACCTTTTGGACTCAAAATCTCACCTAACTCATTTCAACGAACGATGTCACTAGCATTTGCTGGTTTAAAACCGTCAACTGCATTTTTGTATATGGACGATATTATAGTAATCGGATGCTCTAAGGCTCATATGATTAAAAATTTAAGAGAAGTTTT
The DNA here is from genome assembly GCA_937654795.1 of Cistogaster globosa. Classification (NCBI taxonomy): domain Eukaryota; kingdom Metazoa; phylum Arthropoda; class Insecta; order Diptera; family Tachinidae; genus Cistogaster; species Cistogaster globosa. Next base: position 1,408,566 of record OW569408.1, on the reverse strand, counting down.
TCATACTTGCAGAAAGTATAATCTTACATTGCATCCTGATAAATGCAGGTTCTTTTGTCATGAGGTCACATTTTTGGGTCATAAATGTACGTCCCAGGGAAGTTTACCGGACAGTAATAAATACGATACTATTAAAAATTATCCTAGGCCTAAGGATGGTAATGAAACTAAACGTTTTGTGGCCTTTGCTAACTACTATAGAAAATTCATTCCAAATTTCGCACATTTCAGTAAACCATTAACAAATCTAACAAAAAAAAACGCAACATTCCATTGGTCGGATAAATGCGAAGATTCATTTAATTATTTGAAAAAAACCCTAATATCTCCACCAATCCTACAGTATCCGGACTTCACAAAAACATTCTACATTACCACAGACGCAAGTAAGTTGGCATGTGGTGCCGTGTTGAGTCAGCAACACGAGGGGACATTGTTGCCCATAGCATATGCATCAAGAACATTCACAAAAGGCGAAAGTAATAAGGCAACTATTGAACAAGAACTTCTGGCCATTCATTGGGCTATTAATCACTTTAGACCTTACGTCTATGGACGAAAATTCATAATTAAAACAGACCACAGACCTCTAACATATTTATTTTCGATGAAAAACCCATCTTCTAAGTTGATGAGAGTGCGTTTGGATCTGGAGGAATACAATTTCGATATAGAATATATTAAGGGGAGAGAAAATTACGCAGCTGACGCATTGTCAAGAATTACCTTTGAAGATATAAAAGCCTGTAATGTAATGATGGTAACAACTAGGTCCAAGCAACAAGTGCAGAAAAGAGAGAAAGATAGAGAACAAGCCCAACCAAAAATTTATGAAAATATATCGGCGCGCCAATTTAGAAAGCTTCCCAATATAATAACCCACATCCAAGGATGTGATGTTAAAAGAGGAAGTAAAATTATATTTAAATTTAAAGCTAATGTTTATGTTATTAATGGAAAAATAGACTTAGGTAAATTTTTCCAAGAGCTTGAGTTGCAAGCCAATAATATTCACATTAAAAAATTGCAAATGAGATTAAATGATAAGATGTTTGAAAAGGTACCTATAAAAGATTTTAAAGAATTGGGCAATAAGTTTTTAAAACACATTAAAATAGCGCTTACACCATCAGTTACAGAAATTACAGATGAAACAGAGAAGCAAGAAATATTAAGAAAATTCCACGAGGACCCCCTGCTAGGTGGCCACCCAGGGATAACTCGAATGATTAACAAAATTAGAAGGTATTTTTATTGGAAAAATATTACTAAATATGTCGCAAAGTATGTAAAGGCCTGTGAAACATGTAAACGGAACAAAACAAATAGGAATATTAAACGACCCCTAATTATAACACCAACACCAATGAGACCTTTTGATACAGTAGTGATTGACACGATAGGACCATTACCTATTACCGAACATGGACAACAATACATAATAACAATAGTGTGTGATCTAACAAAATATTTAATAAGCATCCCAGTTCCAAACAAAACTGCTAAAACTGTAGCAAGAGCAATTTTTGAAAATTTATTTCTTATTTATGGACCCGTCCATAAAATTTTAACTGATATGGGTACTGAATTTAAAAATGAAGTACTACAGGAATTATTAAAACTACTTAACATAAACTTAGTAAATTCAACACCATATCATCATGAAACGTTGGGTACAGTTGAACGTTCACATCGAACCTTCAATGAATTTATCAGATCATATGTATCTAAGTCTCTTAATGATTGGGATCAATGGTTACCCTATTTCACTTATTGTTACAACACAACCCCATCAACAACACACAGTTATTGCCCTTTTGAATTGATATTTGGTAAAACTCCAGAAATTTTTTCTTTATTGAATTCAAAAATCATAGAACCTTTATATAATTTTGATGATTATGTTAAAGAAGTTAGATACCGACTCAAAATTGCCAATGAAAATGCAAGATCTGCATTGCAAAACTCAAAACATTTACAAAAACTAAACTATGATAAAAATACAAAGGCATTACAAATTAAAATTAATGATCAAGTTTTTATAAAAAATGAGCAAGGTCATAAATTAGAAAACGTTTATAAAGGTCCATATAAGGTAATAAAAGTCGATAACAAAAACAATTGCACTTTACAAATTGATAAAAAGAAAGAAATAATAGTTCATAAAAATAGGCTTAACTTAGCAACTATATAAACATATATGAAAAAAAAAAGAAAACTAAATAGTCTAAAGAGAAATACATAGTAACAAGTATGTTAATAAAATAACACAGTAAATAACAAAAAAAAAAAAACTATAAAATAAGAAAAAAAAGGTAGAATAATAATTTATTTTTAAGATATCAAATTAAACTACACGAATTTATATAAACAAAATTTTATGAATTAAGCAAAAATATATACATATATATGTATATACATATGCAAATACTCTTATTTTTTATTATTTAAATATTTTTTTTGGTAAATAAATATAAATTATAATTATTTCTCTTCAAGAAATGCATATTATATAGCATTTGTAAAGAAAGCTCTTATGGCTGCCATCTGATCAATGTTCGCTATAAGACCTTTCTATTTAAGAGGGGTGGTGTTATGAAGGTATAATGTCCAATAAACTTTTAATATAACATTCCATTTCCAAATTATATCGATATCAAATTACCGTGTGACTCTAAATTATTTCAATATCGTGTGACTCTAAATTATTTTAATATCGTGTGACTTTAAATTATTGCAATACCGTGTGACTTTAAATATATTTTGGCATTCTTTAATTATTGCATTTGCATCTCGTATTACCATTACTTTCATGACACCACATTAATATGTAAGAAATTATTATTAATAAATAATATAAAAAGAAGTTGAATAAAAGATATGCGTGGAGTTGTAAAAACGTTGTCGCGACACAAACACCAAAGATTATTGTGTTTTATTTCCTCTATGTATATTTCGAACATATTACAATATTCACGAAATGCAAATTTTATTTTTAATCATTCATGCTTGTTTTTCTCACAACATTATAGATGCTGTTCCAGTATCAAATCAACTGTTGATGAGTTAGGTATAAATGTTAATGCGCTGTGCCTTGCGTGTTTAAAATTATTTTTTAATTTTGGTCCCAGCCAGGGGTTGAACCATTGAACTTCATAAATCTATTAAAATTTTACTCTTTCGGCTTTGGATCATTTTTAATTTAACTTTTATTAAGAAAAATTAGTTTCCAAATGTACGCGTACGTTTTCCAAAAAAAAAAAAATTAGACGCTGGCAGAATGTAATGCTGCATTTTCAGGACCGCCAAGTCCATCTTCATTCAGCATTCTTTGCATCCAACACCTTGATTTGCGTATACTGTAAATATCATCCATTTAACCAACTAATCAATATTAATTTGGTTGGACGAAATTCCCACACAACACAAAGCATTTTTTGTTGTCTTCTCTACAACACGTCTTGTACATTTGTTGCAATTTTGTACTACACCGTCGGTATAGTCACGAAATGCAAATTTTTTTTTTAATCATTCATACTTGTTTTTTGTCACAACATTATAGATGCTGTTCCAGTATCATATCAACTGTTGATGAGTTAGGTATAAATGTTAATGCGCTGTGCCTTGCGTGTTTAAAATTATTTTTTAATTTTAGTCCCAGCAAGGGGTTGAACCAGTGATCTTTATAAATCAATTAAAATTTTACTTTTTCGGCTTTGGTTCATTTTTAATTTAACTTTTATAAAGAAAAATTATTTTTCAAATGTACGCGGACGTTTTCCACAGAAAACAAGAATAAGTAGACGGTGGCAGAATGTAATGCTGCATTTTCAGGACCACGAAATCCATGTTCAGCATTCTCTGCATCCAACACCTGAATTTGCGTATACTGTAAATATCATCCATTTAACCAACTAATCAATATTAATTTGGTTGGACGAAATTCACACACAACTCAAAGCATTTTTTGTTGTCTTCTCTACAACACATCTTGTACATTCGTTGCAATTTTGTACTACACCGTCGGTATAGTCACGAAATGCAAATTTTATTTTTAATCATTCATACTTGTTTTTCTCACAACATTATAGATGCTGTTCCAGTATCATATCAACTGTTGATGAGTTAGGTATAAATGTTAATGCGCTTTGCCTTGCGTGTTTAAAATTATTTTTTAATTTTAGTCCTAGCCAGGGGTTGATCTTCATGAATCAATTAAAATTTTACTCTTTCGGCTTTGGTTCATTTTTAATTTAACTTTTATTAAGAAAAATTATTTTTAAATGTACGCGGACGTTTTCCAAAGAAAACAAGAATAATTAGACGCTGGCAGAATGTAATGCTGCATTTTCAGGACCGCCAAGTCCATCTTCAGCATTCTTTGCATCCAACACCTTAATTTGCGTATACTGTAAATATCATCCATTTAACCAACTAATCAATATTAATTTGGTTGGACGAAATTCACACACAACTCAAAGCATTTTTTGTTGTCTTCTCTACAACACGTCTTGTACATTTGTTGCAATTTTGTACTACACCGTCGGTATATTGTTATGAAGGTATAATGTCCAATAAACTTTTAATATAACATTCCATTTCCAAATTATATCGATATCAAATTACCGTGTGACTCTAAATTATTTCAATATCGTGTGACTCTAAATTATTTTAATATCGTGTGACTTTAAATTATTGCAATACCGTGTGACTTTAAATATATTTTGGCATTCTTTAATTATTGCATTTGCATCTCGTATTACCATTACTTTCATGACACCACATTAATATGTAAGAAATTATTATTAATAAATAATATAAAAAGAAGTTGAATAAAAGATATGCGTGGAGTTGTAAAAACGTTGTCGCGACACAAACACCAAAGATTATTGTGTTTTATTTCCTCTATGTATATTTCGAACATATTACAATATTCACGAAATGCAAATTTTATTTTTAATCATTCATGCTTGTTTTTCTCACAACATTATAGATGCTGTTCCAGTATCAAATCAACTGTTGATGAGTTAGGTATAAATGTTAATGCGCTGTGCCTTGCGTGTTTAAAATTATTTTTTAATTTTGGTCCCAGCCAGGGGTTGAACCATTGAACTTCATAAATCTATTAAAATTTTACTCTTTCGGCTTTGGATCATTTTTAATTTAACTTTTATTAAGAAAAATTAGTTTCCAAATGTACGCGTACGTTTTCCAAAAAAAAAAAAATTAGACGCTGGCAGAATGTAATGCTGCATTTTCAGGACCGCCAAGTCCATCTTCATTCAGCATTCTTTGCATCCAACACCTTGATTTGCGTATACTGTAAATATCATCCATTTAACCAACTAATCAATATTAATTTGGTTGGACGAAATTCCCACACAACACAAAGCATTTTTTGTTGTCTTCTCTACAACACGTCTTGTACATTTGTTGCAATTTTGTACTACACCGTCGGTATAGTCACGAAATGCAAATTTTTTTTTTAATCATTCATACTTGTTTTTTGTCACAACATTATAGATGCTGTTCCAGTATCATATCAACTGTTGATGAGTTAGGTATAAATGTTAATGCGCTGTGCCTTGCGTGTTTAAAATTATTTTTTAATTTTAGTCCCAGCAAGGGGTTGAACCAGTGATCTTTATAAATCAATTAAAATTTTACTTTTTCGGCTTTGGTTCATTTTTAATTTAACTTTTATAAAGAAAAATTATTTTTCAAATGTACGAGGACGTTTTCCAAAAAACAAGAAAAATTAGACGCTGCACAGTGGGGCAGAATCAAAATATTTTGGAAATAATTCAGCCATTTGAAAACGGCTAGGCCGATTGATTCAATTTGGCACGAGCATAGTAGAGGAGTACTTGAGCTTAAGTTTTGAAGGTGGTTACCCTCCACTTTTCAGGGATGGCGCTATGTGGTCTCAAGTTTGGACACCTCGCTCCTGAAAATTTTTCTAACACTTGGCATTTCTTCAATTTTTGTCTGATTTTTAAATATTTTACATGGTCTTAAAGCTCTTATAAATACCTACAAAACGATGCTTTAAACTGCATGTTTATGTTTAAAAATGATCGAGTTATAAGCATTTTAAAATTAAAATTTTTTATTTTATCCATACCCTGGTCCAGTTTTTTCGAAATATTGGGCGCAATTTGCAGCAAATTTGTTTGAGTTTTTTACCGTAGATAGCAAACAAAATTTAAGATTTTCTGAAAAAAATTTGAAAGTAATATCTTTTCTGGCTTAACAATTATACGATTTTCAATTTAAATAATCCAAAATTATTGCATTTTTGTGTATTTTAGCCTAAAATGGGACACTAATCTAATTTTTTAGATAGAAAAAAATTTTCTTAAGGAATATATAAAAATTTTTTATTTTTAATAAAGCTAACTATACGTGTGTACGTTTAAACCAAATTTCGTATAAAACTGATCATTCTTGTAGAAGATGTAAGTCTTTCAACTTGACCTATTTTACATCGAAATTTTGACTTTACCCCATATTTTCTAAAATCCCAAAGCTGGGATCGGAAAAAGAAGAATACTATAAAAAAGCTATATATACTTCATATTGTGTCAAAAAGTATTTCGTGAGCCCTAGTCGACATGTGGACTTTATGGGCAAAAGAGTAAAAAATTCCAATTTTGGGACTTTTCGTCTTTATTTTGGGAATTATGGGATTTCCTTTAGCTTAATGTTACAGATTTTTTTACCGTTTGATTTTAGTTAACAAACTACATATGCACAGAAAATTTTATCTGATTTGCTTAATTAATAAAAGTTTTATAGCATATTTTATATTTTTACTTTTCTCAAATTGGACCGTTTTTACCATAATTTTTCGAAATTTTCGGAGCTCAGCAACGAATATTAAAATTTTGTTCCATTTTTTTATTTTTTTATGCATGTGAATAAAGATGACGCAATTTCCTATTAAATAAAAAAAGATTCACCTCAATATCATTCTTACGTGCAAAACTAATATTCTTAAATATTCTTAAATATGAGTGTTTCAATATGTATCTCACTTTTATACATTTATGTTACGGAAGTAAAAATTTTCATGCCTGTGTAAAAAATTGTGTAAAAAAACAATTATACCTGAATAGAGGATAACCAAGAGGCATATCTTAAATTAATAATCATTATAAAAAATATCAGATAAAAAATAAAATTTTTTGTTAATTTTTATTTACGAAAAGTCGTTAAAAGTATTTTTTATTTCCTTAAAATTATTATTTATTTTCTATAAAATGATCTGTCATATCATTATGCATGTCTAAAATATAAAGTAAATCCTTTAATTCTGTTTTGTTAGAAGGTGAAAAGCCTAATAATTAATCCAACGTTTTCTCATTGATGAGAGTACAGGATCAGAAGATAACAATAGGCTATAGAAATTGTCTTCGTTTTGTGACTGCCTAGAACATTTTCGAGAACTGAATATTTGAATGTACTTAAATCGCAGTTTCTTGCTTCTTAGGCTTCTTCTGTTAATTCCCCAAGAGGAAGAATATTCGATTCTATAATTGTTTTACCATGACATAATATTTTATGTACTGTGGGCGTCATATCCCTCCATGGATATAGGGAAACGAATAGCTGAGATATATTTGCTGTATATTCTCCAAATCGAAAAGAATTAATTTGAGTTTTGCTATTAATTGCCATTAAAACTACGTTAACCATTCTAAGCAACTCTTTGTCAATTCCAGTTATGTTTGAAGTAGATTTAAAATCCCCAAAAAATTTTCTTGCAGTATTTCCGTCGTTAGTGTTTCCTCCACTACGAAGAGGCTTATCAATTATTAACCCCGTTTGTACTCTAAACTCTTCTTGGATTCTACTTTTCTCAGAAGCTTTTAGAGCTTTTTTTTTTTTTTTTTTTTTTTTGTTATTAAATTTTCTGTCGTACTTCTGTATTTTAAGTCGTATACAATATGTAGAAAATGCTCCAAAAATCTTATTCTAGCATGAAGGGGGATATTCCGAAAGATAGAACTTCTTCGTTGACTACGTTGAGAATTCTGACTTCTTCTGATCACATATGGAACATTTCCAATAAGAAGATGTGTTAGTTATAGCGTTACTAACTTTTCCATCAATCATTGTTAAACTAAGTTGAAAGGATATGTTAACACAGTATTCTTTTATTTTTATTGATATTGGTTCCAATGATCTTATTCCGTCTTTGATATGCTCGACTAATTTTTTTGTCGTAGTATTTGATTCATTTACATACTCAAAACAAATAGGCCTACAAAAATTTTTGGATCCTGGGGTTGTGTTTTTCCATATATCTTCAAAAGTGTTTGCACGTACTGATGAAGATGTAACCAGTGAGTAGGAACGAATTCTTAGTGGTACTAAGGATGCCATGAATATGCTCTTAAAATCTATTGTATGTTTTTGTTTGTACTCAGGAAGGGCTGATATTCCATCACATCCCCACTTACACATTAGTGATGTAGTACTAATGTTTGCAGTTTTTAACCTTTTCTAGTTAGTCAGTAGAAAAATCTGAAATAATCCGTGACGCCGTATTTTCTAGCAAAGAAGATAGTCCAATAGAAGCTTTCGTTTCATCAACTGTTATTGGAGATGGCATAATCGCTATCTTTTTTATATGATGGTAATATTGCATGTCCGTTATCAAGTAAAGCTTTTCTCAAAATTTGGTACTTATTTCGGCTTATTTTCATTTCCAACATCAGAGCAATAGCTTCTTCCTCCGTAAAATTTGACTGCGATGTCGGAATAGGTATGCTGTTAACAATTCGTTTCAACCGTTTTGGAAATGCGCTGGGAAGAATATTGGCGATGTGCACTGCCTCGGAAGGCTGATTTTCTTTTTTTTTAGCAATTCTTTGAACGTATCGCAAACTTCATCTTTTGAAACTGAAGAAAGTTTTTCGGTTAACCTTTTTTTCTCAGACTTCGAACATAAGTCATCATAAGATTTGCAGGGAGCTCCACATAATGCGATGTAGGTTGAGAATTTCGCAACAGTATCCATCCAAGTAAGATACTTTACTTTAAACTTATTTTTGTTTCCGCGAACTGATTTCATTTTTTGATCAAATAATTTAAAAAATTTTTCCAGTTTTGCAGTACCAATGACATCAACTCTGCAGTTGTATGTAGCCTTAATAAATTTTTTCATGGCCTTAATTCTATCAAGTCCTTTTGTAGCATCAGTCCACAAAAAAGAACACAATGTCTCAAACTTCAATGTGATCGGCATGATGTTTTTTTTTTAAATATGATATCTATCGTATTTATGCAAATATTTATATGCGTGTTCAGGTCATCGAACAGTTGGGTACCTAAAGAAGCAAAGCAGCTAGTTAAAAATCAAAAAAGGCACTTAGGTAAGACATAATTAGTCATAGGTCATCCTAAAACGAACACCTGCACCATTATTTTTAACCCTTACATTTTTAACCCTTTTTTCAGGTATAATTGTTTCTTTACACAATTTTTTACACAGGCATGAAAATTTTTACTTCCGTAACATAAATGTATAAAAGTGAGATACATATTGAAACACTCATATTTAAGAACGCATAGTTTTGCACGTAAGAAAGATATTGAGGTGAATCTTTTTTTATTTAATAGGAAATTGCGTCATCTTTATTCACATGCATAAAAAAAAAAATAAAAAAATGGAACAAAATTTTAATATTCGTATCTGAGCTCCGAAAATTTCGAAAAATTATGGTAAAAACGGTCCAATTTGAGAAAAGTAAAAATATTAAATATGCTATAAAACTTTTATTAATTAAGCAAATCAGATAAAATTTTCTGTGCATATGTAGTTTGTTAACTAAAATCAAACGGTAAAAAAATCTGCAACATTAAGCTAAAGGAAATCCCATAATTCCCATAATAAAGACGAAAAATCCCAAAATTGGAATTTTTTACTTTTTTGCCCATAAAGTCCACATATGGACTAGGGCTCACGAAATACTTTTTGAAACAATTTGGAGTATATATAGCTTTTTTATAGTATTCTTCTTTTTCCGATCCTAGCTTTGGGATTTTAGAAAATATGGGGTAAAGTCAAAATTTCGATGTAAAATAGGTCAAGTTGAAAGACTTACATCTTCTACAAGAATGATCAGTTTTATACGAAATTTGGTTTAAACGTACACACATATAGTTAGCTTCAATAAAAATAAAAAATTTTTATATATTCCTTAAGAAAATTTTTTTCTACCTAAAAAATTAGATTAGTGTCCCATTTTAGGCTAAAATACACAAAAATGCAATAATTTTGGATTTTTTAAATTGAAAATCGTATAATTCTTAAGCCAGAAAAGATATTACTTTCAAATTTTTTTCAGAAAATCCTAAATTTTGTTTGCTATCTACGGTAAAAAACTCAAACAAATTTGCTGCAAATTGCACCCAATATTTCGAAAAAACTGGACCAGGGTATGGAAAAAATCAAAAATTTTAATTTTAAAATGCTTATAACTCGATCATTTTTAAACATAAACATGCAGTTTAAAGCACCGTTTTGTAGGTATTTACGAGAGCTTTAAGACCATGTAAAATATATCAGACAAAAATTGAAGAAATGCCAAGTGTTAGAAAAATTTTCAGGAGCGAGGTGTCCAAACTTGAGACCACATAGCGCCATCCCTGGAAAGTGGAGGGTAACCACCTTCAAAACTTAAGCTCAAGTACTCCTCTACTATGCTCGTGCCAATTTCGAATCAATCGGCCTAGCCGTTTTCAAATGGCTGAATTATTTCCAAAATATTTTGATTCTGCCCCACTGTGCGCTGGTAGAATGTAATGCTGCATTTTCAGGACCGCCAAATCCATCTTCAGCATTCTTTGCATCCAACACCTTGATTTGCGTATACTCTTAATATCACCCATGTAACCAACTAATCAACATTAATTTGGTTGGACGAAATTCACACACAACTCAAAGCATTTTTTGTTGTCTTCTCTACAACACATCTTGTACATTTGTTGCAATTTTGTACTACACCGTCGGTATAGTCACGAAATGCAAATTTTTTTTTAATCATTCATACTTGTTTTTCTCACAACATTATAGATGCTGTTCCAGTATTATATCAACTGTTGATGAGTTAGGTATAAATGTTAATGCGCTTTGCCTTGCGTGTTTAAAATTATTTTTTAATTTTAGTCCCAGCCAGGGGTTGAACCAGTGATCTTCATGAATCAATTAAAATTTTACTTTTTCGGCTTTGGTTCATTTTTAATTTAACTTTTATTAAGAAAAATTATTTTTCAAATGTACGCGGACGTTTTCCAAAGAAAACAAGAATAATTAGACGCTGGCAGAATGTAATGCTGCATTTTCAGGACCGCCAAGTCCATCTTCAGCATTCTTTGCATCCAACACCTTGATTTGCGTATACTGTAAATATCATCCATTTAACCAACTAATTAATATTAATTTGGTTGGACGAAATTCACACACAACTCAAAGCATTTTTTTTTGTCTTCTCTACAACACGTCTTGTACATTTGTTGAAATTTTGTACTACACCATCGGTATAGTCACGAAATGCAAATTTTATTTTTAATCATTTATGCTTGTTTTTCTCACAACATTATAGATGCTGTTCCAGTATCATATCAACTGTTGATGAGTTAGGTATAAATGTTAATGCGCTGTGACTTGCGTGTTTAAAATTATTTTTTAATTTTAGTCCCAGCCAGGGTTGAACCATTGAACTTCATAAATCTATTAAAATTTTACTCTTTCGGCTTTGGATCATTTTTAATTTAACTTTTATTAAGAAAAATTAGTTTTCAAATGTACGCGGACGTTTTCCAAAGAAAACAAAAAAAAAAAAAATTAGACGCTGGCAGAATGTAATGCTGCATTTTCAGGACCGCCAAATCCATCTTCAACATTCTTTGCATCCAAGACCTTGATTTGCGTATACTGTAAATATCATCCATTTAACCAACTAATCAATATTAATTTGGTTGGACGAAATTCACACACAACTCAAAGCATTTTTTGTTGTCTTCTCTGCAACACGTCTTGTACATTTGTTGCAATTTTGTACTACACCGTCGGTATAGTCACGAAATGCAAATTTTATTTTTTATCATTCATACTTGTTTTTCTCACAGCATTATAGATGCTGTTCCAGTATCATATCAACTGTTGATGAGTTAGGTATAAATGTTAATGCGCTGTGCCTTGCGTGTTTAAAATAATTTTTTAATTTTAGTCCCAGCCAGGGGTTGAACCAATGATCTTCGTAAATCAATTAAAATTTTACTTTTTCGGCTTTGGTTCATTTTTAATCTAACTTTTATTAAGAAAAATTATTTTTCAAAAGTACGCGGACATTTTCCAAAGAAAACAAGAAAAATTAGACGCTGGCAGAATGTAATGCTGCATTTTCAGGACCGCCAAATCCATCTTCAGCATTCTTTGCATCCAACACCTTGATTTGCGTATACTGTAAATATCATCCATTTAACCAACTAATCAATTCATACTTGTTTTTCTCACAACATTATAGATGCTGTTCCAGTATCATATGAACTGTTGATGAGTTAGGTGTATAAGCGTAAATGCGCTGTGCCTTGCGTGTTTAAAATTATTTTTTAATTTTAGTCCCAGCCAGGGGTTGAAACAGTGATCTTCATGAATCAATTAAAATTTTACTTTTTCGGCTTTGGTTCATTTTTAATTTAACTTTTATTAAGAAAAATTATTTTTCAAATGTACGCGGACGTTTTCCAAAGAAAACAAGAATAGTTAGACGCTGGCAGAATGTAATGCTGCATTTTCAGGACCGCCAAGTCCATCTTCATTCAGCATTCTTTGCATCCAACACCTTGATTTGCGTATACTGTAAATATCATCCATTTAAACAACTAATCAATATTAATTTGGTTGGACGAAATTCACACACAACTCAAAGCATTTTTTGTTGTCTTCTCTACAACACGTCTTGTACATTTGTTGCAATTTTGTACTACACCGTCGGTATAGTCACGAAATGCAAATTTTATTTTTAATCATTCATGCTTGTTTTTCTCACAACATTATAGATGCTTTTCCAGTATCATATCAACTGTTGATGAGTTAGGTATAAATGTTAATGCGCTGTGCCTTGCGTGTTTAAAGTTATTTTTTAATTTTAGTCCCAGCCAGGGGTTGAACCATTGAACTTCATAAATCTATTAAAATTTTACTCTTTCGGCTTTGGATCATTTTTAATTTAACTTTTATTAAGAAAAATTAGTTTTCAAATGTACGCGGAGGTTTTCCACAGAAAACAAGAATAAGTAGACGCTGGCAGAATGTAATGCGGCATTTTCAGGACCGCGAAATCTATCTTCAGCATTCTTTGCATTAATTTAACTTTTATTAAGAAAAATTAGTTTTCAAATGTACGCGGACGTTTTCCAAAGAAAACAAAAAAAAAAAATTAGACGCTGGCCGAATGTAATGCTGCATTTTCAGGACTGCCAAATCCATCTTCAACATTCTTGGCATCCAACACCTTGATTTGCGTATACTGTAAATATCATCCATTTAACCAACTAATCAATGTTAATTTGGTTGGACGAAATTCACACACAACTCAAAGCATTTTTTGTTGTCTTCTCTGCAACACGTCTTGTACATTTGTTGCAATTTTGTACTACACCGTAGATGCTGTTCCAGTATCATATCAACTGTTGATGAGTTAGGTATTAATGTTAATGCGCTGTGCCTTGCGTGTTTAAAATTATTTTTTAATTTTAGTCCCAGCCAGGGGTTGAACGAGTGATATTCGTAAATCAATTAAAATTTTACTCTTTCGGCTTTGGTTCATTTTTAATTTAACTTTTATTAAGAAAAATTAATTTTCAAATGTACGCGGACGTTTTCCAAAGAAAACAAGAATAATTAGACGCTGGCAGAATGTAATGCTGCATTTTCAGGACCGCCAAGTCCATCTTCAGCATTCTTTGCATCCAACACCTTGATTTGCGTATACTGTAAATATCATCCATTTAACCAACTAATCAATATTAATTTGGTTGGACGAAATTCACACACAACTCAAAGCATTTTTTGTTGTCTTCTCTACAACACGTCTTGTACATTTGTGGCAATTTTGTACTACACCGTCGGTATAGTCACGAAATGCAAATTTTATTTTTTATCATTCATGCTTGTTTTTCTTACAACATTATAGATGCTGTTCCAGTATCATATCAACTGTTGATGAGTTAGGTATAAATGTTAATGCGCTGTGCCTTGCGTGTTTAAAATTATTTTTTAATTTTAGTCCCAGCCAGGGGTTGAACCATTGAACCTCATAAATCAATTAAAATTTTACTCTTTCGGCTTTGGATCATTTTAAGTTTAAAAAAAAAAAAATTAGACGCTGGCCGAATGTAATGCTGCATTTTCAGGACCGCCAAATCCATCTTCAACATTCTTTGCATCCAACACCTTTATTTGCGTATACTGTAAATATCATCCATTTAACCAACTAATCAATTTTAATTTGGTTGGACGAAATTCACACACAACTCAAAGCATTTTTTTTTGTCTTCTCTACAACACATCTTGTACATTTGTTGCAATTTTGTACTACACCGTCGGTATAGTCACGAAATGCAAATTTTATTTTTAATCATTCATGGCTGTTTTTCTCACAACATTAAAGATGCTTTTCCAGTATCATATCAACTGTTGATGAGTTAGGTATAAATGTTAATGCGCTGTGCCTTGCGTGTTTAAAATTATTTTTTAATTTTAGTTCCAGCCAGGGGTTGAACCAGTGATCTTCGTAAATCAATTAAAATTTTACTTTTTCGGCTTTGGTTCATTTTTAATCTAACTTTTATTAAGAAAAATTATTTTTCAAAAGTACGCGGACATTTTCCAAAGAAAACAAGAAAAATTAGACGCTGGCAGAATGTAATGCTGCATTTTCAGGACCGCCAAATCCATCTTCAGCATTCTTTGCATCCAACACCTTGATTTGCGTATACTGTAAATATCATCCATTTAACCAACTAATCAATTCATACTTGTTTTTCTCACAACATTATAGATGCTGTTCCAGTATCATATGAACTGTTGATGAGTTAGGTGTATAAATGTAAATGCGCTGTGCCTTGCGTGTTTAAAATTATTTTTTAATTTTAGTCCCAGCCAGGGGTTGAAACAGTGATCTTCATGAATCAATTAAAATTTTACTTTTTCGGCTTTGGTTCATTTTTAATTTAACTTTTATTAAGAAAAATTATTTTTCAAATGTACGCGGACGTTTTCCAAAGAAAACAAGAATAGTTAGACGCTGGCAGAATGTAATGCTGCATTTTCAGGACCACCAAGTCCATCTTCATTCAGCATTCTTTGCATCCAACACCTTGATTTGCGTATACTGTAAATATCATCCATTTAACCAACTAATCAATATTAATTTGGTTGGACGAAATTCACACACAACTCAAAGCATTTTTTGTTGTCTTCTCTACAAAACGTCTTGTACATTTGTTGCAATTTTGTACTACACCGTCGGTATAGTCACGAAATGCAAATTTTATTTTTAATCATTCATACTTGTTTTTCTCACAACATTATAGATGCTGTTCCAGTATCATATCAACTGTTGATGAGTTAGGTATAAATGTTAATGCGCTGTGCCTTGCGTGTTAAAAATTATTTTTTAATTTTAGTCCCAGCCAGGGGTTGAACCAGTGATCTTCATAAATCAATTAAAATTTTACTCTTTCGGCTTTGGATCATTTTTAATTAAACTTTTATTAAGAAAAATTATTTTTCAAATGTACGCGGACGTTTTCCACAGAAAAAAAGGATAAGTAGACGCTGGCAGAATGTAATGCTGCATTTTCAGGACCGCGAAATCCATCTTCAGCATTCTTTGCATCCAACACCTTAATTTGCGTATACTGTAAATATCATCCATTTAACCAACTAATCAATTTTAATTTGGTTGGACGAAATTCACACACAACTCAAAGCATTTTTTGTTGTCTTCTCTGCAACACGTCTTGTACATTTGTTGCAATTTTGTACTACACCGTCGGTATAGTCACGAAATGCAAATTTTATTTTTTATCATTCATACTTGTTTTTCTCACAGCATTATAGATGCTGTTCCAGTATCATATCAACTGTTGATGAGTTAGGTATAAATGTTAATGCGCTGTGCCTTGCGTGTTTAAAATTATTTTTTAATTTTAGTCCCAGCCAGGGGTTGAACCAGTGATCTTCGTAAATCAATTAAAATTTTACTCTTTCGGCTTTGGATCATTTTAAGTTTAACTTTTATTAAGAAAAATTAGTTTTCAAATGTACGCGGAAGTTTTCAAAAGAAAACAAAAAAAAAAAAAAAAAAATTTGACGCTGGCCGAATGTAATGCTGCATTTTCAGGACCGCCAAATCCATCTTCAACATTCTTTGCATCCAACACCTTTATTTGCGTATACTGTAAATATCATCCATTTAACCAACTAATCAATTTTAATTTGGTTGGACGAAATTCACACACAACTCAAAGCATTTTTTGTTGTCTTCTCTACAAAACGTCTTGTACATTTGTTGCAATTTTGTACTACACCGTCGGTATAGTCACGAAATGCAAATTTTATTTTTAATCATTCATACTTGTTTTTCTCACAACATTATAGATGCTGTTCCAGTATCATATCAACTGTTGATGAGTTAGGTATAAATGTTAATGCGCTGTGCCTTGCGTGTTAAAAATTATTTTTTAATTTTAGTCCCAGCCAGGGGTTGAACCAGTGATCTTCATAAATCAATTAAAATTTTACTCTTTCGGCTTTGGATCATTTTTAATTAAACTTTTATTAAGAAAAATTATTTTTCAAATGTACGCGGACGTTTTCCACAGAAAAAAGGATAAGTAGACGCTGGCAGAATGTAATGCTGCATTTTCAGGACCGCGAAATCCATCTTCAGCATTCTTTGCATCCAACACCTTAATTTGCGTATACTGTAAATATCATCCATTTAACCAACTAATCAATTTTAATTTGGTTGGACGAAATTCACACACAACTCAAAGCATTTTTTGTTGTCTTCTCTGCAACACGTCTTGTACATTTGTTGCAATTTTGTACTACACCGTCGGTATAGTCACGAAATGCAAATTTTATTTTTTATCATTCATACTTGTTTTTCTCACAGCATTATAGATGCTGTTCCAGTATCATATCAACTGTTGATGAGTTAGGTATAAATGTTAATGCGCTGTGCCTTGCGTGTTTAAAATTATTTTTTAATTTTAGTCCCAGCCAGGGGTTGAACCAGTGATCTTCGTAAATCAATTAAAATTTTACTTTTTCGGCTTTGGTTCATTTTTAATCTAACTTTTATTAAGAAAAATTATTTTTCAAAAGTACGCGGACATTTTCCAAAGAAAACAAGAAAAATTAGACGCTGGCAGAATGTAATGCTGCATTTTCAGGACCGCCAAGTCCATCTTCAGCATTCTTTGCATCCAACACCTTGATTTGCGTATACTGTAAATATCATCCATTTAACCAACTAATCAATTCATACTTGTTTTTCTCACAACATTATAGATGCTGTTCCAGTATCATATGAACTGTTGATGAGTTAGGTATAAATGTAAATGCGCTGTGCCTTGCGTGTTTAAAATTATTTTTTAATTTTAGTCCCAGCCAGGGGTTGAAACAGTGATCTTCATGAATCAATTAAAATTTTACTTTTACGGCTATGGTTCATTTTTAATTTAACTCTTATTAAGAAAAATTATTTTTCAAATGTACGCGGACGTTTTCCAAAGAAAACAAGAATAGTTAGACGCTGGCAGAATGTAATGCTGCATTTTCAGGACCACCAAGTCCATCTTCATTCAGCATTCTTTGCATCCAACACCTTGATTTGCGTATACTGTAAATATCATCCATTTAAACAACTAATCAATATTAATTTGGTTGGACGAAATTCACACACAACTCAAAGCATTTTTTGTTGTCTTCTCTACAACACGTCTTGTACATTTGTTGCAATTTTGTACTACACCGTCGGTATAGTCACGAAATGCAAATTTTATTTTTAATCATTCATGCTTGTTTTTCTCACAACATTATAGATGCTTTTCCAGTATCATATCAACTGTTGATGAGTTAGGTATAAATGTTAATGCGCTGTGCCTTGCGTGTTTAAAGTTATTTTTTAATTTTAGTCCCAGCCAGGGGTTGAACCATTGAACTTCATAAATCTATTAAAATTTTACTCTTTCGGCTTTGGATCATTTTTAATTTAACTTTTATTAAGAAAAATTAGTTTTCAAATGTACGCGGACGTTTTCCAAAGAAAACAAAAAAAAAATTAGACGCTGGCCGAATGTAATGCTGCATTTTCAGGACCGCCAAATCCATCTTCAACATTCTTTGCATCCAACACCTTGATTTGCGTATACTGTAAATATCATCCATTTAACCAACTAATCAATATTAATTTGGTTGGACGAAATTCACACACAACTCAAAGCATTTTTTCTTGTCTTCTCTACAACACATCTTGTACATTTGTTGCAATTTTGTACTACACCGTAGATGCTGTTCCAGTATCATATCAACTGTTGATGAGTTAGGTATAAATGTTAATGCGCTGTGCCTTGCGTGTTTAAAATTATTTTTTAATTTTAGTCCCAGCCAGGGGTTGAACGAGTGATATTCGTAAATCAATTAAAATTTTACTCTTTCGGCTTTGGTTCATTTTTAATTTAACTTTTATTAAGAAAAATTATTTTTCAAATGTAAGCGGACGTTTTCCAAAGAAAACAAGAATAATTAGACGCTGGCAGAATGTAATGCTGCATTTTCAGGACCGCCAAGTCCATCTTCAGCATTCTTTGCATCCAACACCTTGATTTGCGTATACTGTAAATATCATCCATTTAACCAACTAATCAATATTAATTTGGTTGGACGAAATTCACACACAACTCAAAGCATTTTTTGTTGTCTTCTCTACAACACGTCTTGTACATTTGTGGCAATTTTGTACTACACCGTCGGTATAGTCACGAAATGCAAATTTTATTTTTTATCATTCATGCTTGTTTTTCTTACAACATTATAGATGCTGTTCCAGTATCATATCAACTGTTGATGAGTTAGGTATAAATGTTAATGCGCTGTGCCTTGCGTGTTTAAAATTATTTTTTAATTTTAGTCCCAGCCAGGGGTTGAACCATTGAACCTCATAAATCAATTAAAATTTTACTCTTTCGGCTTTGGATCATTTTAAGTTTAACTTTTATTAAGAAAAATTAGTTTTCAAATGTACGCGGAAGTTTTCAAAAGAAAACAAAAAAAAAAAAAAATTAGACGCTGGCCGAATGTAATGCTGCATTTTCAGGACCGCGAAATCTATCTTCAGCATTCTTTGCATCCAACACCTTAATTTGCGTATACTGTAAATATCATCCATTTAACCAACTAATCAATATTAATTTGGTTGGACGAAATTCACACACAACTCAAAGCATTTTATGTTGTCTTCTCTACAACACATCTTGTACATTCGTTGCAATTTTGTACTACACCGTCGGTATAGTCACGAAATGCAAATTTTATTTTTAATCATTCATACTTGTTTTTCTCACAACATTATAGATGCTGTTCCAGTATCATATCAACTGTTGATGAGTTAGGTATAAAAGTTAATGCGCTTTGCCTTGCGTGTTTAAAATTATTTTTTTATTTTAGTCCCAGCCAGGGGTTGAACCAGTGATCTTCATGAATCAATTAAAATTTTACTTTTTCGGCTTTGGTTCATTTTTAATTTAACTTTTATTAAGAAAAATTATTTTTCAAATGTACGCGGACGTTTTCCAAAGAAAACAAGAATAATTAGACGCTGGCAGAATGTAATGCTGTATTTTCAGGACCGCCAAGTCCATCTTCATTCAGCATTCTTTGCATCCAACACCTTGATTTGCGTATACTGTAAATATCATCCATTTAACCAACTAATCAATATTAATTTGGTTGGACGAAATTCACACACAACTCAAAGCATTTTTTGTTGTCTTCTCTACAACACATCTTGTACATTTGTTGCAATTTTGTACTACACCGTCGGTATAGTCACGAAATGCAAATTTTATTTTTAATCATTCATGGCTGTTTTTCTCACAACATTAAAGATGCTTTTCCAGTATCATATCAACTGTTGATGAGTTAGGTATAAATGTTAATGCGCTGTACCTTGCGTGTTTAAAATTATTTTTTAATTTTAGTCCCAGCCAGGGGTTGCACCATTGAACTTCATAAATCTATTAAAATTTTACTCTTTCGGCTTTGGATCATTTTTAATTTAACTTTTATTAAGAAAAATTAGTTTTCAAATGTACGCGGACGTTTTCCAAAGAAAACAAGAAAAAAAATTAGACGCTGGCAGAATGTAATGCTGCATTTTCAGGACCGCCAAATCCATCTTCAGCATTCTTTGCATCCAACACCTTGATTTGCGTATACTGTAAATATCATCCATTTAACCAACTAATCAATATTAATTTGGTTGGACGAAATTCACACACAACTCAAAGCATTTTTTGGTGTCTTCTCTACCACACGTCTTTTACATTTGTTGCAATTTTGTGCTACACCGTCGGTATAGTCACGAAATGCAAATTTTATTTTTAATCATTCATGCTTGTTTTTCTCACAACATTATAGATGCTGTTCCAGTATCATATCAACTGTTGATGGAGTTAGGTATAAATGTTAATGCGCTGTGCCTTGCGTGTTTAAAATTATTTTTTAATTTTAGTCTCAGCCAGGGGTTGAACCAGTGATCTTCGTAAATCAATTAAAATTTTACTTTTTCGGCTTTGGTTAATTTTTAGTTAACTTTTATTAAGAAAAATTATTTTTCAAATGTACGCGGACGTTTTCCAAAGAAAACAAGAATAAGTAGACGCTGGCAAAATGTAACGCTGCATTTTCAGGACCGCGAAATCCATCTTCAGCATTCTTTGCATCCAACACCTTAATTTGCGTATACTGTAAATATCATCCATTTAACCCACTAATCAATATTAATTTGGTTGGACTAGGGATGAAACGATACGAGTAAATACAAGTACATATTCGATACTTTCCTCTCGGTACCAAGTACTTTTAGCATCGATACTTTACTACCAAGTACCAAGTAGGTATCGGTAAAAAAGTACTCGTATCGGTCAAAAATACTCGTTGTATATTGACTTGAAGTTTATGTTAAACGTGACGCAATTACAGTCTTTATGAAATATGCATAACTAACAGCCATACCTTAATTAGCGCGTAAGACGCGACGCAAAATAACGCATGGCTTTTACGCTGAAATGACATACCTAAATAAAAGCGAAACGTTTTGTTGTGAACAGTAATGTAAACTTATCATTTTTAATAAAACCCTATAAAATGGCATGCAAAACACTGATAAAAACGCTAGATAAGCCCGAAAAATGCTAAAATGTCATTACTGTTTTATAACGTTCTCTAAATGCTACAAAAAAATATGTAAACAACAGTAGCTTGCAGGCAACTGCATTACCTTACGCGCTGTCAAAATTGGATTTTGCAATTGCTAAGCGTTGATGCCGTGCTATTTAGGGATGCTTCATACATTTTGTATGCACATGAGAAATTTTGACAGATATCTTGCGCTTTACGCGCTAATTTAGGGATGGCAGTGAGTATTCTTAAATCTGCAAAGTAAATGTAATTCTCAATCAAGCCGTAACTCACAATTAAGCATAATTTTCTATTAAAATAATTTAAAAAAAATTATTAATAGAAACATATTTTTCTAAGCAAATTTTTGTTTTAATCAATTCATTCATTTCATATTTGTAAAAAGAAAATTCATTTTTATTTATTTAATTATTATGGATAAATAATTGGACTTTATTTACTATTTTTTATTCTGCTTGTAGAGTGCAACAAGACAAATTTTTTTATATTGTTTTTTATATTTGTATGTAAATATTTACATGCATTTTTTAAAGAAATATTGAAATGTTTTGTTGACTGTTTTTTAAATAAATTGAATTAAAATTATAAACATATAATTGTCTTTATTTTGCAAAAAGGTATTTATTTTTATACCCTTCACCACAAAAAGTGGAAAAAGGGTATATATAAGTTTATCATTCCGTGTGTAATATTCAGACTTCTTATGCATAGCGAAGTCGATTGAGCGATGTCCGTCTGTCCGTCCGTGTTAGTGTTGAAATCAAGTTTACCGAGGCACTAGATGAAAAAAAATTAGTATGTCATTCGGGCAGACAGTGTCGAAAGGGGTGCTATTGAAAATCCTGACCACACGGTCGGTCCACGTCATTCCGAGGCAGCAGGCAAAACACCACGCCTACCTCTAATTTTTTCATGTCATTTGGAACAATAAAGTAACTCCAATCAAAAAAATAAATATATAGGGCATTAAAGAATTAAAAAATAAAAAAAAGAATAAAACAAGTGCAAAAATTGGCGCTCGCCCATATTTTTTGAATTACGGGGCTCTGAAATTTAAAATTTTTTTTAAATGTCAATATAAGTACCATTTTAAGGTTTTGATCTTTCAGGAAGAACTAAAATTTAAGAAAAATGCTTAACCCATTAAGAGCCGGTGACATTTTTATGTAATTTTTTTTCTTCTTATTTTTGAATTATCTGCCACTTCAATATTTGTTTTTTTGATTGGAGTTATTTCACTAAACTAGATTTACATACATGGTGAAGAGAATATAGCACTCTTACTTGTTTAAGCTGAAAAGGTGAAACAAACTAACTTTAACAACGTACTTGGAACTGTATATCGCTGGTCTCATGTAGAAAGGCCCATAATCGTGTTTTACAGGAGGAGGTAAAAACATAATAGAAACTGTACTTATCGCAATGTAATATTTGAAATGTAAATGCTTGTAAAACCGTTATTCTTGATACTGTTGCATTGAAATTTTGTGGCGAGTGGTATCTCTGTGAAATGTATTGGAATCTTGAAAAACTCAAATTCGCAAAAATTCAAGTTAGGGCTTATCTACATGAAACTAGCGATATGTATTTTTATTTGCTTTAATTCTATGAAATAGTCGATCGATACGAGTAGGTATCGATACTTTTTGTTCGATATTGAGTACGTATCGATATTTATCGATCGATACTGTATCGAGTAAAAATATCGATACCCTAGTGGTATCGTTCTATCCCTAGGTTGGACGAAATTCACATACAACTCAAAGCATTTTTTGTTGTCTTCTCTACAACACATCTTGTACATTTGTTGCAATTTTGTACTACACCGTCGGTATAGCCACGAAATGCAAATTTTATTTTTAATCATTCATACTTGTTTTTCTCACAACATTATAGATGCTGTTCCAGTATCATATCAACTGTTGATGAGTTAGGTATAAATGTTAATGCGTTTTGCCTTGCGTGTTTAAAATTATTTTTTAATTTTAGTCCGAGCCAGGGGTTGAACCAGTGATCTTCATGAATGAATTAAAATTTTACTTTTTGGGCTTTGGTTCATTTTTAATTTAACTTTTATTAGGAAAAATTACTTTTCAAATGTACGCGGACGTTTTCCAAAGAAAACAAGAATAATTAAACGCTGGTAGAATGTAATGCTGCATTTTCAGGACCGCCAAGTCCATCTTCAGCATTCTTTGCATCCAATACCTTTATTTGCGTATACTGTAAATATAATCCATTTAACCAACTTATCAATTTTAATTTGATTGGACGAAATTCACACACAACTCAAATATCATCCATTTAATCCAACTAATCAATATTAATTTGGTTGGACGAAATTCACACACAACTCAAAGCATTTTTTGTTGTCTTCTCTACAACACGTCTTTTACATTTGTTGTAATTTTGTACTACACCGTCGGTATAGTCACGAAATGCAAATTTTATTTTTAATCATTCATGCTTGTTTTTCTCACAACATTATAGATGCTGTTCCAGTATCATATCAACTGTTGATGAGTTAGGTATAAATTTTAATGCGCTGCGCCTTGCGAGTTTAAAATTATTTTTTAATTTTAGTCCCAGCCAGGGGTTGAACCAGTGATCTTCATAAATCAATTAAAATTTTACTTTTTCGGCTTTGGTTCATTTTTAATTTAACTTTTATTAAGAAAAATTATTTTTGAAATGTACGCGGACGTTTTCCACAGAAAACAAGAATAAGTAGACGCTGGCAGAATGTAATGCTGCATTTTCAGGACCACGAAATCCATCTTCAGCATTCTTTGCATCCAACACCTTAATTTGCGTATACTGTAAATATCATCCATTTAACCAAATAATCAATATTAATTTGGTTGGACGAAATTCACACACAACTCAAAGCATTTTTTGTTGTCTTCTCTACAACACATCTTGTACATTCGTTGCAATTTTGTACTACACCGTCGGTATAGTCACGAAATGCAAATTTTATTTTTAATCATTCATACTTGTTTTTCTCACAACATTATAGATGCTGTTCCAGTATCATATCAACTGTTGATGAGTTAGGTATAAATGTTAATGCGCTGTGCCTTGCGTGTTTAAAATTATTTTTTAATTTTAATCCCAATTAAAATTTTACTTTTTCGGCTTTGGTTCATTTTTAATTTAACTCTTATTACGAAAAATTATTTTTCAAATATACGCGGACGTTTTCCAAAGAAAACAAGTAAAATTAGATGCAGGCAGAATTTAATACTGTATTTTCAGGACCACCAAATCCATCTTCAGCATTCTTTGCATCCAACACCTTGATTTGCGTATACTGTAAATATCATCCATTAAAGCAATTAATCAATATTAATTTGGTTGGACGAAATTCACACACAACTCAAAGCATTTTTTGTTGTCTTTTCTGCAACACGTCTTGTACATTTGTTGCAATTTTGTACTACACCGTAGATGCTGTTCCAGTATCATATCAACTGTTGATGAGTTAGGTATAAATGTTAATGCGCTGTGCCTTGCGTGTTTAAAATTATTTTTTAATTTTAGGCCCAGCCAGGGGTTGAACCAGTGATCTTCTTAAATCAATTAAAAAATTTTTTTTTCGGCTTTGGTTCATTTTTAACTTAACTTTTATTAAGAAAAATTTTTATAAATCAATTAAAATTTTACTTTTTCGGCTTTGGTTCATTTTTAATCTAACTCTTATTAAGAAAAATTATTTTTCAAAAGTACGCGGACATTTTCCAAAGAAAACAAGAAAAATTAGACGCTGGCAGAATGTAATGCTGCATTTTTAGGACCGCCAAATCCATCTTCAGCATTCTTTGCATCCAACACCTTGATTTGCGTATACTGTAAATAGCATCCATTTAACCAACTAATCAATTCATACTTGTTTTTCTCACAACATTATAGATGCTGTTCCAGTATCATATGAACTGTTGATGAGTTAGGTGTATAAATGTAAATGCGCTGTGCCTTGCGTGTTTAAAATTTTTAAATTTTTTAATTTTAGGCCCAGCCAGGGGTTGAACCAGTGATCTTCATAAATCAATTAAAATTTTACTTTTTCGGCTTTGGTTCATTTTTAATTTAACTTTTATTAAGAAAAATTATTTTTGAAATGTACGCGGACGTTTTCCACAGAAAACAAGAATAAGTAGACGCTGGCAGAATGTAATGCTGCATTTTCAGGACCACGAAATCCATCTTCAGCATTCTTTGCATCCAACACCTTAATTTGCGTATACTGTAAATATCATCCATTTAACCAAATAATCAATATTAATTTGGTTGGACGAAATTCACACACAACTCAAAGCATTTTTTGTTGTCTTCTCTACAACACATCTTGTACATTCGTTGCAATTTTGTACTACACCGTCGGTATAGTCACGAAATGCAAATTTTATTCTTAATCATTCATACTTGTTTTTCTCAAAACATTTAGATGCTGTTCCAGTATCATATCAGCTGTTGATGAGTTAGGTATAAATGTTAATGCGCTTTGCCTTGCGTGTTTAAAATTAGTTTTTAATTTAAGTCCCAGCCAGGGGTTGAACGAGTGATATTCGTAAATCAATTAAAATTTTACTTTTTCGGCTTTGGTTCATTTTTAATTTAACTTTTATTAAGAAAAATTATTTTTCAAATGTACGCAGACGTTTTCCATAGAAAACAAGAAAAAGTAGACGCTGGCAGAATGTAATACTGCATTTTCAGGACCGAGAAATCCATCTTCAGCATTCTTTGCATCCAACACCTTGATTTGCGTATACTGTAAATATCATTCATTTAACCAACTAATCAATATTAATTTGGTTGGACGAAATTCACACACAACTCAAAGCATTTTTTGTTGTCTTATCTACAACACATCTTGTACATTTTTTGCAATTTTGTACCACACCGTCGGTATAGTCACGAAATGCAAATTTTTTAATCATTCATACTTGTTTTTCTCACAACATTATAGATGCTGTTCCAGTATCATATCAACTGTTGATGAGTTAGGTATAAATGTTAATGCGCTGTGCCTTGCGTGTTTAAAATTATTTTTTAATTTTAGTCCCAGCCAGGGGTTGAACCAGTGATCTTCGTAAATCAATTAAAATTTTACTTTTTCGGCTTTGGTTCATTTTTAGTTAACTTTTATTAAGAGAAATTATTTTTCAAATGTACGCGGACGTTTTCCAAAGAACACAAGAATAATTAGACGCTGGCAGAATGTAATGCTGCATTTTCAGGACCGCCAAGTCCATCTTCAGCATTCTTTGCATCCAACACCTTGATTTGCGTATACTGTAAATATCATCCATTTAACCAACTAATCAATATTAATTTGGTTGGACGAAATTCACACACAACTCAAAGCATTTTTTGTTGTCTTATCTAGAACACGTCTTGTACATTTGTTACAATTTTGTACTACACCGTCGGTATAGTCACGAAATGCAAATTTTATTTTTAATCATTCATGCTTGTTTTTCTTACAACATTATAGATGCTTTTCCAGTATCATATCAACTGTTGATGAGTTAGGTATAAATGTTAATGCGCTTTGCCTTCCGTGTTTAAAAATATTTTTTAATTTTAGTCCCAGCCAGGGGTTGAACCAGTGATCTTCATGAATCAATTAAAATTTTACTTTTTCGGCTTTGGTTCATTTTTAATTTAACTTTTATTAAGAAAAATTATTTTTCAAATGTACGCGGACGTTTTCCAAAGAAAACAAGAATAATTAGACGCTGGCAGAATGTAATGCTGCATTTTCAGGACCGCCAAGTCCATCTTCAGCATTCTTTGCATCCAACACCTTGATTTGCGTATACTGTAAATATCATCCATTTAACCAACTAATCAATATTAATTTGGTTGGACGAAATTCACACACAACTCAAAGCATTTTTTGTTGTCTTATCTAGAACACGTCTTGTACATTTGTTACAATTTTGTACTACACCGTCGGTATAGTCACGAAATGCAAATTTTATTTTTAATCATTCATGCTTGTTTTTCTTACAACATTATAGATGCTGTTCCAGTATCATATCAACTGTTGATGAGTTAGGTATAAATGTTAATGCGCTTTGCCTTCCGTGTTTAAAAATATTTTTTAATTTTAGTCCCAGCCAGGGGTTGAACCAGTGATCTTCATGAATCAATTAAAATTTTACTTTTTCGGCTTTGGTTCATTTTTAATTTAATTTTTATTAAGAAAAATTATTTTTCAAATGTACGCGGACGTTTTCCACAGAAAACAAGAAAAAGTAGTCGCTGGCAGAATGTAATGCTGCATTTTCAAGACCGCGAAATCCATCTTCAGCATTCTTTGCATCCAACACCTTAATTTGCGTATACTGTAAATATGAGCCATTAACCAACTAATCAATATTAATTTGGTTGGACGAAATTCACACACAACTCAAAGCATTTTTTGTTGTTTTCTCTACAACACATCTTGTACATTTGTTGCAATTTTGTACTACATCGTCGGTATAGTCACGAAATGCAAATTTTATTTTTAATCATTCATACTTGTTTTTCTCACAACATTATAGATGCTGTTCCAGTATCATATCAATTGTTGATGAGTTAGGTATAAATGTTAATGCGCTGTGTCTTGCGTGTTTAAAATTATTTTTTAATTTTAGTCCCAGCCAGGGGTTGAACCAGTGATTTTTGTAAATCAATTAAAATTTTACTTTTTCGGCTTTGGTTAATTTTTAGTTAACTTTTATTAAGAAAAATTATTTTTCAAATGTACGCGGACGTTTTCCAAAGAAAACAAGAAAAATTATACGCTGGCAGAATGTAATGCTGCATTTTCAGGACCGCCAAATCCATCTTCAGCGTTCTTTGCATCCAATACCTTGATTTGCGTATATTGTAAATATCATCCATTTAACCAACTAATCAATATTAATTTGGTTGGACGAAATTCACACACAACTCAAAGCATTTTTTGTTGTCTTCTCTACAACACGTCTTGTACATTTGTTGCAATTTTGAACGAAATAAGTTTATTGCTAATTTTTAAACATAAAGTCAGATATATCGGCAAGTACCACACAGATTGTGTTCTAGCTAGCGCATGGTGTATAACTAAAGTTCTTCTTTAAAAACGTATTCACACCTTTTAAGTATCATTTTTAGTTTCCAAGAAAAATCTACTTTTATGCAGTTTTGAATTTTGTACTACACCGTCGGTATAGTCACGAAATGCAAATTTCATTTTTAATCATTCATACTTGTTGTTCTCTCAACTGTTGCTGAGTTAGGTATAAATGTTAATGTGCTGTGCCTTGCGAGTTTAAAGTTATTTTTTAATTTTAGTCCCAGCCAGGGGTTGAACCAGTGATCTTCATAAATCAATTAAAAATTTTTTTTCGGCTTTGGTTCATTTTTAATTTAACTTTTATTAAGAAAAATTATTATAAATCAATTAAAATTTTACTTTTTCGGCTTTGGTTCATTTTTAATCTAACTTTTATTAAGAAAAATTATTTTTCAAAAGTACGCGGACATTTTCCAAAGAAAACAAGAAAAATTAGACGCTGGCATTTTCAGGACCGCCAAATCCATCTTCAGCATTCTTTGCATCCAACACCTTGATTTGCGTATACTGTAAATATCATCCATTTAACCAACTAATCAATTCATACTTGTTTTTCTCACAACATTATAGATGCTGTTCCAGTATCATATGAACTGTTGATGAGTTAGGTGTATAAATGTAAATGCGCTGTGCCTTGCGTCTTTAAAATTATTTTTTAATTTTAGTCCCAGCCAGGGGTTGAACCAGTGATCTTCATGAATCAATTAAAATTTTACTTTTTCGGCTTTGGTTCATTTTTAATTTAACTTTTATTAAGAAAAATTATTTGTCATATGTATGCGGACGTTTTCCAAAGAAAACAAGAAAAGTTAGACGCTGGCAGAATGGAATGCTGCATTTTCAAGACCGCCACATCCATCTTCAGCATTCTTTGCATCCAACACCTTGTTTTGCGTATACTGTAAATTTCATCCCTCTAACCAACTAATCAATATTAATTTGGTTGGACGAAATTTACACACAACTCAAAGCATTTTTTGTTATCTTCTCTACAACACATCTTGTACATTTGTTGCAATTTTGTACTACACCGTCGGTATAGTCACGAAGTGCAAATTTCATTTTTAATCATTCATGCTTGTTTTTCTTACAACATTATAGATGCTGTTCCAGTATCATATCAACTGTTGATGAGTTAGGTATAAATGTTAATGCGCTTTGCCTTGCGTGTTTAAAAATATTTTTTAATTTTAGTCCCAGCCAGGGGTTGAACCAGTGATCTTCATGAATCAATTAAAATTTTACTTTTTCGGCTTTGGTTCATTTTTAATTTAACTTTTATTAAGAAAAATTATTTTTCAAATGTACGCGGACGTTTTCCAAAGAAAACAAGAATAATTAGACGCTGGCAGAATGTAATGCTGCATTTTCAGGACCGCCAAGTCCATCTTCAGCATTCTTTGCATCCAACACCTTGATTTTCGTATACTGTAAATATCATCCATTTAACCAACTAATCAATATTAATTTGGTTAGACGAAATTCACACACAACTCAAAACAGTTTTTGCTGTCTTCTCTATAACACGTCTTGTACATTTGTTGCAATTTCGTACTACACCGTCGGTATAGTCACGAAATGCAAATTTTATTTTTAAGCATTCATACTTGTTTTTCTCACAACATTATAGATGCTGTTCCAGTATCATATCAACTGGTGATGAGTTAGGTATAAATGTTAATGCGCTGTGCCTTGCGTGTTTAAAATTATTTTTTAATTTTAGTCCCAGCCAGGGGTTGAACCAGTGATCTTCATAAATCAATTAAAATTTTACTTTTTCGGCTTTGGTTCATTTTTAATTTAACTTTTATTAAGAAAAATTATTTTTCAAATGTACGCGGACGTTTTCCAAAGAAAACAAGTAAAATTAGATGCTGGCAGAATTTAATGGTGCATTTTCAGGACCACCAAATCCATCTTCAGCATTCTTTGCATCCAACACCTTAATTTGCGTATACTGTAAATATCATTCATTAAACCAATTAATCAATATTAATTTGGTTGGACGAAATTCACACACAACTCAAAGCATTTTTTGTTGTCTTCTCTGCAACACGTCTTGTACATTTGTTGCAATTTTGTACTACACCGTCGGTATAGTCACGAAATTCAAATTTCATTTTTAATCATTCATACTTGTTTTTCTCACAACATGATAGATGCTGTTCCGGTATAATATTAACTGTTGATGAGTTAGGTATAAATGTTAGTGCGCTGTGCCTTGCGTGTTTAAAATTATTTTTTAATTTTAGTCCCAGCCAGGGGTTGAACCAGTGATCTTCGTAAATCAATTAAAATTTTACTTTTTCGGCTTTGGTTCATTTTTAATTTAACTTTTATTAAGAAAAATTACTTTTCAAATGTACGCGGACGTCTTCCACAGAAAACAAGAAAAAGTAGTCGCTGGCAGAATGTAATGCTGCATTTTCAGGACCGCGAAATCCATCTTCAGCATTCTTTGCTTCCAACACCTTAATTTGCGTATACTGTAAATAGAGCCATTTAACCAACTAATCAATATTAATTTGGTTGGACGAAATTCACACACAACTCAAAGCATTTTTTATTGTTTTCTCTACAACACATCTTGTACATTTGTTGCAATTTTGTACTACATCGTCGGTATAGTCACGAAATGCAAATTTTATTTTTAATCATTCATACTTGTTTTTCTCACAACATTATAGATGCTGTTCCAGTATCATATCAATTGTTGATGAGTTAGGTATAAATGTTAATGCGCTATGCCTTGCGTGTTTAAAATTATTTTTTAATTTTAGTCCCAGCCAGGGGTTGAACCAGTGATTTTCGTAAATCAATTAAAATTTTACTTTTTCGGCTTTGGTTAATTTTTAGTTAACTTTTATTAAGAAAAATTATTTTTCAAATGTACGCGGACGTTTTCCAAAGAAAACAAGAAAAATTATACGCTGGCAGAATGTAATGCTGCATTTTCAGGACCGCCAAATCCATCTTCAGCTTTCTTTGCATCCAACACCTTGATTTGCGTATATTGTAAATATCATCCATTTAACCAACTAATCAATATTAATTTGGTTGGACGAAATTCACACACAACTCAAAGCATTTTTTGTTGTCTTCTCTACAACACGTCTTGTACATTTGTTGCAATTTTGTACTACACCGTCGGTATAGTCACGAAGTGCAAATTTCATTTTTAAGCATTCATACTTGTTTTTCTCACAACATTCTAGATGCTGTTCCAGTATCATATCAACTGTTGATGAGTTAGGTATAAATGTTAATGCGCTCTGCCTTGCGTGTTTAAAATTATTTTTTAATTTTAGTCCCAGCCAGGGGTTGAACCAGTGATCTTCGTAAATCAATTAAAATTTTACTTTTTCGGCTTTGGTTAATTTTTAGTTAACTTTTATTAAAAAAAATTATTTTTCAAATGTACGCGGAAGTTTTCCAAAGAAAACAAGAATAATTAGACGCTGGCAGAATGTAATGCTGCATTTTCAGGACCGCCAAGTCCATCTTCAGCATTCTTTGCATCCAACACCTTGATTTGCGTATACTGTAAATATCATCCATTTAACCAACTAATCAATATTAATTTGGTTGGACGAAATTCACACACAACTCAAAGCATTTTTTGTTGTCTTCTCTACAACACGTCTTGTACATTTGTTGCAATTTTGTACTACACCGTCGGAATAGTCACGAAATGCAAATTTTATTTTTAATCATTCATGCACGCTTGTTTTTCTCACAACATTATAGATGCTGTTCCAGTATCATATCAACTGTTGATGAGTTACGGATAAATGTTAATGGGCTGTGCCTTGCGTGTTTAAAATTATTTTTTAATTTTAGTCCCAGCCAGGGTTTGAACCAGTGCTCTTCGTAAATCAATTAAAATTTTACTTTTTCGGCTTTGGTTCATTTTTAGTTAACTTTTATTAAGAAAAATTATTTTTCAAATGTACGCGGACGTTTTCCAAAGAAAACAACGAAAATTAAACGCTGGCAGAATGTAATGCTGCATTTTCAGGACCGCCAAGTCCATCTTCAGCATTCTTTGCATCCAACACCTTGATTTGCGTATACTGTAAATATCATCCATTTAACCAACTAATCAATATTAATTTGGTTGGACGAAATTCACACACAATTCAAAGCATTTTTTGTTGTCTTCTCTACAACACGTCTTGTACATTTGTTGCAATTTTGTACTACACCGTCGGTATAGTCACGAAATGCAAATTTCATTTTTAATCATTCATACTTGTTTTTCTCACAACATTCTAGATGCTGTTCCAGTATCATATCAACTGTTGATGAGTTAGGTATAAATGTTAATGCGCTCTGCCTTGCGTGTTTAAAATTATTTTTTAATTTTAGTCCCAGCCAGGGGTTGAACCAGTGATCTTTATTAATCAATTAAAATTTTACTTTTTCTGCTTTGGTTCATTTTTAATTTAACTTTTATTAAGAAAAATTATTTTTCAAATGTACGCGGACGTTTTCCAAAGAAAACAAGAATAATTAGACGCTGGCAGAATGTAATGCTTCATTTTCAGGACCGCGAAATCCATCTTCAGCATTCTTTGCATTTAACACCTTAATTTGCGTATACTGTAAATATCATCCATTTAACCAACTAATCAATATTAATTTGGTTGGACGAAATTCACACACAACTCAAAGCGTTTTTTGTTGTCTTCTCTACAACACATCTTGTACATTTGTTGCAATTTTGTACTACACCGTCGGTATAGTCACGAAATGCAAATTTTATTTTTAATCATTCATACTTGTTTTTCTCACAACATTATAGATGCTGTTCCAGTATCATATCAACTGTTGATGAGTTAGGTATAAATGTTAATGCGCTTTACCTTGCGTGTTTAAGATCATTTTTTAATTTTAGTCCCAGCCAGGGGGTGAACCAGTGATCTTCATTAATCAATTAAAATTTTACTTTTTCTGCTTTGGATCATTTTTAATTTAACTTTTATTAAGAAAAATTAGTTTTCAAATGTACGCGTACGTTTTCCAAAAAAAAAATAAAAAATTAGACGCTGGCAAAATGTAATGCTGCATTTTCAGGACCGCCAAATTCATCTTCAACATTCTTTGCATCCAACACCTTGATTTGCGTATACTGCAAATATCATCCATTTAACCAACAAATCAATATTAATTTGGTTGGACGAAATTCACACACAACTCAAAGCATTTTTTTTTTGTCTTATCTACAACACGTCTTGTACATGTGTTGCAATTTTGTACTACACCGTCGGTATAGTCACGAAATGCAAATTTTTTTTTTAATCATTCATACTTGTTTTTCTCACAACATTATAGATGCTGTTCCAGTATCATATCAACTGTTGATGAGTTAGGTATAAATGTTAATGCGCTGTGCCTTGCGTGTTTAAAATTATTTTTTAATTTTAGTCCCAGCAAGGGGTTGAACCAGTGATCTTTATAAATCAATTAAAATTTTACTTTTTCGGCTTTGGTTCATTTTTAATTTAACTTCTATTAAGAAAAATTATTTTTCAAATGTACGCGGACGTTTTCCAAAAAAACAAGAAAAATTAGACGCTGGTAGAATGTAATGCTGCATTTTCAGGACCGCCAAATTTATCTTCAGCATTCTTTGCATCCAACACCTTGATTTGCGTATACTCTAAATATCATCCATGTAACCAACTAATCAACATTAATTTGGTTGGACGAAATTCACACACAACTCAAAGCATTTTTTGTTGTCTTCTCTCAACACATCTTGTACATTTGTTGCAATTTTGTAGTACACCGTCGGTATAGTCACGAAATGCAAATTTTTTTTTTAATCATTCATACTTGTTTTTCTCACAACATTATAGATGCTGTTCCAGTATCATATCAACTGTTGATGAGTTAGGTATAAATATTAATGCGCTTTGCCTTGCGTGTTTAAAATTATTTCTTAATTTTAGTCCCAGCCAGGGGTTGAACCAGTGATCTTCATGAATCAATTAAAATTTTACTTTTTCGGCTTTGGTTCATTTTTAGTTTAACTTTTATTAAGAAAAATTATTTTTCAAATGTACGCGGACGTTTTCCACAGAAAAAAGAATAAGTAGACGCTGGCAGAATGTAATGCTGCATTTTCAGGACCGCGAAATCCATCTTCAGCATTCTTTGCATCCAACACCTTAATTTGCGTATACTGTAAATATCATTCATTTAACCAACTAATCAATATTAATTTGGTTGGACGAAATTCACACACAACTTAAAGCATTTTTTGTTGTCTTCTCTGCAACACGTCTTGTACATTTGTTGCAATTTTGTACTACACCGTCGGTATAGTCACGAAATGCAAATTTTATTCTTAACCATTCATACGTGTTTTTCTCAAAACATTTAGATGCTGTTCCAGTATCATATCAACTGTTGATGAGTTAGGTATAAATGTTAATGCGCTTTGCCTTGCGTGTTTAAAATTATTTTTTAATTTTAGTCCCAGCCAGGGGTTGAACCATTGATCTTCATGAATCAATTAAAATTTTACTTTTTCGGCTTTGGTTTATTTTTAATTTAACCTTTATTAAGAAAAATTATTTATCAAATGTACGCGGACGTTTTCCAAAGAAAACAAGAATAATTAGACGCTGGCAGAATGTAATGCTGCATTTTCAGGACCGCGAAATCCATCTTCAGCATTGTTTGCATCCAAAACCTTGATTTGCGTATGCTGTAAATATCATCCATTTAACCAACTAATCAATATTAATGTGGTTGGACGAAATTCACACACAACTCAAAGCATTTTTTGTTGTCTTCTCTACAACACGTCTTGTACATTTGTTGCAATTTTGTACTACACCGTCGGTATAGTCACGAAATGCAAATTTTATTTTTAATCATTCATGCTTGTTTTTCTCACAACATTATAGATGCTGTTCCAGTATCATATCAACTGTTGATGAGTTAGGTATAAATGGTTATGAGCTGTGCCTTGCGTGTTTAAAATTATTTTTTAATTTTAGTTCCAGCCAGGGGTTGAACCATTGAACTTCATAAATCTATTCAAATTTTGCTCTTTCGGCTTTGGATCATTTTTAATTTAACTTTTATTAAGAAAAATTAGTTTTCAAATGTACGCGGACGTTTTCCAAAGAAAACAAAAAAAAAAAAAAAATTAGATGCTGGCAGAATTTAATGTTGCATTTTCAGGACCACCAAATCCATCTTT
The DNA here is from genome assembly GCA_937654795.1 of Cistogaster globosa. Lineage (NCBI taxonomy): Eukaryota > Metazoa > Arthropoda > Insecta > Diptera > Tachinidae > Cistogaster > Cistogaster globosa. The sequence continues at coordinate 1,372,728 of OW569408.1, read as the reverse complement.
AGCATTCTTTGCATCCAACACCTTGATTTGCGTATACTGTAAATATCATCCATTAAACCAATTAATCAATATTAATTTGGTTGGACGAAATTCACACACAACTCAAAGCATTTTTTGTTGTCTTCTCTGCAACACGTCTTGTACATTTGTTGCAATTTTGTACTACACCGTCGGTATAGTCACGAAATGCAAATTTCATTTTTAATCATTCATACTTGTTTTTCTCACAACATGATAGATGCTGTTCCAGTATAATATTAACTGTTGATGAGTTAGGTATAAATGTTAATGCGCTGTGCCTTGCGTGTTTAAAATTATTTTTTAATTTTAATCCCAGCCAGGGGTTGAACCAGTGATCTTCGTGAATCAATTAAAATTTTACTTTTTCGGCTTTGGTTCATTTTTCATTTAACTTTTATTAAGAAAAATTATTTTTCAAATGTACGTGGACGTTTTCCACAGAAAACAAGAAAAAGTAGTCGCTGGCAGAATGTAATGCTGCATTTTCAGGACCGCGAAATCCATCTTCAGCATTCTTTGCATCCAACACCTTAATTTGCGTATGCTGTAAATATCATCCATTTAACTAACTAATCAATATTAATTTGGTTGGACGAAATTCACACACAACTCAAAGCATTTTTTGTTGTCTTCTCTACAACACATCTTGTACATTTGTTGCAATTTTGTACTACACCGTCGGTATAGTCACGAAATGCAAATTTTATTTTTAATCATTCATACTTGTCTTTCTCACAACATTATAGATGCTGTTCCAGTATCATATCAACTGTTGATGAGTTAGGTATAAATGTTAATGCGCTCTGCCTTGCGTGTTTAAAATTATTTTTTAATTTTAGTCCCAGCCAGGGGTTGAACCAGTGATCTTCGTAAATCAATTAAAATTTTACTTTTTCGGCTTTGGTTAATTTTTAGTTAACTTTTATTAAGAAACATTATTTTTCAAATGGACGTGGACGTTTTCCAAAGAAAACAAGAAAAATTAGACGCTGGCAGAATGTAATGCTGCATTTTCAGGACCGCCAAATCCATCTTCAGCGTTCTTTGCATCCAATACCTTGATTTGCGTATACTGTAAATATCATCAATTTAACCAACTAATCAATATTAATTTGGTTGGACAAAATTCACACACAATTCAAAGCATTTTTTGTTGTCTTCTCCACAACACGTCTTGTACATTTGTTGCAATTTTGTACTACACCTTCGGTATAGTCACGAAATGCAAATTTCATTTTTAATCATTCATACTTGTTTTTCTCACAACATTATAGATGCTGTTCCAGTATCATATCAACTGTTGATGAGTTAGGTATAAATGTTAATGCGCTGTGCCTTGCGTGTTTAAAATTATTTTTTAATTTTAGTCCCAGCCAGGGGTTGAACCAGTGATCTTCATAAATCATTTAAAATTTTACTTTTTGGGCTTTGGTTCATTTTTAATTTAACTTTTATTAAGAACAATTATTTTTCAAATGTACGCGGAAGTTTTCCAAAGAAAACAAGAATAATTAGACGCTGGCAGAATGTAATGCTGCATTTTCAGGACCGCCAAGTCCATCTTCAGCATTCTTTGCATCCAACACCTTGATTTGCGTATACTGTAAATATCATCCATTTAACCACCTAATCAATATTAATTTGGTTGGACGAAATTCACACACAACTCAAAGCATTTTTTGTTGTCTTCTCTACAACACGTCTTGTACATTTGTTGCAATTTTGTACTACACCGTCGGAATAGTCACGAAATGCAAATTTTATTTTTAATCATTCATGCACGCTTGTTTTTCTCACAACATTATAGATGCTGTTCCAGTATCATATCAACTGTTGATGAGTTACGGATAAATGTTAATGGGCTGTGCCTTGCGTGTTTAAAATTATTTTTTAATTTTAGTCCCAGCCAGGGTTTGAACCAGTGCTCTTCGTAAATCAATTAAAATTTTACTTTTTCGGCTTTGGTTCATTTTTAGTTAACTTTTATTAAGAAAAATTATTTTTCAAATGTACGCGGACGTTTTCCAAAGAAAACAACGAAAATTAAACGCTGGCAGAATGTAATGCTGCATTTTCAGGACCGCCAAGTCCATCTTCAGCATTCTTTGCATCCAACACCTTGATTTGCGTATACTGTAAATATCATCCATTTAACCAACTAATCAATATTAATTTGGTTGGACGAAATTCACACACAATTCAAAGCATTTTTTGTTGTCTTCTCTACAACACGTCTTCTACATTTGTCGCAATTTTGTACTACACCGTCGGTATAGTCACGAAATGCAAATTTCATTTTTAATCATTAATACTTGTTTTTCTCACAACATTGTAGATGCTGTTCCAGTATCATGTCAACTGTTGATGAGTTAGGTATAAATGTTAATGCGCTCTGCCTTGCGTGTTTAAAATTATTTTTTAATTTTAGTCCCAGCCAGGGGTTGAACCAGTAATCTTCATTAATCAATTAAAATTTTCCTTTTTCTGCTTTGGTTCATTTTTAATTTAACTTTTATTAAGAAAAATTATTTTTTAAATGTACGCGGACGTTTTCCAAAGAAAACAAGAATAATTAGACGCTGGCAGAACGTAATGCTGCATTTTCAGGACCGCCAAATCCATCTTCAGCATTCTTTGCATCCAACGCCTTGATTTGCGTATACTGTAAATATCATCCATTTAACCAACTAATCAATATTAATTTGGTTGGACGAAATTCACACACAACTCAAAGCATTTTTTGTTGTCTTCTCTACAACACGTCTTGTACATTTGTTGCAATTTTGTACTACACCGCACAGTGGTTCAGAAACGTTTTTTATTGGCCAAAACTCTGTAACTTTTTAACTAATACAGATTTTTTAGTAGTTCTTTTTTTAGTCAATAGACAACATCTTAAGCTTTTACCGAGTTTGGGCTTTATTAAAATCGGTTCAGCGGTTGCTGAGAAATTCAAGCCTAAAGTTGAACTTTCGATTTGCTTTTCCTAATTCTTGTTTGAAATTCCGTTTCAAATGTGCCAACTCATTTTTGACCCACTTTTCCTTAAACAATGTGGCTCAAATTTGGTCCACGGGTCAATCTTGGATGACAATACAATATTTTGCTATCCTTAGGGTGGCCCCTATTTTCACTGAGGTATTTTCCGTATTTTCATTAGGATTGTCCAAATTTCAACTTTATGCCTAACAATACTTACATATTTCCTAGTTTTTGGTCAATCTTAAAACAAAACAGTGTAATTTAATTTTTCTTTAATTATATACATATTTATTTATAGTTATAAATAGATTCTGGGTAAATAAAATAACATTTAATATTAATGTCTGTATACTTTATTTTATTCAAATACTAAATTCAAATTATAATTATTATTCATTTGGCTGGAATATTTCCTGTAAATATTCTATATTCTGCTCTGTATTACCTGTGTCCTGTAGCAGTGCCTTAGCTTCGGCATTTAGTTCCAAATGATTCAATTTCCATTGACTTCGAATGCTAGAGATGAAGGGATCTGAAGTTGCCAATAATATATGAAATAAATCTTCATTTGTAGAAATTCGTGATATTTTCTGGTATTATATTCTCTGTAAAACCTGTAATCCTTGTTTCTTTTTCCTGGGCTTCCTCTGACAAATCTCCAGTTGGTAATAAATGGTGCTTAATGACCTCTTCTCCATGATAAAGAACTTTATGCACTGTTGCTGACATATTTCTATATTTGTATTTGAATGTATATATAGCAGCGGTTTCCTTGGCGTAATCACCAAATTTTTTAGCATTAATTAGTTCATTGCACGCAAGGACTTCAGTAATTGTTTTAAATCTTGAAATAACATCTATATCAACACCTGTTATATCAGATGTAGTTTCGGGATCCAAAAAAAATCTTCTTGCGGTGTTGCCATCGTTTGTGTTACCTGATCCTTGTTTTGGTTGATCTATAATCAACCCGTGCTTGAGAAATGCATCTTGAACTTGTTTCTTTTTCAATTTTCTTATCTCTTTGTTGGTATCATTATTTCTTACTGATCCTGAAGCTCCGAAGTCCAAATCATAGCTTATTTTCAGTATGTGTTCCATAAATCTTATCCTCGTATGTAGCGGTAATAATCCAAATTCAAATGCATCAATACTATCCTCCGACTTTGTCGGTTCTTGGTTTAACTGACTTAATGTTGCTTTATATATAATACAGCTAGATGAAGCTTTTGTATCAGTCAAAACATGGGCAGTTTTTCCGTCTATCATAGATAGTATTAATTGGTAATTCAATTTAATAGCCTGTTCCTCTATCTCTAACTCTAATGGCCTTAGTGTTGAAATTTGAGCTCTAATGTCACTTACTTCATTCTTAATAGTATCATGAGTTTCCTTTTTAAATTCAAATTTTATTGGTCTGCAGTATTTTGTAGACTATGGAGTTTGGTTTTTCCAAATATAACTTGTTTTCACTGTGCCGGACGAAGGTTCCGAGTCCTCTAAGTTTTTTATCAATCGCAATGGTACAAATGATACCATGAACATATCTGTGTCAGAAATATCCTCACATTAAAATTGTTTACAAAAAAGAGTTAAATTGCAGTTTCCATATTTTTTCAACTCACTTACTTTAAGTGATTTTAGCAACCTTTCGGCTGTATGATCAAGTACAGCTCGCAGTTGTGCCTGTGCCGAAATTGGTGTGATTTTGATAGATTCCTTTGGAGGATAACACTCCTTTTTAGCTGCAATTATGTGATGATATGACGGGTATAAATTTGAGCCTTTTTCGATCGCACGTAATCTGAGTTGAGTATACTGCTGTTTTGTTAACTTTAAATCCAGAAATAATGCAAGCGCTTCCTCATTTGTGAACTGTTTTTCCTGATTTGCTGTCGGAATGCTTTTAAGGATCCGTTTTGTTCTCACCGGACTAGCAGAAATGACTTTTCCAATGATATCCACTTTCGATAATTGTTTTTGTGATCGCAGCTTGTAAAGAAAACTATCTTTAATGTTTTCACATCCGATTTCTTCATTTATATTCTTAAGTTTTCGTCTCTTAGATCTATGGCTACAGTTATCTAGCGATTTTTCTGGTCTTCCACCACTCTTCTTATTTGTGGTTTCTGAAATCACCTGGATACTAAGTTCACCTTGTAACCAATTTTTAAAGCGCTTTTAAATTTACTTTTACTATAGTGAACTTCCTTGTAGCGTTTTTGCAATATTTTTACGAAATCAGATACTTTGTTTTTTATTTCCAATGGCGTTTCACTGCTGATAGCATTTATGTTCAATTTTCTTTCAATATGGTTTGGAACATCTTCTTTGTTTTTGTTTTTAAAATATTCTTCGGTCAATTCATTATAGCTGAAAGTTTCCATATTTTAATTAAGCTGAAAATAATGTATTTGTTGAAGTTCTATAAAAATAACTTCCAAAAATTTATCAACCTTTTCAAATCGAATTTTTGTCTGACAGTAAAATTTATTTCCAAATTTTTGTCCTTATATACTCAATAAAGAAATGTCAAACTTAAAGTAGATTACGTACACACAAAAAAATATTAGAGCTATTATTACCTAGGCTAGCTCAGGTATTTTTCTTTTGTATAGAATTTTTTAAGACAAAAACCAAGTTCAACTACCTAAGCTGATTTGGAAAACGTACAATAAATTTGCCTTTTTAAATCAAATACTTGTACCGAAATAAAATTTGTTTCCAAATTATTGTGATTTTACTACATATAAAAGTGTTAAACCTAAAGTAGATTACCTAAAGACAAAAAACTAAGTTTAACTACCTAAGTTGATTCGGTTTATACAAGTTTTCTATGGGAAAATTTGTCATATACAACTTATACTGGATTTTAAGGAAATTTTACCAAAAATTGTTTTGTGTACTAAAACTCTCAATTTTCGAATAAAATTAACTTTTTAGTTAGATTCCTCTCTTTCCCCTTACGTTTTGCTATCTGCAATTTGTACTTTTGGCAGTGAATGACTTCTAAAGTAAATTTACTAGCAGTTTTGATAGAAATTTGTTTGTAAAAATGCTGAGTATTTTCAATAAAATAGAAAAATTGTTCTACGGGCAGATCCAGGCGGGTGCAAAAGTATATATAGGCTTAAAAAGAACACTTTTGCCTTTCTTTGGGTGGTTTTGGTTTTTTGTCCTTTTTTGACCTTTAGAAGTTATATACTACTAAACTTCAAACTTTGCGAATATATGGAGGTTTCCAATTTTAAACATAACACCCTATTTACAAATTATACAGGGTGCGCATATACCATTTCTTATAAACAACAGTTTACCTAACATAACAAAAAAAAACCGCAGCTCAATATCGATAACAGTTTTTAAGAAATCGCAATTAATATGAGATCAAATATTACAATTTTTATTTTATTTTTAAATTAACATAAATTCTTTGCCTTTAGCAGCATGCCACGCCCACTACTGCGAATATTTTGACCCAATTTTTCGGCTACCTTAGTTTTGATCTGTTTTCTTTCTGATGACATAAAATTTTAAGAATCTGTGTCAACAAAAAATATAGGTTTTGGCCAATGAAAATTAATTCTGAACCACCGTGCACCGTCGGTATAGTCACGAAATGCAAATTTTATTTTTAATCATTCATACTTGTTTTTCTCACAACATTATAGATGCTGTTCCAGTATCATATCAACTGTTGCTGATTTAGGTATAAATGTTAATGTGCTGTGCCTTGCGAGTTTAAAATTATTTTTTAATTTTAGTCCCAGCCAGGGGTTGAACCAGTGATCTTCATAAATCAATTAAAATTTTACTTTTTCGGCTTTGGTTCATTTTTAATTTAACTTTTATCAAGAAAAATTATTTTTCAAATGTACGCGGACGTTTTCCACAGAAAACAAGAATAAGTAGACGCTGGCAGAATGTAATGCTGCATTTTCCGGACCGCGAAATCCATCTTCAGCATTCTTTGCATCAAACACCTTAATTTGCGTATACTGTAAATATCATCCATTTAACCAACTAATCAATATTAATTTGGTTGGACGCAATTCACACACAACTCAAAGCATTCTTTGTTGTCTTCTCTACAACACATCTTGTACATTTGTTGCAATTTTGTACTACACCGTCGGTATAGTCACGCAATGCAAATTTTATTTTTAATCATTCATGCTTGTTTTTCTCACAACATTATAGATGCTTTTCCAGTATCATATCAACTGTTGATGAGTTAGGTATAAATGTTAATGCGCTGTGCCTTGCGTGTTTAAAATTATTTTTTAATTTTAGTCCCAGCCAGGGGTTGAACCATTGAACTTCATAAATCTATTAAAATTTTACTCTTTCGGCTTTGGATCATTTTTAATTTAACTTTTATTAAGAAAAATTAGTTTTCAAATGTACGCGGACGTTTTCCAAAGAAAACAAGAAAAAAAATTAGACGCTGGCAGAATGTAATGCTGCATTTTCAGGACCGCCAAATCCATCTTCAGCGTTCTTTGCATCCAACACCTTGATTTGCGTATACTGTAAATATCATCCATTTAACCAACTAATCAATATTAATTTGGTTGGACGAAATTCACACACAACTCAAAGCATTTTTTGTTGTCTTCTCTACAACACGTCTTGTACATTTGTTGCAATTTTGTACTACACCGTTGATATAGTCACGAAATGCAAATTTTATTTTTAATCATTCATGCTTGTTTTTCTCACAACATTATAGATGCTGTTCCAGTATCATATCAACTGTCGATGGAGTTAGGTATAAATGCTAATGCGCTGTGCCTTGCGTGTTTAAAATTATTTTTTAATTTTAGTCTCAGCCAGGGGTTGAACCAGTGATCTTCGTAAATCAATTAAAATTTTACTTTTTCGGCTTGGTTCATTTTTAGTTAACTTTTATTAAGAAGAATTATTTTTCAAATGTACGCGGACGTTTTCCAAAGAAAACAAGAATAATTAGACGCTGCCAGAATGTAATGCTGCATTTTCAGGACCGCCAAATCCATCTTCAGCATTCTTTGCATCCAACACCTTGATTTACGTATACTGTAAATATCATCCATTTAACCAACTAATCAATATTAATTTGGTTGGACGAAATTCACACACAACTCAAAGCATTTTTCGTTGTCTTCTCTGCAACACGTCTTGTACATTTGTTGCAATTTTGTACTACACCGTCGGTATAGTCACGAAATGCAAATTTCATTTTTAATCATTCATACTTGTTTTTCTCACAACATTATAGATGCTGTTCCAGTATCATATCAACTGTTGATGAGTTAGGTATAAATGTTAATGCGCTGTGCCTTGCGAGTTTAAAATTATTTTTTAGTTTTAGTCCCAGCCAGGGGTTGAACCAGTGATCTTCATGAATCAATTAAAATTTTACTTTTTCGGCTTTGGTTCATTTTTAATTTAACTTTTATTAAGAAAAATTACTTTTCAAATGTACGCGGACGTTTTTCAAAGAAAACAAGAATAATTAGACGCTGGCAGAATGTAATGCTGCATTTTCAGGACCGCCAAGTCCATCTTCAGCATTCTTTGCATCCAACCCCTTGATTTGCGTATACTGTAAATATCATCCATTTAACCAATTAATCAATATTTATTTGGTTGGACGAAATTCACACACAACTCAAAGCATTTTTCGTTGTCTTCTCTGCAACACGTCTTGTACATTTGTTGCAATTTTGTACTACACCGTCGGTATAGTCACGAAATGCAAATTTCATTTTTAATCATTCATACTTGTTTTTCTCACAACATTATAGATGCTGTTCCAGTATCATATCAACTGTTGATGAGTTAGGTATAAATGTTAATGCGCTGTGCCTTGCGAGTTTAAAATTATTTTTTAGTTTTAGTCCCAGCCAGGGGTTGAACCAGTGATCTTCATGAATCAATTAAAATTTTACTTTTTCGGCTTTGGTTCATTTTTAATTTAACTTTTATTAAGAAAAATTATTTTTGAAATGTACGCGGACGTTTTCAACAGAAAACAAGAATAAGTAGACGCTGGCAGAATATAATGCTGCATTTTCAGGACCACGAAATCCATCTTCAGCATTCTTTGCATCCAACACCTTAATTTGCGTATACTGTAAATATCATCCATTTAACCAACTAATTAATATTAATTTGGTTGGACGATATTCACACACAACTCAAAGCATTTTTTGTTGTATTCTCTACAACACATCTTGTACATTCGTTGCAATTTTGTACTACACCGTCGGTATAGTCACGAAATGCAAATTTTATTTTTAATCATTCATACTTGTTTTTCTCACAACATTATAGATGCTGTTCCAGTATCATATAGACTGTTGATGAGTTAGGTATAAATGTTAATGCGCTTTGCCTTGCGTGTTTAAAATTATTTTTTAATTTTAGTCCCAGCCAGGGGTTGAACGAGTGATCTTCATGAATCAATTAAAATTTTACTTTTTCGGCTTTGGTTCATTTTTAATTTAACTTTTATTAAGAAAAATTATTTTTCAAATGTACGCGGACGTTTTCCAAAGAAAACAAGAATAATTAGACGCTGGCAGAATGTAATGCTGCATTTTCAGGACCGCCAAGTCCATCTTCATTCAGCATTCTTTGCATCCAACACCTTGATTTGCGTATACTGTAAATATCATCCATTTAACCAACTAATCAATATTAATTTGGTTGGACGAAATTCACACACAACTCAAAGCATTTTTTGTTGTCTTCTCTACAACACGTCTTGTACATTTGTGGCAATTTTGTACTACACCGTCGGTATAGTCACGAAATGCAAATTTTATTTTTAATCATTCATACTTGTTTTTCTCACAACATTATAGATGCTGTTCCAGTATCATATCAACTGTTGATGAGTTAGGTATAAATGTTAATGCGCTGTGCCTTGCGTGTTTAAAATTATTTTTTAATTTTAGTTCCAGCCAGGGGTTGAACCATTGAACTTCATAAATCTATTAAAATTTTACTCTTTCGGCTTTGGATCATTTTTAATTTAACTTTTATTAAGAAAAATTAGTTTTCAAATGTACGCGGACGTTTTCCAAAGAAAACAAGAAAAAAAAATTAGACGCTGGCAGAATGTAATGCTGCATTTTCAGGACCGCCAAATCCATCTTCAGCATTCTTTGCATCCAACACCTTGATTTGCGTATACTGTAAATATCATCCATTTAACCAACTAATCAATATTAATTTGGTTGGACGAAATTCACACACAACTCAAAGCATTTTTTGTTGTCTTCTCTACAACACGTCTTGTACATTTGTTGCAATTTTGTACTACACCGTCGGTATAGTCACGAAATGCAAATTTTATTTTTAATCATTCATGCTTGTTTTTCTCACAACATTATAGATGCTGTTCCAGTATCATATCAACTGTCGATGGAGTTAGGTATAAATGTTAATGCGCTGTGCCTTGCGTGTTTAAAATTATTTTTTAATTTTAGTCCCAGCCAGGGGTTGAACCAGTGATCTTCGTAAATCAATTAAAATTTTACTTTTTCGGCTTTGGTTCATTTTTAGTTAACTTTTATTAAGAAAAATTATTTTTCAAATGTACGCGGACGTTTTCCAAAGAAAACAAGAATAATTAGACGCTGCCAGAATGTAATGCTGCATTTTCAGGACCGCCAAATCCATCTTCAGCATTCTTTGCATCCAACACCTTGATTTACGTATACTGTAAATATCATTCATTAAACCAATTAATCAATATTAATTTGGTTGGACGAAATTCACACACAACTCAAAGCATTTTTCGTTGTCTTCTCTGCAACACGTCTTGTACATTTGTTGCAATTTTGTACTACACCGTCGGTATAGTCACGAAATGCAAATTTCATTTTTAATCATTCATACTTGTTTTTCTCACAACATTATAGATGCTGTTCCAGTATCATATCAACTGTTGATGAGTTAGGTATAAATGTTAATGCGCTGTGCCTTGCGAGTTTAAAATTATTTTTTAATTTTAGTCCCAGCCAGGGGTTGAACCAGTTTTCTTCATGAATCAATTAAAATTTTACTTTTTCGGCTTTGGTTCATTTTTAATTTAACTTTTATTAAGAAAAATTACTTTTCAATTGTACGCGGACGTTTTTCAAAGAAAACAAGATTAATTAGACGCTGGCAGAACGTAATGCTGCATTTTCAGGACCGCCAAGTCCATCTTCAGCATTCTTTGCATCCAACCCCTTGATTTGCGTATACTGTAAATATCATCCATTTAACCAACTAATCAATATTAATTTGGTTGGACGAAATTCACACACAACTCAAAGCATTTTTTGTTGTCTTCTCTACAACACGTCTTGTACATTTGTGGCAATTTTGTACTACACCGTCGGTATAGTCACGAAATGCAAATTTTATTTTTTATCATTCATGCTTGTTTTTCTTACAACATTATAGATGCTGTTCCAGTATCATATACACTGTTGATGAGTTAGGTATAAATGTTAATGCGCTGTGCCTTGCGTGTTTAAAATTATTTTTTAATTTTAGTACCAGCCAGGGGTTGAACCATTGAACCTCATAAATCAATTAAAGTTTTACTCTTTCGGCTTTGGATCATTTTAAGTTTAACTTTTATTAAGAAAAATTAGTTTTCAAATGTACGCGGACGTTTTCCAAAGAAAACAAAAAAAAAAAAATTAGACACTGGCCGAATGTAATGCTGCATTTTCAGGACCGCCAAATCCATCTTCAACATTCTTTGCATCCAACACCTTTATTTGTGTATACTGTAAATATCATCCATTTAACCAACTAATCAATTTTAATTTGGTTGGACGAAATTCACACACAACTCAAAGCATTTTTTGTTGTCTTCTCTACAACACGTCTTGTACATTTGTTGCAATTTTGTACTACACCGTCGGCATAGTCACGAAATGCAAATTTCATTTTTAATCATTCATACTTGTTTTTCTCACAACATAATAGATGCTGTTCCACTATCATAACAACTGTTGATGAGTTAGGTATAAATTTAAATGCGCTGTGCCTTGCGAGTTTAAAATTATTTTTTAATTTTAGTCCCAGCCAGGGGTTGAACCAGTGATCTTCATGAATCAATTAAAATTTTACTTTTTCGGCTTTGCTTCATTTTTAATTTAACTTTTATTAAGAAAAATTAGTTTTCAAATGTACGCGGACGTTTTCCAAAGAAAACAAGAAAAAAAACTAGACGCTGGCAGAATGTAATGCTGCATTTTCAGGACCGCCAAGTCCATCTTCAGCATTCTTTGCATCCAACACCTTGATTTGCGTATACTGTAAATATCATCCATTTAACCAACTAATCAATATTAATTTGGTTGGACGAAGTTCACACACAACTCAAAGCATTTTTTGTTGTCTTCTCTACAACACATCTTGTACATTCGTTGCAATTTTGTACTACACCGTCGGTATAGTCACGAAATGCAAATTTTATTTTTAATCATTCATACTTGGTTTCCTCACAACATTATAGATGCTGTTCCAGTATCATATCAACTGTTGATGAGTTAGGTATAAATGTTAATGCGCTTTGCCTTGCGTGTTTAAGATTATTTTTTAATTTTAGTCCCAGCCAGGGGTTGAACCAGTGATCTTCATGAATCAATTAAAATTTTACTTTTTCGGCTTTGGTTCATTTTCAATTTAACTTTTATTAAGAAAAATTATTTTTCAAATGTACGCGGACGTTTTCCAAAGAAAACAAGAATAATTAGACGCTGGCAGAATGTAATGCTGCATTTTCAGGACCGCCAAGTCCATCTTCAGCATTCTTTGCATCCAACACCTTGATTTGCGTAACTAACCAACTAATCAATATTAATTTGGTTGGACGAAGTTCACACACAACTCAAAGCATTTTTTGTTGTCTTCTCTACAACACGTCTTGTACATTTGTTGCAATTTTGTACTACACCGTCGGTAAGTCACGAAATGCAAATTTTATTTTTAATCATTCATGCTTGTTTTTCTCACAACATTATAGATGCTTTTCAAGTATCATATCAACTGTTGATGAGTTAGGTATAAATGTTAATGCGCTGTGCCTTGCGTGTTTAAAATTATTTTTTAATTTTAGTCCCAGCCAGGGGTTGAACCATTGAACTTCATAAATCTATTAAAATTTTACTCTTTCGGCTTTGGATCATTTTTAATTTAACTTTTATTAAGAAAAATTAGTTTTCAAATGTACGCGGACGTTTTCCAAAGAAAACAAGAATAATTAGACGCTGGCAGAATGTAATGCTGCATTTTCAGGACCGCAAAGTCCATCTTCATTCAGCATTCTTTGCATCCAACACCTTGATTTGCGTATACTGTAAATATCATCCATTTAACCAACTAATCAATATTAATTTGGTTGGACGAAATTCACACACAACTCAAAGCATTTTTTGTTGTCTTCTCTACAACACGTCTTGTACATTTGTTGCAATTTTGTACTACACCGTCGGTATAGTCACGAAATGCAAATTTTATTTTTAATCATTCATGCTTGTTTTTCTCACAACATTATAGATGCTTTTCCAGTATCATATCAACTGTTGATGAGTTAGGTATAAATGTTAATGCGCTGTGCCTTGCGTGTTTAAAATTATTTTTTAATTTTAGTCCCAGCCAGGGGTTGAACCATTGAACTTCATAAATCTATTAAAATTTTACTCTTTCGGCTTTGGATCATTTTTAATTTAACTTTTATTAAGAAAAATTAGTTTTCAAATGTACGCGGACGTTTTCCAAAGAAAACAAGAAAAAAAAATTAGACGCTGGCAGAATGTAATGCTGCATTTTCAGGACCGCCAAATCCATCTTCAGCATTCTTTGCATCCAACACCTTGATTTGCGTATACTGTTAATATCATCCATTTAACCAACTAATCAATATTAATTTGGTTGGACGAAATTCACACACAACTCAAAACATTTTTTTTTTGTCTTCTCTGCAACACGTCTTGTACATTTGTTGCAATTTTGTACTACACCGTCGGTATAGTCACGAAATGCTAATTTTATTTTTAATCATTCATGCTTGTTTTTCTCACAACATTATAGATGCTGTTCCAGTATCATATCAACTGTTGATGGAGTTAGGTATAAATGTTAATGCGCTGTGCCTTGCGTCTTTAATATTATTTTTTAATTTTAGTCTCAGCCAGGGGTTGAACCAGTGATCTTCGTAAATCAATTAAAATTTTACTTTTTCGGTTTGCTTCATTTTTAGTTAACTTTTATTAAGAAAAATTATTTTTCAAATGTACGCGGACGTTTTCCAAAGAAAACAAGAATAATTAGACGCTGCCAGAATGTAATGCTGCATTTTCAGGACCACCAAATCCATCTTCAGCATTCTTTGCATCCAACACCTTGATTTACGTATACTGTAAATATCATTCATTAAACCAATTAATCAATATTAATTTGGTTGGACGAAATTCACACACAAGTCAAAGCATTTTTCGTTGTCTTCTCTGCAACACGTCTTGTACATTTGTTGCAATTTTGTACTACACCGTCGGTATAGTCACGAAATGCAAATTTTATTTTTAATCATTCATACTTGTTTTTCTCACAACATTATAGATGCTGTTCCAGTATCATATCAACTGTTGATGAGTTAGGTATAAATGTTAATGCGCTTTGCCTTGCGTGTTTAAGATTATTTTTTAATTTTAGTCCCAGCCAGGGGTTGAACCAGTGATCTTCATGAATCAATTAAAATTTTACTTTTTCGGCTTTGGTTCATTTTCAATTTAACTTTTATTAAGAAAAATTATTTTTCAAATGTACGCGGACGTTTTCCAAAGAAAACAAGAATAATTAGACGCTGGCAGAATGTAATGCTGCATTTTCAGGACCGCCAAGTCCATCTTCAGCATTCTTTGCATCCAACACCTTGATTTGCGTAACTAACCAACTAATCAATATTAATTTGGTTGGACGAAGTTCACACACAACTCAAAGCATTTTTTGTTGTCTTCTCTACAACACGTCTTGTACATTTGTTGCAATTTTGTACTACACCGTCGGTATAGTCACGAAATGCAAATTTTATTTTTAATCATTCATGCTTGTTTTTCTCACAACATTATAGATGCTGTTCCAGTATTATATCAACTGTTGATGGAGTTAGGTATAAATGTTAATGCGCTGTGCCTTGCGTGTTTAAAATTATTTTTTAATTTTAGTCTCAGCCAGGGGTTGAACCAGTGATCTTCGTAAATCAATTAAAATTTTACTTTTTCGGTTTGGTTCATTTTTAGTTAACTTTTATTAAGATAAATTATTTTTCAAATGTACGCGGACGTTTTCCAAAGAAAACAAGAATAATTGGACGCTGCCAGAATGTAATGCTGCATTTTCAGGACCGCCAAATCCATCTTCAGCATTCTTTGCATCCAACACCTTGATTTACGTATACTGTAAATATCATTCATTAAACCAATTAATCAATATTAATTTGGTTGGACGAAATTCACACACAACTCAAAGCATTTTTTGTTGTCTTCTCTACAACACGTCTTGTACATTTGTTGCAATTTTGTACTACACCGTCGGTATAGTCACGAAATGCAAATTTTTTTTTTAATCATTCATACTTGTTTTTCTCACAACATTATAGATGCTGTTCCAGTATCATATCAACTGTTGATGAGTTAGGTATAAATGTTAATGCGCTGTGCCTTGCGTGTTTAAAATTATTTTTTAATTTTAGTCCCAGCAAGGGGTTGAACCAGTGATCTTTATAAATCAATTAAAATTTTACTTTTTCGGCTTTGGTTCATTTTTAATTTAACTTTTATTAAGAAAAATTATTTTTCAAATGTACGCGGACGTTTTCCAAAAAAACAAGAAAAATTAGACGCTGGTAGAATGTAATGCTGCATTTTCAGGACCGCCAAATCCATCTTCAGCATTCTTTGCATCCAACTCCTTGATTTGCGTATACTCTAAATATCATCCATGTAACCAACTAATCAACATTAATTTGGTTGGACGAAATTCACACACAACTCAAAGCATTTTTTGTTGTCTTCTCTCAACACATCTTGTACATTTGTTGCAATTTTGTACTACACCGTCGGTATAGTCACGAAATGCAAATTTTATTTTTAATCATTCATGCTTGTTTTTCTCACAACATTATAGATGCTGTTCCAGTATCATATCAACTGTTGATGAGTTAGGTATAAATGGTTATGCGCTGTGCCTTGCGTGTTTAAAATTATTTTATAATTTTAGTCCCAGCCAGGGGTTGAACCATTGAACTTCATAAATCTATTAAAATTTTACTCTTTCGGCTTTGGATCATTTTTAATTTAACTTTTATTAAGAAAAATTAGTTTTCAAATGTACGCGGACGTTTTCCAAAGAAAACAAGAATAATTAGACGCTGGCAGAATGTAATGCTGCATTTTCAGGACCGCCAAATCCATCTTCAGCATTCTTTGCATCCAACACATTGATTTGCGTATACTGTAATTATCATCCATTTAACCAACTAATCAATATTAATTTGGTTGGACGAAATTCACACAGAACTCAAAGCATTTTTTGTTGTCTTCTCTACAACACGTCTTGTACATTTGTTGAAATTTTGTACTACACCGTCGGTATAGTCACGAAATGCAAATTTTATTTTTAATCATTTATGCTTGTTTTTCTCACAACATTATAGATGCTGTTCCAGTATCATATCAACTGTTGATGAGTTAGGTATAAATGTTAATGCGCTGTGCCTTGCGTGTTTTTGAAATTATTTTTTAATTTTAGTCCCAGCCAGGGGTTGAACCAGTGATCTTCGTAAATCAATTAAAATTTTACTTTTTCGGCTTTGGTTCATTTTTAGTTAACTTTTATTAAGAAAATTATTTTTCATGTGTACGCGGACGTTTTCCAAAGAAAACAAGAATAATTAGACGCTTCCAGAATGTAATGCTGCATTTTCAGAACCGCCAAATCCATCTTCAGCATTCTTTGCATCCAACACCTTGATTTAAGTGTACTGTAAATATCATCCATTAAACCAATTAATCAATATTAATTTGGTTGGACGAAATTCACACACAACTCAAAGCATTTTTTGTTGTCTTCTCTGCAACACGTCTTGTACATTTGTTGCAATTTTGTACTACACCGTCGGTATAGTCACGAAATGCAAATTTCATTTTTAATCATTCATACTTGTTTTTCTCACAACATTATAGATGCTGTTCCAGTATCATATCAACTGTTGATGAGTTAGGTATAATTGTTAATGCGCTGTGCCTTGCGTGTTAAAAATTATTTTTTAATTTTAGTCCCAGCCAGGGGTTGAACCAGTGATCTTCATAAATCAATTAAAATTTTACTCTTTCGGCTTTGGATCATTTTTAATTTAACTTTTATTAAGAAAAATTAGTTTTCAAATGTACGCGGACGTTTTCCAAAGAAAACAAGAAAAAAAATTAGACGCTGGCAGAATGTAATGCTGCATTTTCAGGACCGCCAAATCCATCTTCAGCATTCTTTGCATCCAACACCTTGATTTGCGTATACTGTTAATATCATCCATTTAACCAACTAATCAATATTAATTTGGTTGGACGAAATTTACACACAACTCAAAACATTTTTTTTGTCTTCTCTACAACACGACTTGTACATTTGTTGCAATTTTGTACTACACCGTCGGTATAGTCACGAAATGCAAATTTTATTTTTAATCATTCATGCTTGTTTTTCTCACAACATTATAGATGCTGTTCCAGTATCATATCAACTGTTGATGGAGTTAGGTATAAATGTTAATGCGATGTGCCTTGCGTCTTTAAAATTATTTTTTAATTTTAGTCTCAGCCAGGGGTTGAACCAGTGATCTTCGTAAATCAATTAAAATTTTACTTTTTCGGTTTGGTTCATTTTTAGTTAACTTTTATTAAGAAAAATTATTTTTCAAATGTACGCGGACGTTTTCCAAAGAAAACAAGAATAATTAGACGCTGCCAGAATGTAATGCTGCATTTTCAGGACCGCCAAATCCATCTTCAGCATTCTTTGCATCCAACACCTTGATTTACGTATACTGTAAATATCATTCATTAAACCAATAAATCAATATTAATTTGGTTTGACGAAATTCACACACAACTCAAAGCATTTTTCGTTGTCTTCTCTGCAACACGTCTTGTACATTTGTTGCAATTTTGTACTACACCGTCGGTATAGTCACGAAATGCAAATTTTATTTTTAATCATTCATGCTTGTTTTTCTCACAACATTATAGATGCTGTTCCAGTATCATATCAACTGTTGATGGAGTTAGGTATAAATGTTAATGCGATGTGCCTTGCGTCTTTAAAATTATTTTTTAATTTTAGTCTCAGCCAGGGGTTGAACCAGTGATCTTCGTAAATCAATTAAAATTTTACTTTTTCGGTTTGGTTCATTTTTAGTTAACTTTTATTAAGAAAAATTATTTTTCAAATGTACGCGGACGTTTTCCAAAGAAAACAAGAATAATTAGACGCTGGCAGAATGTAATGCTGCATTTTCAGGACCGCTAAGTCCATCTTCAGCATTCTTTGCATCCAACACCTTGATTTGCGTATACTGTAAATATCATCCATTTAACCAACTAATCAATATTAATTTGGTTGGACGAACTTCACACACAACTCAAAGCATTTTTTGTTGTCTTCTCTACAACACGTCTTGTACATTTGTTGCAATTTTGTACTACACCGTCGGTATAGTCACGAAATGCAAATTTTATTATTAATCATTCATGCTTGTTTTTCTCACAACATTATAGATGCTTTTCCAGTATCATATCAACTGTTGATGAGTTAGGTATAAATGTTAATGCGCTGTGCCTTGCGTGTTTAAAATTATTTTTTAATTTTAGTCCCAGCCAGGGGTTGAACCATTGAACTTCATAAATCTATTAAAATTTTACTCTTTCGGCTTTGGATCATTTTTAATTTAACTTTTATTAAGAAAAATTATTTTTCAAATGTACGCGGACGTTTTCCAAAGAAAACAAGAATAATTAGACGCTGCCAGAATGTAATGCTGCATTTTCAGGACCGCCAAATCCATCTTCAGCATTCTTTGCATCCAACACCTTGATTTGCGTATACTGTTAATATCATCCATTTAACCAACTAATCAATATTAATTTGGTTGGACGAAATTCACACACAACTCAAAACATTTTTTTTGTCTTCTCTACAACACGTCTTGTACATTTGTTGCAATTTTGTACTACACCGTCGGTATAGTCACGAAATGCAAATTTTATTTTTAATCATTCATGCTTGTTTTTCTCACAACATTATAGATGCTGTTCCAGTATCATATCAACTGTTGATGGAGTTAGGTATAAATGTTAATGCGCTGTGCCTTGCGTCTTTAAAATTATTTTTTAATTTTAGTCTCAGCCAGGGGTTGAATCAGTGATCTTCGTAAATCAATTAAAATTTTACTTTTTCGGTTTGGTTCATTTTTACTTAACTTTTATTGAGAAAAATTATTTTTCAAATGTACGCGGACGTTTTCCAAAGAAAACAAGAATAATTAGACGCTGGCAGAATGTAATGCTGCATTTTCAGGACCGCCAAGTCCATCTTCAGCATTCTTTGCATCCAACACCTTGATTTGCGTAACTAACCAACTAATCAATATTAATTTGGTTGGACGAAGTTCACACACAACTCAAAGCATTTTTTGTTGTCTTCTCTACAACACGTCTTGTACATTTGTTGCAATTTTGTACTACACCGTCGGTATAGTCACGAAATGCAAATTTTTTTTTTAATCATTCATACTTGTTTTTCTCACAACATTATAGATGCTGTTCCAGTATCATATCAACTGTTGATGAGTTAGGTATAAATGTTAATGCGCTGTGCCTTGCGTGTTTAAAATTATTTTTTAATTTTAGTCCCAGCAAGGGGTTGAACCAGTGATCTTTATAAATCAATTAAAATTTTACTTTTTCGGCTTTGGTTCATTTTTAATTTAACTTTTATTAAGAAAAATTAGTTTTCAAATGTACGCGGACGTTTTCCAAAGAAAACAAAAAAAAAAAAAAATTGGACGCTGGCAGAATGTAATGCTGCATTTTCAGGACCGCCAAATCCATCTTCAGCATTCTTTGCATCCAACACATTGATTTGCGTATATTGTAAATATCATCCATTTAACCAACTAATCAATATTAATTTGGTTGGACGAAATTCACACACAACTCAAAGCATTTTTTGTTGTCTTCTCTACAACACGTCTTGTACATTTGTTGCAATTTTGTACTACACCGTCGGTATAGTCACGAAATGCAAATTTTATTTTTAATCATTCATGCTTGTTTTTCTCACAACATTATAGATGCTGTTCCAGTATCATATCAACTGTTGATGGAATTAGGTATAAATGTTAATGCGATGTGCCTTGCGTCTTTAAAATTATTTTTTAATTTTAGTATCAGCCAGGGGTTGAACCAGTGATCTTCGTAAATCAATTAAAATTTTACTTTTTCGGTTTGGTTCATTTTTAGTTAACTTTTATTAAGAAAAATTATTTTTCAAATGTACGCGGACGTTTTCCAAAGAAAACAAGAATAATTAGACGCTGCCAGAATGTAATGCTGCATTTTCAGGACCGCCAAGTCCATCTTCAGCATTCTTTGCATCCAACACCTTGATTTGCGTATACTGTAAATATCATCCATTTAACCAACTAATCAATATTAATTTGGTTGGACGAAGTTCACACACAACTCAAAGCATTTTTTGTTGTCTTCTCTACAACACGTCTTGTACATTTGTTGCAATTTTGTACTACACCGTCGGTATAGTCACGAAATGCAAATTTTATTTTTAATCATTCATGCTTGTTTTTCTCACAACATTATAAATGCTTTTCCAGTATCATATCAACTGTTGATGAGTTAGGTATAAATGTTAATGCGCTGTGCCTTGCGTGTTTAAAATTATTTTTTAATTTTAGTCCCAGCCAGGGGTTGAACCATTGAACTTCATAAATCTATTAAAATTTTACTCTTTCGGCTTTGGATCATTTTTAATTTAACTTTTATTAAGAAAAATTAGTTTTCAAATGTACGCGGACGTTTTCCAAAGAAAACAAGAAAAAAAAAACTAGACGCTGGCAGAATGTAATGCTGCATTTTCAGGACCGCAAAATCCATCTTCAGCATTCTTTGCATCCAACACCTTGATTTGCGTATACTGTTAATATCATCCATTTAACCAACTAATCAATATTAATTTGGTTGGACGAAATTCACACACAACTCAAAACATTTTTTTTTGTCTTCTCTACAACACGTCTTGTACATTTGTTGCAATTTTGTACTACACCGTCGGTATAGTCACGAAATGCAAATTTTATTTTTAATCATTCATGCTTGTTTTTCTCACAACATTATAGATGCTGTTCCAGTATCATATCAACTGTTGATGGAGTTAGGTATAAATGTTAATGCGCTGTGCCTTGCGTCTTTAAAATTATTTTTTAATTTTAGTCTCAGCCAGGGGTTGAACCAGTGATCTTCGTAAATCAATTAAAATTTTACTTTTTCGGTTTGGTTCATTTTTAGTTAACTTTTATTGAGAAAAATTATTTTTCAAATGTACGCGGACGTTTTCCAAAGAAAACAAGAATAATTAGACGCTGCCAGAATGTAATGCTGCATTTTCAGGACCGCCAAGTCCATCTTCAGCATTCTTTGCATCCAACACCTTGATTTGCGTAACTAACCAACTAATCAATATTAATTTGGTTGGACGAAGTTCACACACAACTCAAAGCATTTTTCGTTGTCTTCTCTGCAACACGTCTTGTACATTTGTTGCAATTTTGTACTACACCGTCGGTATAGTCACGAAATGCAAATTTCATTTTTAATCATTCATACTTGTTTTTCTCACAACATTATAGATGCTGTTCCAGTATCATATCAACTGTTGATGAGTTAGGTATAAATGTTAATGCGCTGTGCCTTGCGAGTTTAAAATTATTTTTTAATTTTAGTCCCAGCCAGGGGTTGAACCAGTGATCTTCATAAATCAATTAAAATTTTACTTTTTCGGCTTTGGTTCATTTTTAATTTAACTTTTATTAAGAAAAATTATTTTTCAAATGTACGCGGACGTTTTCCAAAGAAAACAAGAATAATTAGACGCTGGCAGAATGTAATGCTGCATTTTCAGGACCGCCAAGTCCATCTTCAGCATTCTTTGCATCCAACACCTTGATTTGCGTAACTAACCAACTAATCAATATTAATTTGGTTGGACGAAGTTCACACACAACTCAAAGCATTTTTTGTTGTCTTCTCTACAACACGTCTTGTACATTTGTTGCAATTTTGTACTACACCGTCGGTATAGTCACGAAAAGCAAATTTTTTTTTTAATCATTTATACTTGTTTTTTTCACAACATTATAGATGCTGTTCCAGTATCATATCAACTGTTGATGAGTTAGGTATAAATGTTAATGCGCTGTGCCTTGCGTGTTTAAAATTATTTTTTAATTTTAGTCCCAGCAAGGGGTTGAACCAGTGATCTTTATAAATCAATTAAAATTTTACTTTTTCGGCTTTGGTTCATTTTTAATTTAACTTTTATTAAGAAAAATTATTTTTCAAATGTACGCGGACGTTTTCCAAAAAAACAAGAAAAATTAGACGCTGGTAGAATGTAATGCTGCATTTTCAGGACCGCCAAATCCATCTTCAGCATTCTTTGCATCCAACACCTTGATTTGCGTATACTCTAAATATCATCCATGTAACCAACTACTCAACATTAATTTGGTTGGACGAAATTCACACACAACTCAAAGCATTTTTTGTTGTCTTCTCTCAACACATCATGTACATTTGTTGCAGTTTTGTACTACACCGTCGGTATAGTCACGAAATGCAAATTTTATTTTTAATCATTCATGCTTGTTTTTCTCACAACATTATAGATGCTGTTCCAGTATCATATCAACTGTTGATGAGTTAGGTATAAATGGTTATGCGCTGTGCCTTGCGTGTTTAAAATTATTTTATAATTTTAGTCCCAGCCAGGGGTTGAACCATTGAACTTCATAAATCTATTAAAATTTTGCTCTTTCGGCTTTGGATCATTTTTAATTAAACTTTTATTAAGAAAAATTAGTTTTCAAATGTACGCGGACGTTTTCCAAAGAAAACAAAAAAAAAAAAAAAATTAGACGCTGGCAGAATGTAATGCTGCATTTTCAGGACCGCCAAATCCATCTTCAGCATTCTTTGCATCCAACACATTGATTTGCCTATACTGTAAATATCATCCATTTAACCAACTAATCAATATTAATTTGGTTGGACGAAATTCACACACAACTCAAAGCATTTTTTGTTGTCTTCTCTACAACACGTCTTGTACATTTGTTGCAATTTTGTACTACAACGTCGGTATAGTCACGAAATGCAAATTTTATTTTTAATCATTCATGCTTGTTTTTCTCACAACATTATAGATGCTGTTCCAGTATCATATCAACTGTTGATGAGTTAGGTATAAATGTTAATGCGCTGTACCTTGCGTGTTTAAAATTATTTTTTAGTCCCATCCAGGGGTTGAACCATTGAACTTCATAAATCTATTAAAATTTTACTCTTTCGGCTTTGGATCATTTTTAATTTAACTTTTATTAAGAAAAATTAGTTTTCAAATGTACGCGTAAGTTTTCCAAAAAAAAAAAAAAAAAAATTAGACGCTGGCAGAATGTAATGCTGCATTTTCAGAACCGCCAAATCCATCTTCAACATTCTTTGCATCCAACACCTTGATTTGCGTATACTGTAAATATCATCCATTTAACCAACTAATCAATATTAATTTGGTTGGACGAAATTCACACA
This sequence comes from Cistogaster globosa, assembly GCA_937654795.1. Lineage (NCBI taxonomy): Eukaryota > Metazoa > Arthropoda > Insecta > Diptera > Tachinidae > Cistogaster > Cistogaster globosa. The sequence continues at coordinate 1,348,795 of OW569408.1, read as the reverse complement.
CAACTCAAAGCATTTTTTGTTGTCTTCTCTACAACACGTCTTCTACATTTGTTGCAATTTTGTACTACACCGTCGGTATAGTCACGAAATGCAAATTTTTTTTTTAATCATTCATATTTGTTTTTCTTACAACATTATAGATGCTGTTCCAGTATCATAGCAACTGTTGATGAGTTAGGTATAAATGTTAATGCGCTGTGCCTTGCGTGTTTAAAATTATTTTTTAATTTTAGTCCCAGCAAGGGGTTGAACCAGTGATCTTTATAAATCAATTAAAATTTTACTTTTTCGGCTTTGGTTCATTTTTAATTTAACTTTTATTAAGAAAAATTATTTTTCAAATGTACGCCGACGTTTTCCAAAAAACAAGAAAAATTAGATGCTGGTAGAATGTAATGCTGCATTTTCAGGACCGCCAAATCCATCTTCAGCATTCTTTGCATCCAACACCTTGATTTGCGTATACTCTAAATATCATCCATGTAACCAACTAATCAACATTAATTTGGTTGGACGAAATTCACACACAACTCAAAGCATTTTTTGTTGTCTTCTCTACAACACATCTTGTACATTTGTTGCAATTTTGTACTACACCGTCGGTATAGTCACGAAATGCAAATTTTTTTTTTAATCATTCATACTTGTTTTTCTCACAACATTATAGATGCTGTTCCAGTATCATATCAACTGTTGATGAGTTAGGTATAAATGTTAATGCGCTTTGCCTTGCGTGTTTAAAATTATTTTTTAATTTTAGTCCCAGCCAGGGGTTGAACCAGTGATCTTCATGAATCAATTAAAATTTTACTTTTTCGGCTTTGGTTACTTTTTAGTTTAACTTTTATTAAGAAAAATTATTTTTCAAATGTACGCGGACGTTTTCCACAGAAAAAAAGAATAAGTAGACGCTGGCAGAATGTAATGCAGCATTTTCAGGACCGCGAAATCCATCTTCAGCATTCTTTGCATCCAACACCTTAATTTGCGTATACTGTAAATATCATCCATTTAACCAACTAATCAATATTAATTTGGTTGGACGAAATTCACATACAACTCAAAGCATTTTTTGCTGTCTTCTCTGCAACACGTCTTGTACATTTGTTGCAATTTTGTACTACACCGTCGTATAGTCACGAAATGCAAATTTTATTCTTAATCATTCATACTTGTTTTTCTCACAACATTTAGATGCTGTTCCAGTATCATATCAACTGTTGATGAGTTAGGTATAAATGTTAATGCGCTTTGCCTTGCGTGTTTAAAATTATTTTTTAATTTTAGTCCCAGCCAGGGGTTGAACCATTGAACTTCATAAATCTATTAAAATTTTACTTTTTCGGCTTTGGTTTATTTTTAATTTAACCTTTATTAAGAAAAATTATTTATCAAATGTACGCGGACGTTTTCCAAAGAAAAAAAATTAGACGCTGGCAGAATGTAATGCTGCATTTTCAGGACCGCCAAATCCATCTTCAACATTCTTTGCATCCAACACCTTGATTTGCGTATACTGTAAATATCATCCATTTAACCAACTAATCAATATTAATTTGGTTGGACGAAATTCACACACAACTCAAAGCATTTTTTGTTGCCTTCTCTACAACACGTCTTGTACATTTGTTGCAATTTTGTACTACACCGTCGGTATAGTCACGAAATGCAAATTTTATTTTTAATCATTCATGCTTGTTTTTCTCACAACATTATAGATGCTGTTCCAGTATCATATCAACTGTTGATGGAGTTAGGTATAAATGTTAATGCGCTGTGCCTTGCGTGTTTAAAATTATTTTTTGATTTTAATCTCAGCCAGGGGTTGAACCAGTGATCTTCGTAAGTCAATTAAAATTTTACTTTTTCGGCTTTGGTTCATTTTTAGTTAGCTTTTATTAAGAAAAATTATTTTTCATGTGTACGCGGATGTTTTCCAAAGAAAACAAGAATAATTAGACGCTGCCAGAATGTAATGCTGCATTTTCAGGACCGCCAAATCCATCTTCAACATTCTTTGCATCCAACACCTTGATTTGCGTATACTGTAAATATCATCCATTTAACCAACTAATCAATATTAATTTGGTTGGACGAAATTCACACACAACTCAAAGCATTTTTTGTTGTCTTCTCTGCAACACGTCTTGTACATTTGTTGCCATTTTGTACTACGCCGTCGGTATAGTCACGAAATGCAAATTTCATTTTTAATCATTCATACTTGTTTTTCTCACAACATGATAGATGCTGCTCCAGTATAATATTAACTGTTGATGAGTTAGGTATAAATGTTAATGCGCTGTGCCTTGCGTGTTTAAAATTATTTTTTAATTTTAGTCTCAGCCAGGGGTTGAACCAGTGATCTTCGTAAATCAATTAAAATTTTACTTTTTCGGCTTTGGTTCATTTTTAGTTAACTTTTATTAAGAAAAATTATTTTTCATGTGTACGCGGACGTTTTCCAAAGAAAACAAGAATAATTAGACGCTGCCAGAATGTAATGCTGCATTTTCAGGACCGCCAAATCCATCTTCAGCATTCTTTGCATCCAACACCTTGATTTACGTATACTGTAAATATCATCCATTAAACCAATTAATCAATATTAACTTGGTTGGACGAAATTCACACACAACTCAAAGCATTTTTTGTTGTCTTCTCTGCAACACGTCTTGTACATTTGTTGCAATTTTGTACTACACCGTCGGTATAGTCACGAAATGCAAATTTCATTTTTAATCATTCATACTTGTTTTTCTCACAACATTATAGATGCTGTTCCAGTATCATATCAACTGTTGATGAGTTATGCTGGGAACACAATTGGGACGAACGACGAATTTTTCGTTGCGCATATTCGCCGTCAAAAATAAAACACATTGGTGCATATGAAAATTAACACAACACCGCCGTCGACGAAATTCGTCGTGCGTGACGAACTCTCCGATAGATTTATTTCTATTTCTTACGCCGACGAACGACGACTAAATTGGAACAGGGTTGCCGTTTCTCCTTTCAGCTTTTAAATATATTAGTAAATAAAGTTATTTTTACCTTAATTATTGTTTATTTCTTAGTATACATCATTAAGTTAAACATCCACAATTATTTTCCATAAAATTGCTTTCTAATGGCTTTTTCTTAATGCTTAATTTTTTGTATAACTATTTTTTGTTTTAAGGTAACACTTTTTTGTCATAGACAGTAAACAATGCTGTTGATTATAACAGCTGTAACTTTTTCGTCCTAATTGTGCGCCACATTGCGAATTTACGCAGCGAACTTTTACAGATGAATTCGTCGTGCAAGACGAAATTCGTCGTTCGTTCCAATTGTGTTCCCAGCATTAGGTATAAATGTTAATGCGCTGTGCCTTGCGTGTTTTAAACTATTTTTTAATTTTAGTCCCAGCCAGGGGTTGAACCATTGATCTTCATGAATCAATTAAAATTTTACTTTTTCGGCTTTGGTTTATTTTTAATTTAACCTTTATTAAGAAAAATTATTTATCAAATGTACGCGGACGTTTTCCAAAGAAAACAAGAATAATTAGACGCTGGCAGAATGTAATGCGGCATTTTCAGGACAGCGAAATCCATTTTCAGCATTCTTTGCATCCAACACCTTGATTTGCGTATGCTGTAAATATCATCCATTTAGCCAACTAATCAATATTAATTTGGTTGGACGAAATTCACACACAACTCAAAGCATTTTTTGTTGTCATCTCTACAACACATCTTGTACATTTGTTGCAATTTTGTACTACACCGTCGGTATAGTCACGAAATGCAAATTTTATTTTTAATCATTCATGCTTGTTTTTCTCACAACATTATAGATGCTGTTCCAGTATCACATCAACTGTTGATGAGTTAGGTATAAATGGTTATGCGCTGTGCCTTGCGTGTTTAAAATTATTTTTTAATTTTAGTCCCAGCCAGGGGTTGAACCATTGAACTTCATAAATCTATTAAAATTTTGCTCTTTCGGCTTTGGATCATTTTTAATTTAACTTTTATTAAGAAAAATTAGTTTTCAAATGTACGCGGACGTTTTCCAAAGAAAACAAAAAAAAAATTAGACGCTGGCAGAATGTAATGCTGCATTTTCAGGACCGCCAAACCCATCTTCAGCATTCTTTGCATCCAACACATTGATTTGCGTATACTGTAAATATCATCCATTTAACCAACTAATCAATATTAATTTGGTTGGACGAAATTCACACGCAATTCAAAGCATTTTTTGTTGTCTTCTCTACAACACGTCTTGTACATTTGTTGCAATTTTGTACTACACCGTCGGTATAGTCACGAAATGCAAATTTCATTTTTAATCATTCATACTTGTTTTTCTCATAACATTATAGATGCTGTTCCAGTATCATATCAACTGTTGATGAGTTAGGTATAAATGTTAATGCGCTGTGCCTTGCGTGTTTAAAATTATTTTTTAATTTTAGTCCCAGCCAAGGATTGAACCATTGATCTTCATGAATCAATTAAAATTTAACTTTTTCGGCTTTGGATCATTTTTAAATTAACTTTTATTAAGAAAAATTATTTTTCAAATGTACGCGGACGTTTTCCACAGAAAAAAAGAATAAGTAGACGCTGGCAGAATGTAATGCTGTATTTTCAGGACCGCGAAATCCATCTTCAGCATTCTTTGCATCCAACACCTTAATTTGCGTATACTGTAAATATCATCCATTTAATCAACTAATCAATATTAATTTGGTTGGACGAAATTCACACACAACTCAAAGCATTTTTTGTTGTCTTCTCTACAACACATCTTATACATTTGTTGCAATTTTGTACTACACCGTCGGTATAGTCACGAAATGCAAATTTTATTCTTAATCATTCATACTTGTTTTTCTCAAAACATTATAGATGCTGTTCCAGTATCATATCAACTGTTGATGAGTTAGGTATAAATGTTAATGCGCTTTGCCTTGCGTGTTTAAAATTATTTTTTAATTTTAGTCCCAGCCAAGGATTGAACCATTGATCTTCATGAATCAATTAAAATTTAACTTTTTCGGCTTTGGTTTATTTTTAATTTAACTTTTATTAAGAAAAATTATTTATCAAATGTACGCGGACGTTTTCCAAAGAAAACAAGAATAATTAGACGCTGACAGAATGTAATGCTGCATTTTCAGGACCGCGAAATCCATCTTCAGCATTCTTTGCATCCAACACCTTGATTTGCGCATGCTGTAAATATCATCCATTTAACCAACTAATCAATATTAATTTGGTTGGACGAAATTCACACACAACTCAAAGCATTTTTCGTTGTCTTCTCTACAACACATCTTGTACATTCGTTGCAATTTTGTACTACACCGTCGGTATAGTCACGAAATGCAAATTTTATTTTTAAATAATTCATACTTGTTTTTATCACAACAATATAGATGCTGTTCTAGTATCATATCAACTGTTGATGAGTTAGGTATAAATGTTAATGCGCTTTGCCTTGCGTGTTTAAAATTATTTTTTAATTTTAGTCCCAGCCAGGGGTTGAACCAGTGATCTTCATGAATCAATTAAAATTTTACTTTTTCGGCTTTGGTTCATTTTTAATTTAACTTTTATTAAGAAAAATTATTTTTCAAATGTACGCGGACGTTTTCCAAAGAAAACAAGAATAATTAGACGCTGGCAGAATGTTATGCTGCATTTTCAGGACCGCCAAGTCCATCTTCAGCATTCTTTGCATCCAACACCTTGATTTGCGTATACTGTAAGTATCATCCATTTAACCAACTAATCAATATTAATTTGGTTGGACGAAATTCACACACAACTCAAAGCATTTTTTGTTGTCTTCTCTACAACACGTCTTGTACATTTGTTGCAATTTTGTACTACACCGTCGATATAGTCACGAAATGCAAATTTTATTTTTAATCAATCATGCTTGTTTTTCTAACAACATTATAGATGCTGTTCCAGTATCATATCAACTGTTGATGGAGTTAGGTACAAATGTTAATGCGCTGTGCCTTGCGTGTTTAAAATTATTTTTTAATTTTAGTCCCAGCAAGGGGTTGAACCAGTGATCTTTATAAATCAATTAAAATTTTACTTTTTCGGCTTTGGTTCATTTTTAATTTAACTTTTATTAAGAAAAATTATTTTTTAAATGTACGCGGACGTTTTCCAAAAAAAAACAAGAAAAATTAGACGCTGGCAGAATGTAATGCTGCATTTTCAGGACCGCCAAATCCATCTTCAGCGTTCTTTGCATCCAACACCTTGATTTGCGTATACTGTAAATATCATCCATTTAACCAACTAATCAATATTAATTTGGTTGGACGAAACTCACACACAACTCAAAGCGTTTTTTGTTGTCTTCTCTACAACACGTCTTGTACATTTGTTGCAATTTTGTACTACACCGTCGGTATAGTCACGAAATGCAAATTTTATTTTTAATCATTCATGCTTGTTTTTCTCACAACATTATAGATGCTGTTCCAGTATCATATCAACTGTTGATGGAGTTAAGTATAAATGTTAATGCGCTGTGCCTTGCGTGTTTAAAATTATTTTTTAATTTTAGTCTCAGCCAGGGGTTGAACCAGTGATCTTCATAAATCAATTAAAATTTTACTCTTTCGGCTTTGGATCATTTTTAATTTAACTTTTATTAAGAAAAATTATTTTTCAAATGTACCCGGACGTTTTCCGCAGAAAAAAAGAATAAATAGACGCTGGCAGAATGTAATGCTGCATTTTCAGGACCGCGAAATCCATCTTCAGCATTCTTGCATCCAACACCTTAATTTGCGTATACTGTAAATATCACCCATTTAACCAACTAATCAATATTAATTTGGTTGGACGAAATTCACACACAACTCAAAGCATTTTTTGTTGTCTTCTCTACAACACATCTTGTACATTTGTTGCAATTTTGTACTACACCGTCGGTATAGTCACGAAATGCAAATTTTATTCTTAATCATTCATACTTGTTTTTCTCAAAACATTTAGATGCTGTTCCAGTATCATATCAACTGTTGATGAGTTAGGTATAAATGTTAATGCGCTTTGCCTTGCGTGTTTAAAATTATTTTTTAATTTTAGTCCCAGCCAGGGGTTGAACCATTGATCTTCATGAATCAATTAAAATTTTACTTTTTCGGCTTTGGTTTATTTTTAATTTAACCTTTATTAAGAAAAATTATTTATCAAATGTACGCGGACGTTTTCCAAAGAAAACAAGAATAATTAGACGCTGGCAGAGTGTAATGCTGCATTTTCAGGACCGCGAAATCCATCTTCAGCATTCTTTGCATCCAACACCTTGATTTGCGTATGCTGTAAATATTATCCATTTAACCACCTAATCAATATTAATTTGGTTGGACGAAATTCACACACAACTCAAAGCATTTTTTGTTGTCTTCTCTACAAGACGTGTTGTACATTTGTTGCAATTTTGTACTACACCGTCGGTATAGTCACGAAATGCAAATTTTATTTTTAATCATTCATGCTTGTTTTTCTCACCACATTATAGATGCTGTTCCAGTATCATATTAACTGTTGATGAGTTAGGTATAAATGGTTATGCGCTGTGCCTTGCGTGTTTAAAATTATTTTTTAATTTTAGTCCCAGCCAGGGGTTGAACCATTGAACTTCATAAATCTATTAAAATTTTGCTCTTTCGGCTTTGGATCATTTTTAATTTAACTTTTATTAAGAAAAATTAGTTTTCAAATGTACGCGGACGTTTTCCAAAGAAAACAAAAAAAAAAAAAATTGACGCTGGCAGAATTTAATGCTTCATTTTCAGGACCGCCAAATCCATCTTCAGCATTCTTTGCATCCAACACCTTGATTTGCGTATACTGTAAATATCATCCATTTAACCAACTAATCAATAATAATTTGGTTGGATGAAATTCACACACAACTCAAAGCATTTTTTGTTGTCTTCTCTACAACACGTCTTGTACATTTGTTGCAATTTTGTACTACACCGTCGGTATAGTCACGAAATACAAATTTTATTTTTAATCATTCATGCTTGTTTTTCTCACAACATTATAGATGCTGTTCCAGTATCATATCAACTGTTGATGGAGTTAGGTATAAATGTTAATGCGCTGTGCCTTGCGTGTTTAAAACTATTTTTTAATTTTAGTCTCAGCCAGGGGTTGAACCAGTGATCTTCGTAAATCAATTAAAATTTTACTTTTTCGGCTTTGGTTCATTTTTAGTTAACTTTTATTAAGAAAAATTATTTTTCAAATGTACGCGTACGTTTTCCAAAGAAAACAAGAATAATTAGACGCTGCCAGAATGTAATGCTGCATTTTCAGGATCGCCAAATCCATCTTCAGCATTCTTTGCATCCAACACCTTGATTTGCGTATACTGTAAATATCATCCATTTAACCAACTAATCAATAATAATTTGGTTGGATGAAATTCACACACAACTCAAAGCATTTTTTGTTGTCTTCTCTACAACACGTCTTGTACATTTGTTGCAATTTTGTACTGCACCATCGGTATAGTCACGAAATGCAAATTTTATTTTTAATCATTCATACTTGTTTTTCTCACAACATTATAGATGCTGCTCCAGTATCATATCAACTGTTGATGGAGTTAGGTATAAATGTTAATGCGCTGTGCCTTGCGTGTTTAAAATTATTTTTTAATTTTAGTCCCAGCAAGGGCTTGAACCAGTGATCTTTATAAATCAATTAAAATTTTACTTTTTCGGCTTTGGTTCATTTTTAATTTAACTTTTATTAAGAAAAATTATTTTTCAAATGTACGCGGATGTTTTCCAAAAAAACAAGAAAAATTAGACGCTGGCAGAATGTAATGCTGCATTTTCAGGACCGCCAAATCCATCTTCAGCATTCTTTGCATCCAACACCTTCATTTGCGTATACTCTAAATATCATCCATGTAACCAACTAATCAATATTAATTTGGTTGGACGAAATTCACACACAACTCAAAGCATTTTTTGTTGTCTTCTCTGCAACACGTCTTGTACATTTGTTGCAATTTTGTACTACACCGTCGGTATAGTCACGAAATGCAAATTTCATTTTTAATCATTCATACTTGTTTTTCTCACAACATTATAGATGCTGTTCCATTATCATATCAACTGTTGATGAGTTAGGTATAAATGTTAATGCGCTGTGCCTTGCGTGTTATAAATTATTTTTTATTTTTAGTCCCAGCCAGGGGTTGAACCAGTGATCTTCAAAAATCAATTAAAATTTTACTCTTTCGGCTTTGGATCATTTTTAATTTAACTTTTATTAAGAAAAATTATTTTTCAAATGTACGCGGACGTTTTCCACAGAAAAAAAGAATAAGTAGACGCTGGCAGAATGTAATGCTGCATTTTCAGGACCGCGAAATCCATCTTCAGCATTCTTTGCATCAAACACCTTAATTTGCGTATACTGTAAATATCATCCATTTAACCAACTAATCAATATTAATTTGGTTGGACGAAATTCACACACAACTCAAAGCATTTTTTGTTGTCTTCTCTACAACACATCTTATACATTTGTTGCAATTTTGTACTACACCGTCGGTATAGTCACGAAATGAAAATTTCATTTTTAATCATTCATACTTGTTTTTCTCATAACATTATAGATGCTGTTCCAGTATCATATCAACTGTTGATGAGTTAGGTATAAATGTTAATGCGCTGTGCCTTGCGTGTTTAAAATTATTTTTTAATTTTAGTCCCAGCCAGGGGTTGAACCAGTGATCTTCATAAATCAACTAAAATTTTACTTTTTCGGCTTTGGATCATTTTTAAATTAACTTTTATTAAGAAAAATTATTTTTCAAATGTACGCGGACGTTTTCCACAGAAAAAAAGAATAAGTAGACGCTGGCAGAATGTAATGCTGTATTTTCAGGACCGCGAAATCCATCTTCAGCATTCTTTGCATCCAACACCTTAATTTGCGTATGCTGTAAATATCATCCATTTAACCAACTAATCAATATTAATTTGGTTGGACGAAATTCACACACAACTCAAAGCATTTTTTGTTGTCTTCTCTGGAACACGTCTTGTACATTTGTTGCAATTTTGTACTACACCGTCGGTATAGTCACGAAATGAAAATTTCATTTTTAATCATTCATACTTGTTTTTCTCATAACATTATAGATGCTGTTCCAGTATCATATCAACTGTTGATGAGTTAGGTATAAATGTTAATGCGCTGTGCCTTGCGTGTTAAAAATTATTTTTTAATTGTAGTCCCAGCCAGGGGTTGAACCATTGAACTTCATAAATCTATTAAAATTTTGCTCTTTCGGCTTTGGATCATTTTTAATTTAACTTTTATTAAGAAAAATTAGTTTTCAAATGTACGCGGACGTTTTCCAAAGAAAACAAAAAAAAAAAAATTAGACGCTGGCAGAATGTAATGCTGCATTTTCAGGACCGCCAAATCCATCTTCAGCATTCTTTGCATCCAACACCTTAATTTGCGTATACTGTAAATATCATCCATTTAACTAACTAATCAATATTAATTTGGTTGGACGAAATTCACACACAACTCAAAGCATTGTTTGTTGTCTTCTCTAAATCACGCCTTGTACATTTGTTGCAATTTTGTACTACACCGTCGGTATAGTCACGAAATGCAAATTTTATTTTTAATCATTCATGCTTGTTTTTCTCACAACATTATAGATGCTGTTCCAGTATCATATCAACTGTTGATGGAGTTAGGTATAAATGTTAATGCGCTGTGCCTTGCGTGTTTAAAATTATTTTTTAATTTTAATCTCAGCCAGGGGTTGAACCAGTGATCTTCGTAAGTCAATTAAAATTTTACTTTTTCGGCTTTGGTTCATTTTTAGTTAGCTTTTATTAAGAAAAATTATTTTTCATGTGTACGCGGATGTTTTCCAAAGAAAACAAGAATAATTAGACGCTGCCAGAATGTAATGCTGCATTTTCAGGACCGCCAAATCCATCTTCAACATTCTTTGCATCCAACACCTTGATTTGCGTATACTGTAAATATCACCCATTAAACCAATTAATCAATAATAATTTGGTTGGACGAAATTCACACACAACTCAAAGCATTTTTTGTTGTCTTCTCTGCAACACGTCTTGTACATTTGTTGCAATTTTGTACTACACCGTCGGTATAGTCACGAAATGCAAATTTCATTTTTAATCATTCATACTTGTTTTTCTCATAACATTATAGATGCTGTTCCAGTATCATATCAACTGTTGATGAGTTAGGTATAAATGTTAATGCGCTGTGCCTTGCGTGTTAAAAATTATTTTTTAATTTTAGTCCCAGCCAGGGGTTGAACCAGTGATCTTCATAAATCAATTAAAATTTTACTTTTTCGGCTTTGGATCATTTTTAAATTAACTTTTATTAAGAAAAATTCTTTTTCAAATGTACGCGGACGTTTTCCACAGAAAAAAAGAATAAGTAGACGCTGGCAGAATGTAATGCTGTGTTTTCAGGACCGCGAAATCCATCTTCAGCATTCTTTGCATCCAACCCCTTAATTTGCGTATACTGTAAATATCATCCATTTAACCAACTAATCAATATTAATTTGGTTGGACGAAATTCACACACAACTCAAAGCATTTTTTGTTGTCTTCTCTACAACACATCTTGTACATTTGTTGCAATTTTGTACTACACCGTCGGTATAGTCACGAAATGCAAATTTTATTCTTAATCATTCATACTTGTTTTTCTCAAAACATTATAGATGCTGTTCCAGTATCATATCAACTGTTGATGAGTTAGGTATAAATGATAATGCGCTTTGCCATGCGTGTTTGAAATTATTTTTTAATTTTAGTCCCAGCCAGGGGTTGAACCATTGATCTTCATGAATCAATTAAAATTTTACTTTTTCGGCTTTGGTTTATTTTTAATTTAACTTTTATTAAGAAAAATTATTTATCAAATGTACGCGGACGTTTTCCAAAGAAAACAAGAAAAATTAGACGCTGGCAGAATGTAATGCTGCATTTTAAGGACCGCGAAATCCATCTTCAGCATTCTTTGCATCGAACACCTTGATTTGCGTATGCTGTAAATATCATCCATTTAACCAACTAATCAATATTAATTTGGTTGGACGAAATTCACACACAACTCAAAGCATTTTTTGTTGTCTTCTCTACAACACGTCTTGTACCTTTGTTGCAATTTTGTACTACACCGTCGGTATAACCACGAAATGCAAATTTTATTTTTAATCATTCATACTTGTTTTTCTCACAACATTATAGATGCTGTTCCCGTATCATATCAACTGTTGATGAGTTAGGTATAAATGTTAATGCGCTGTGCCTTGCGTGTTAAAAATTATTTTTTAATTGTAGTCCCAGCCAGGGGTTGAACCATTGAACTTCATAAATCTATTAAAATTTTGCTCTTTCGGCTTTGGATCATTTTTAATTTAACTTTTATTAAGAAAAATTAGTTTTCAAATGTACGCGGACGTTTTCCAAAGAAAACAAAAAAAAAAAAATTAGACGCTGGCAGAATGTAATGCTGCATTTTCAGGAACGCCAAATCCATCTTCAGCATTCTTTGCATCCAACACCTTAATTTGCGTATACTGTAAATATCATCCATTTAACTAACTAATCAATATTAATTTGGTTGGACGAAATTCACACACAACTCAAAGCATTGTTTGTTGTCTTCTCTAAATCACGCCTTGTACATTTGTTGCAATTTTGTACTACACCGTCGGTATAGTCACGAAATACAAATTTTATTTTTAATCATTCATGCTTGTTTTTCTCACAACATTATAGATGCTGTTCCAGTATCATATCAACTGTTGATGGAGTTAGGTATAAATGTTAATGCGCTGTGCCTTGCATGTTTAAAATTATTTTTTAATTTAAGTCTTAGCCAGGGGTTGAACCAGTGATCTTCGTAAATCAATTAAAATTTTACTTTTTCGGCTTTGGTTCATTTTTAGTTAACTTTTATTAAGAAAAATTATTTTTCAAATGTACGCGGACGTTTTCCAAAGAAAACAAGAATAACTAGACGCTGCCAGAATGTAATGCTGCATTTTTAGGACCGCCAAATCCATCTTCAGCATCCTTTGCATCCAACACCTTGATTTGCGTATACTGTAAATATCACCCATTAAACCAATTAATCAATAATAATTTGGTTGGACGAAATTCACACACAACTCAAAGCATTTTTTGTTGTCTTCTCTGCAACACGTCTTGTACATTTGTTGCAATTTTGTACTACACCGTCGGTATAGTCACGAAATGCAAATTTCATTTTTAATCATTCATACTTGTTTTTCTCATAACATTATAGATGCTGTTCCAGTATCATATCAACTGTTAATGAGTTAGGTATAAATGTTAATGCGCTGTGCCTTGCGTGTTAAAAATTATTTTTTAATTTTAGTCCCAGCCAGGGGTTGAACCAGTGATCTTCATAAATCAATTAAAATTTTACTTTTTCGGCTTTGGATCATTTTTAAATTAACTTTTATTAAGAAAAATTCTTTTTCAAATGTACGCGGACGTTTTCCACAGAAAAAAAGAATAAGTAGACGCTGGCAGAATGTAATGCTGTGTTTTCAGGACCGCGAAATCCATCTTCAGCATTCTTTGCATCAAACACCTTAATTTGCGTATACTGTAAATATCATCCATTTAACCAACTAATCAATATTAATTTGGTTGGACGAAATTCACACACAACTCAAAGCATTTTTTGTTGTCTTCTCTACAACACATCTTATACATTTGTTGTAATTTTGTACTACACCGTCGGTATAGTCACGAAATGAAAATTTCATTTTTAATCATTCATACTTGTTTTTCTCATAACATTATAGATGCTGTTCCAGTATCATATCAACTGTTGATGAGTTAGGTATAAATGTTAATGCGCTGTGCCTTGCGTGTTTAAAATTATTTTTTAATTTTAGTCCCAGCCAGGGGTTGAACCAGCGATCTTCATAAATCAACTAAAATTTTACTTTTTCGGCTTTGGATCATTTTTAAATTAACTTTTATTAAGAAAAATTATTTTTCAAATGTAGGCGGACGTTTTCCACAGAAAAAAAGAATAAGTAGACGCTGGCAGAATGTAATGCTGTATTTTCAGGACCGCGAAATCCATCTTCAGCATTCTTTGCATCCAACACCTTAATTTGCGTATACTGTAAATATCATCCATTTAACCAACTAATCAATATTAATTTGGTTGGACGAAATTCACACACAACTCAAAGCATTTTTTGTTGTCTTCTCTGGAACACGTCTTGTACATTTGTTGCAATTTTGTACTACACCGTCGGTATAGTCACGAAATGAAAATTTCATTTTTAATCATTCATACTTGTTTTTCTCATAACATTATAGATGCTGTTCCAGTATCATATCAACTGTTGATGAGTTAGGTATAAATGTTAATGCGCTGTGCCTTGCGTGTTAAAAATTATTTTTTAATTGTAGTCCCAGCCAGGGGTTGAACCATTGAACTTCATAAATCTATTAAAATTTTGCTCTTTCGGCTTTGGATCATTTTTAATTTAACTTTTATTAAGAAAAATTAGTTTTCAAATGTACGCGGACGTTTTCCAAAGAAAACAAAAAAAAAAAAAATTAGACGCTGGCAGAATGTAATGCTGCATTTTCAGGACCGCCAAATCCATCTTCAGCATTCTTTGCATCCAACACCTTAATTTGCGTATACTGTAAATATCATCCATTTAACTAACTAATCAATATTAATTTGGTTGGACGAAATTCACACACAACTCAAAGCATTGTTTGTTGTCTTCTCTAAATCACGCCTTGTACATTTGTTGCAATTTTGTACTACACCGTCGGTATAGTCACGAAATACAAATTTTATTTTTAATCATTCATGCTTGTTTTTCTCACAACATTATAGATGCTGTTCCAGTATCATATCAACTGTTGATGGAGTTAGGTATAAATGTTAATGCGCTGTGCCTTGCATGTTTAAAATTATTTTTTAATTTAAGTCTTAGCCAGGGGTTGAACCAGTGATCTTCGTAAATCAATTAAAATTTTACTTTTTCGGCTTTGGTTCATTTTTAGTTAACTTTTATTAAGAAAAATTATTTTTCAAATGTACGCGCACGTTTTCCAAAGAAAACAAGAATAATTAGACGCTGCCAGAATGTAATGCTGCATTTTTAGGACCGCCAAATCCATCTTCAGCATCCTTTGCATCCAACACCTTGATTTGCGTATACTGTAAATATCACCCATTAAACCAATTAATCAATAATAATTTGGTTGGACGAAATTCACACACAACTCAAAGCATTTTTTGTTGTCTTCTCTGCAACACGTCTTGTACATTTGTTGCAATTTTGTACTACACCGTCGGTATAGTCACGAAATGCAAATTTTATTTTTAATCATTCATACTTGTTTTTCTCATAACATTATAGATGCTGTTCCAGTATCATATCAACTGTTGATGAGTTAGGTATAAATGTTAATGCGCTGTGCCTTGCGTGTTAAAAATTATTTTTTAATTTTAGTCCCAGCCAGGGGTTGAACCAGTGATCTTCATAAATCAATTAAAATTTTACTTTTTCGGCTTTGGATCATTTTTAAATTAACTTTTATTAAGAAAAATTCTTTTTCAAATGTACGCGGACGTTTTCCACAGAAAAAAAGAATAACTAGACGCTGGCAGAATGTAATGCTGTGTTTTCAGGACGGCGAAATCCATCTTCAGCATTCTTTGCATCCAACCCCTTAATTTGCGTATACTGTAAATATCATCCATTTAACCAACTAATCAATATTAATTTGGTTGGACGAAATTCACACACAACTCAAAGCATTTTTTGTTGTCTTCTCTACAACACATCTTGTACATTTGTTGCAATTTTGTACTACACCGTCGGTATAGTCACGAAATGCAAATTTTATTCTTAATCATTCATACTTGTTTTTCTCAAAACATTATAGATGCTGTTCCAGTATCATATCAACTGTTGATGAGTTAGGTATAAATGATAATGCGCTTTGCCTTGCGTGTTTGAAATTATTTTTTAATTTTAGTCCCAGCCAGGGGTTGAACCATTGATCTTCATGAATCAATTAAAATTTTACTTTTTCGGCTTTGGTTTATTTTTAATTTAACTTTTATTAAGAAAAATTATTTATCAAATGTACGCGGACGTTTTCCAAAGTAAACAAGAATAATTAGACGCTGGCAGAATGTAATGCTGCATTTTCAGGACCGCGAAATCCATCTTCAGCATTCTTTGCATCGAACACCTTGATTTGCGTATGCTGTAAATATCATCCATTTAACCAACTAATCAATATTAATTTGGTTGGACGAAATTCACACACAACTCAAAGCATTTTTTGTTGTCTTCTCTACAACACGTCTTGTACCTTTGTTGCAATTTTGTACTACACCGTCGGTATAGCCACGAAATGCAAATTTTATTTTTAATCATTCATACTTGTTTTTCTCACAACATTATAGATGCTGTTCCAGTATCATATCAACTGTTGATGAGTTAGGTATAAATGTTAATGCGCTGTGCCTTGCGTGTTAAAAATTATTTTTTAATTGTAGTCCCAGCCAGGGGTTGAACCATTGAACTTCATAAATCTATTAAAATTTTGCTCTTTCGGCTTTGGATCATTTTTAATTTAACTTTTATTAAGAAAAATTAGTTTTCAAATGTACGCGGACGTTTTCCAAAGAAAACAAAAAAAAAAAAAAATTAGACGCTGGCAGAATGTAATGCTGCATTTTCAGGACCGCCAAATCCATCTTCAGCATTCTTTGCATCCAACACCTTAATTTGCGTATACTGTAAATATCATCCATTTAACTAACTAATCAATATTAATTTGGTTGGACGAAATTCACACACAACTCAAAGCATTGTTTGTTGTCTTCTCTAAATCACGCCTTGTACATTTGTTGCAATTTTGTACTACACCGTCGGTATAGTCACGAAATACAAATTTTATTTTTAATCATTCATGCTTGTTTTTCTCACAACATTATAGATGCTGTTCCAGTATCATATCAACTGTTGATGGAGTTAGGTATAAATGTTAATGCGCTGTGCCTTGCATGTTTAAAATTATTTTTTAATTTAAGTCTTAGCCAGGGGTTGAACCAGTGATCTTCGTAAATCAATTAAAATTTTACTTTTTCGGCTTTGGTTCATTTTTAGTTAACTTTTATTAAGAAAAATTATTTTTCAAATGTACGCGGACGTTTTCCAAAGAAAACAAGAATAATTAGACGCTGCCAGAATGTAATGCTGCATTTTTAGGACCGCCAAATCCATCTTCAGCATCCTTTGCATCCAACACCTTGATTTGCGTATACTGTAAATATCACCTATTAAACCAATTAATCAATAATAATTTGGTTGGACGAAATTCACACACAACTTAAAGCATTTTTTGTTGTCTTCTCTGCAACACGTCTTGTACATTTGTTGCAATTTTGTACTACACCGTCGGTATAGTCACGAAATGCAAATTTCATTTTTAATCATTCATACTTGTTTTTCTCATAACATTATAGATGCTGTTCCAGTATCATATCAACTGTTGTTGAGTTAGGTATAAATGTTAATGCGCTGTGCCTTGCGTGTTAAAAATTATT
The DNA here is from genome assembly GCA_937654795.1 of Cistogaster globosa. NCBI lineage: Eukaryota > Metazoa > Arthropoda > Insecta > Diptera > Tachinidae > Cistogaster > Cistogaster globosa. Next base: position 1,331,084 of record OW569408.1, on the reverse strand, counting down.
TTTTAATTTTAGTCCCAGCCAGGGGTTGAACCAGTGATCTTCATAAATCAATTAAAATTTTACTTTTTCGGCTTTGGATCATTTTTAAATTAACTTTTATTAAGAAAAATTCTTTTTCAAATGTACGCGGACGTTTTCCACAGAAAAAAAGAATAAGTAGACGCTGGCAGAATGTAATGCTGTGTTTTCAGGACCGCGAAATCCATCTTCAGCATTCTTTGCATCCAACCCCTTAATTTACGTATACTGTAAATATCATCCATTTAACCAACTAATCAATATTAATTTGGTTGGACGAAATTCACACACAACTCAAAGCATTTTTTGTTGTCTTCTCTACAACACATCTTGTACATTTGTTGCAATTTTGTACTACACCGTCGGTATAGTCACGAAATGCAAATTTTATTCTTAATCATTCATACTGGTTTTTTCTCAAAACATTATAGATGCTGTTCCAGTATCATATCAACTGTTGATGAGTTAGGTATAAATGATAATGCGCTTTGCCTTGCGTGTTTGAAATTATTTTTTAATTTTAGTCCCAGCCAGGGGTTGAACCATTGATCTTCATGAATCAATTAAAATTTTACTTTTTCGGCTTTGGTTTATTTTTAATTTAACTTTTATTAAGAAAAATTATTTATCAAATGTACGCGGACGTTTTCCAAAGAAAACAAGAATAATTAGACGCTGGCAGAATGTAATGCTGCATTTTCAGGACCGCGAAATCCATCTTCAGCATTCTTTGCATCCAACACCTTGATTTGCGTATGCTGTAAATATCATCCATTTAACCAACTAATCAATATTAATTTGGTTGGACGATATTCACACACAACTCAAAGCATTTTTTGTTGTCTTCTTTACAACACGTCTTGTACATTTGTTGCAATTTTGTACTACACCGTCGGTATAGCCCCGAAATGCAAATTTTATTCTTAATCATTCATACTTGTTTTTCTCAAAACATTATAGATGCTGTTCCAGTATCATATCAACTGTTGATGAGATAGGTATAAATGATAATGCGCTTTGCCTTGCGTGTTTGAAATTATTTTTTAATTTTAGTCCCAGCCAGGGGTTGAACCATTGATCTTCATGAATCAATTAAAATTTTACTTTTTCGGCTTTGGTTTATTTTTAATTTAACTTTTATTAAGAAAAATTATTTATCAAATGTACGCGGACGTTTTCCAAAGAAAACAAGAAAAATTAGACGCTGGCAGAATGTAATGCTGCATTTTCAGGACCGCCAAATCCATCTTCAGCATACTTACATACAACACCTTGATTTGCGTATACTGTAAATATCATCCATTTAACCAACTAATCAATATTAATTTGGTTGGACGAAATTCACACACAACTCAAAGCATTTTTTGTTGTCTTCTCTACAACACGTCTTGTACCTTTGTTGCAATTTTGTACTACACCGTCGGTATAGTCACGAATGGCAAATTTTATTTTTAATCATTCATACTTGTTTTTCTCACAACATTATAGATGCTGTTCCAGTATCATATCAACTGTTGCTGAGTTAGGTATAAATGTTAATGTGCTATGCCTTGTGAGTTTAAAATTATTTTTTAATTTTAGTCCAAGCCAGGGGTTGAACCAGTGATCTTCATAAATCAATTAAAATTTTACTTTTTCGGCTTTGGTTCATTTTTAATTTAACTTTTGTTAAGAAAAATTATTTTTCAAATGTACGCGAACGTTTTCCACAGAAAACAAGAAAAAGTAGACGCTGGCAGAATGTAATGCTGCATTTTCAGGACCGCGAAATCCATCTTCAGCATTCTTTGCATCCAACACCTTAATTTGCGTATACTGTAAATATCATCCATTTAACCAACTAATCAATATTAATTTGGTTGGACGAAATTCACACACAACTCAAAGCATTTTTTGTTGTCTTCTCTACAACACATCTTATACATTTGTTGTAATTTTGTACTACACCGTCGGTATAGTCACGAAATGCAAATTTTATTCTTAATCATTCATACTTGTTTTTCTCAAAACATTTAGATGCTGTTCCAGTATCATATCAGCTGTTGATGAGTTAGGTATAAATGTTAATGCGCTTTGCCTTGCGTGTTTAAAATTATTTTTTAATTTTAGTCCCAGCCAGGGGTTGAACCATTGATCTTCATGAATCAATTAAAATTTTACTTTTTCGGCTTTGGTTTATTTTTAATTTAAACTTTATTAAGAAAAATTATTTATCAAATGTACGCGGACGTTTTCCAAAGAAAACAAGAATAATTAGACGCTGGCAGAATGTAATGCTGCATTTTCAGGACCGCAAAATCCATCTTCAGCATTCTTTGCATCCAACACCTTGATTTGCGTATGCTGTAAATATCATCCATTTAACCAACTAATCAATATTAATTTGGTAAGACGAAATTCACACACAACTCAAAGCATTTTTTGTTGTCTTCTCTGCAACACGTCTTGTACATTTGTTGCAATTTTGTACTACACCGTCGGTATAGTCACGAAATGCAAATTTCATTTTTAATCATTCATACTTGTTTTTCTCATAACACTATAGATGCTGTTCCAGTATCATATCAACTGCTGATGAGTTAGGTATAAATGTTAATGCGCTGTGCCTTGCGTGTTTAAAATTATTTTTTAATTTTAGTCCCAGCCAGGGGTTGAATCAGTGATCTTCATATATCAATTAAAATTTTACTTTTTCGGCTTTGGGTTATTTTTAATTTAACTCTTATTAAGAAATATTATTTTTCAAATGTACGCGGACGTTTTCCAAAGAAAACAAGAAAAATTAGACGCTGGCAGAATGTAATGCTGCATTTTCAGGACCGCCAAATCCATCTTCAGCATTCTTTGCATCCAACACCTTGATTTGCGTATACTGTAAATATCATCCATTTAACCAACTAATCAATATTAATTTGGTTGGACGAAATTCACACACAACTCAAAGCATTTTTTGTTGTCTTCTCTACAACACGTCTGGTACCTTTGTTGCAATTTTGTACTACACCGTCGGTATAGTCACGAATGGCAAATTTTATTTTTAATCATTCATACTTGTTTTACTCACAACATTATAGATGCTGTTCCAGTATCATATCAACTGTTGCTGAGTTAGGTATAAATGTTAATGTGCTGTGCCTTGTGAGTTTAAAATTATTTTTTAATTTTAGTCCCAGCCAGGGGTTGAACCAGTGATCTTCATAAATCAATTAAAATTTTACTTTTTCGGCTTTGGTTCATTTTTAATTTAACTTTTGTTAAGAAAAATTATTTTTCAAATGTACGCGAACGTTTTCCACAGAAAACAAGAAAAAGTAGACGCTGGCAGAATGTAATGCTGCATTTTCAGGACCGCGAAATCCATCTTCAGCATTCTTTGCATCCAACACCTTAATTTGCGTATACTGTAAATATCATCCATTTAACCAACTAATCAATATTAATTTGGTTGGACGAAATTCACACACAACTCAAAGCATTTTTTGTTGTCTTCTCTACAACACATCTTATACATTTGTTGTAATTTTGTACTACACCGTCGGTATAATCACGAAATGCAAATTTTATTCTTAATCATTCATACTTGTTTTTCTCAAAACATTTAGATGCTGTTCCAGTATCATATCAGCTGTTGATGAGTTAGGTATAAATGTTAATGCGCTTTGCCTTGCGTGTTTAAAATTATTTTTTAATTTTAGTCCCAGCCAGGGGTTGAACCATTGATCTTCATGAATCAATTAAAATTTTACTTTTTCGGCTTTGGTTTATTTTTAATTTAACTTTTATTAAGAAAAATTATTTATCAAATGTACGCGGACGTTTTCCAAAGAAAACAAGAATAATTAGACGCTAGCAGAATGTAATGCTGCATTTTCAGGACCGCGAAATCCATCTTCAGCATTCTTTGCATCCAACACCTTGATTTGCGTATGCTGTAAATATCATCCATTTAACAAACTAATCAATATTAATTTGGTTGGACGATATTCACACACAACTCAAAGCATTTTTTGTTGTCTTCTCTACAACACGTCTTGTACATTTGTTGCAATTTTGTACTACACCGTCGGTATAGCCACGAAATGCAAATTTTATTTTTAATCATTCATACTTGTTTTTCTCACAACATTATAGATGCTGTTCCAGTATCATATCAACTGTTGATGAGTTAGGTATAAATGTTAATGCGCTTTGCCTTGCGTGTTTAAAATTATTTTTTAATTTTAGTCCCAGCCAGGGGTTGAATCAGTGATCTTCATATATCAATTAAAATTTTACTTTTTCGGCTTTGGGTTATTTTTAATTTAACTCTTATTAAGAAATATTATTTTTCAAATGTACGCGGACGTTTTCCAAAGAAAACAAGAAAAATTAGACGCTGGCAGAATGTATTGCTGCATTTTCAGGACCGCCAAATCCATCTTCAGCATACTTTGCATCCAACACCTTGATTTGCGTATACTGTAAATATCATCCATTTAACCAACTAATCAATATTAATTTGGTTGGACGAAATTCACACACAACTCAAAGCATTTTTTGTTGTCTTCTCTACAACACGTCTTGTACCTTTGTTGCAATTTTGTACTACACCGTCGGTATAGTCACGAATGGCAAATTTTATTTTTAATCATTCATACTTGTTTTTCTCACAACATTATAGATGCTGTTCCAGTATCATATCAACTGTTGCTGAGTTAGGTATAAATGTTAATGTGCTGTGCCTTGTGAGTTTAAAATTATTTTTTAATTTTAGTCCCAGCCAGGGGTTGAACCAGTGATCTTCATAAATCAATTAAAATTTTACTTTTTCGGCTTTGGTTCATTTTTAATTTAACTTTTGTTAAGAAAAATTATTTTTCAAATGTACGCGAACGTTTTCCACAGAAAACAAGAAAAAGTAGACGCTGGCAGAATGTAATGCTGCATTTTCAGGACCGCGAAATCCATCTTCAGCATTCTTTGCATCCAACACCTTAATTTGCGTATACTGTAAATATCATCCATTTAACCAACTAATCAATATTAATTTGGTTCGACGAAATTCACACACAACTCAAAGCATTTTTTGTTGTCTTCTCTACAACACATCTTATACATTTGTTGTAATTTTGTACTACACCGTCGGTATAGTCACGAAATGCAAATTTTATTCTTAATCATTCATACTTGTTTTTCTCAAAACATTTAGATGCTGTTCCAGTATCATATCAGCTGTTGATGAGTTAGGTATAAATGTTAATGCGCTTTGCCTTGCGTGTTTAAAATTATTTTTTAATTTTAGTCCCAGCCAGGGGTTGAACCATTGATCTTCATGAATCAATTAAAATTTTACTTTTTCGGCTTTGGCTTATTTTTAATTTAAACTTTATTAAGAAAAATTATTTATCAAATGTACGCGGACGTTTTCCAAAGAAAACAAGAATAATTAGACGCTGGCAGAATGTAATGCTGCATTTTCAGGACCGCAAAATCCATCTTCAGCATTCTTTGCATCCAACACCTTGATTTGCGTATGCTGTAAATATCATCCATTTAACCAACTAATCAATATTAATTTGGTAAGACGAAATTCACACACAACTCAAAGCATTTTTTGTTGTCTTCTCTGCAACACGTCTTGTACATTTGTTGCAATTTTGTACTACACCGTCGGTATAGTACGAAATGCAAATTTCATTTTTAATCATTCATACTTGTTTTTCTCATAACACTATAGATGCTGTTCCAGTATCATATCAACTGCTGATGAGTTAGGTATAAATGTTAATGCACTGTGCCTTGCGTGTTTAAAATTATTTTTTAATTTTAGTCCCAGCCAGGGGTTGAATCAGTGATCTTCATATATCAATTAAAATTTTACTTTTTCGGCTTTGGGTTATTTTTAATTTAACTCTTATTAAGAAATATTATTTTTCAAATGTACGCGGACGTTTTCCAAAGAAAACAAGAAAAATTAGACGCTGGCAGAATGTAATGCTGCATTTTCAGGACCGCCAAATCCATCTTAAGCATTCTTTGCATCCAACACCTTGATTTGCGTATACTGTAAATATCATCCATTTAACCAACTAATCAATATTAATTTGGTTGGACGAAATTCACACACAACTCAAAGCATTTTTTGTTGTCTTCTCTACAACACGTCTTGTACCTTTGTTGCAATTTTGTACTACACCGTCGGTATAGTCACGAATGGCAAATTTTATTTTCAATCATTCATACTTGTTTTTCTCACAACATTATAGATGCTGTTCCAGTATCATATCAACTGTTGCTGAGTTAGGTATAAATGTTAATGTGCTGTGCCTTGTGAGTTTAAAATTATTTTTTAATTTTAGTCCCAGCCAGGGGTTGAACCAGTGATCTTCATATATCAATTAAAATTTTACTTTTTCGGCTTTGGGTTATTTTTAATTTAACTCTTATTAAGAAATATTATTTTTCAAATGTACGCGGACGTTTTCCAAAGAAAACAAGAAAAATTAGACGCTGGCAGAATGTAATGCTGCATTTTCAGGACCGCCAAATCCATCTTCAGCATACTTTGCATCCAACACCTTGATTTTCGTATACTGTAAATATCATCCATTTAACCAACTAATCAATATTAATTTGGTTGGACGATATTCACACACAACTCAAAGCATTTTTTGTTGTCTTCTCTACAACACGTCTTGTACATTTGTTGCAATTTTGTACTACACCGTCGGTATAGCCACGAAATGCAAATTTTATTTTTAATCATTCATACTTGTTTTTCTCACAACATTATAGATGCTGTTCGAGTATCATATCAACTGTTGATGAGTTAGGTATAAATGTTAATGCGCTTTGCCTTGCGTGTTTAAAATTATTTTTTAATTTTAGTCCCAGCCAGGGGTTGAATCAGTGATCTTCATATATCAATTAAAATTTTACTTTTTCGGCTTTGGGTTATTTTTAATTTAACTCTTATTAAGAAATATTATTTTTCAAATGTACGCGGACGTTTTCCAAAGAAAACAAGAAAAATTAGACGCTGGCAGAATGTAATGCTGCATTTTCAGGAACGCCAAATCCATCTTCAGCATACTTTGCATCCAACACCTTGATTTGCGTATACTGTAAATATCATCCATTTAACCAACTAATCAATATTAATTTGGTTGGACGAAATTCACACACAACTCAAAGCATTTTTTGTTGTCTTCTCTACAACACGTCTTGTACCTTTGTTGCAATTTTGTACTACACCGTCGGTATAGTCACGAATGGCAAATTTTATTTTTAATCATTCATACTTGTTTTTCTCACAACATTATAGATGCTGTTCCAGTATCATATCAACTGTTGCTGAGTTAGGTATAAATGTTAATGTGCTGTGCCTTGTGAGTTTAAAATTATTTTTTAATTTTAGTCCCAGCCAGGGGTTGAACCAGTGATCTTCATAAATCAATTAAAATTTTACTTTTTCGGCTTTGGTTCATTTTTAATTTAACTTTTGTTAAGAAAAATTATTTTTCAAATGTACGCGAACGTTTTCCACAGAAAACAAGAAAAAGTAGACGCTGGCAGAATGTAATGCTGCATTTTCAGGACCGCGAAATCCATCTTCAGCATTCTTTGCATCCAACACCTTAATTTGCGTATACTGTAAATATCATCCATTTAACCAACTAATCAATATTAATTTGGTTGGACGAAATTCACACACAACTCAAAGCATTTTTTGTTGTCTTCTCTACAACTATTTTATACATTTGTTGTAATTTTGTACTACACCGTCGGTATAGTCACGAAATGCAAATTTTATTCTTAATCATTCATACTTGTTTTTCTCAAAACATTTAGATGCTGTTCCAGTATCATATCAGCTGTTGATGAGTTAGGTATAAATGTTAATGCGCTTTGCCTTGCGTGTTTAAAATTATTTTTTAATTTTAGTCCCAGCCAGGGGTTGAACCATTGATCTTCATGAATCAATTAAAATTTTACTTTTTCGGCTTTGGTTTATTTTTAATTTAAACTTTATTAAGAAAAATTATTTATCAAATGTACGCGGACGTTTTCCAAAGAAAACAAGAATAATTAGACGCTGGCAGAATGTAATGCTGCATTTTCAGGACCGCAAAATCCATCTTAAGCATTCTTTGCATCCAACACCTTGATTTGCGTATGCTGTAAATATCATCCATTTAACCAACTAATCAATATTAATTTGGTAAGACGAAATTCACACACAACTCAAAGCATTTTTTGTTGTCTTCTCTGCAACACGTCTTGTACATTTGTTGCAATTTTGTACTACACCGTCGGTATAGTCACGAAATGCAAATTTCATTTTTAATCATTCATACTTGTTTTTCTCATAACACTATAGATGCTATTCCAGTATCATATCAACTGCTGATGAGTTAGGTATAAATGTTAATGCACTGTGCCTTGCGTGTTTAAAATTATTTTTTAATTTTAGTCCCAGCCAGGGGTTGAATCAGTGATCTTCATATATCAATTAAAATTTTACTTTTTCGGCTTTGGGTTATTTTTAATTTAACTCTTATTAAGAAATATTATTTTTCAAATGTACGCGGACGTTTTCCAAAGAAAACAAGAAAAATTAGACGCTGGCAGAATGTAATGCTGCATTTTCAGGACCGCCAAATCCATCTTAAGCATTCTTTGCATCCAACACCTTGATTTGCGTATACTGTAAATATCATCCATTTAACCAACTAATCAATATTAATTTGGTTGGACGAAATTCACACACAACTCAAAGCATTTTTTGTTGTCTTCTCTACAACACGTCTTGTACCTTTGTTGCAATTTTGTACTACACCGTCGGTATAGTCACAAATGGCAAATTTTATTTTCAATCATTCATACTTGTTTTTCTCACAACATTATAGATGCTGTTCCAGTATCATATCAACTGTTGCTGAGTTAGGTATAAATGTTAATGTGCTGTGCCTTGTGAGTTTAAAATTATTTTTTAATTTTAGTCCCAGCCAGGGGTTGAACCAGTGATCTTCATAAATCAATTAAAATTTTACTTTTTCGGCTTTGGTTCATTTTTAATTTAACTTTTGTTAAGAAAAATTATTTTTCAAATGTACGCGAACGTTTTCCACAGAAAACAAGAAAAAGTAGACGCTGGCAGAATGTAATGCTGCATTTTCAGGACCGCGAAATCCATCTTCAGCATTCTTTGCATCCAACACCTTAATTTGCGTATACTGTAAATATCATCCATTTAACCAACTAATCAATATTAAGTTGGTTGGACGAAATTCACACACAACTCAAAGCATTTTTTGTTGTCTTCTCTACAACACATCTTATACATTTGTTGTAATTTTGTACTACACCGTCGGTATAGTCACGAAATGCAAATTTTATTCTTAATCATTCATACTTGTTTTTCTCAAAACATTTAGATGCTGTTCCAGTATCATATCAGCTGTTGATGAGTTAGGTATAAATGTTAATGCGCTTTGCCTTGCGTGTTTGAAATTATTTTTTAATTTTAGTCCCAGCCAGGGGTTGAACCATTGATCTTCATGAATCAATTAAAATTTTACTTTTTCGGCTTTGGTTTATTTTTAATTTAACTTTTATTAAGAAAAATTATTTATCAAATGTACGCGGACGTTTTCCAAAGAAAACAAGAATAATTAGACGCTGGCAGAATGTAATGCTGCATTTTCAGGACCGCGAAATCCATCTTCAGCATTCTTTGCATCCAACACCTTGATTTGCGTATGCTGTAAATATCATCCATTTAACCAACTAATCAATATTAATTTGGTTGGACGATATTCACACACAACTCAAAGCATTTTTTGTTGTCTTCTCTACAACACGTCTTGTACATTTGTTGCAATTTTGTACTACACCGTCGGTATAGCCACGAAATGCAAATTTTATTTTTAATCATTCATACTTGTTTTTCTCACAACATTATAGATGCTGTTCCAGTATCATATCAACTGTTGATGAGTTAGGTATAAATGTTAATGCGCTTTGCCTTGCGTGTTTAAAATTATTTTTTAATTTTAGTCCCAGCCAGGGGTTGAATCAGTGATCTTCATATATCAATTAAAATTTTACTTTTTCGGCTTTGGGTTATTTTTAATTTAACTCTTATTAAGAAATATTATTTTTCAAATGTACGCGGACGTTTTCCAAAGAAAACAAGCAAAATTAGACGCTGGCAGAATGTAATGCTGCATTTTCAGGACCGCCAAATCCATCTTCAGCATACTTTGCATCCAACACCTTGATTTGCGTATACTGTAAATATCATCCATTTAACCAACTAATCAATATTAATTTGGTTGGACGAAATTCACACACAACTCAAAGCATTTTTTGTTGTCTTCTCTACAACACGTCTTGTACCTTTGTTGCAATTTTGTACTACACCGTCGGTATAGTCACGAATGGCAAATTTTATTTTTAATCATTCATACTTGTTTTTCTCACAACATTATAGATGCTGTTCCAGTATCATATCAACTGTTGCTGAGTTAGGTATAAATGTTAATGTGCTGTGCCTTGTGAGTTTAAAATTATTTTTTAATTTTAGTCCAAGCCAGGGGTTGAACCAGTGATCTTCATAAATCAATTAAAATTTTACTTTTTCGGCTTTGGTTCATTTTTAATTTAACTTTTGTTAAGAAAAATTATTTTTCAAATGTACGCGAACGTTTTCCACAGAAAACAAGAAAAAGTAGACGCTGGCAGAATGTAATGCTGCATTTTCAGGACCGCGAAATCCATCTTCAGCATTCTTTGCATCCAGCACCTTAATTTGCGTATACTGTAAATATCATCCATTTAACCAACTAATCAATATTAATTTGGTTGGACGAAATTCACACACAACTCAAAGCATTTTTTGTTGTCTTCTCTACAACACATCTTATACATTTGTTGTAATTTTGTACTACACCGTCGGTATAGTCACGAAATGCAAATTTTATTCTTAATCATTCATACTTGTTTTTCTCAAAACATTTAGATGCTGTTCCAGTATCATATCAGCTGTTGATGAGTTAGGTATAAATGTTAATGCGCTTTGCCTTGCGTGTTTAAAATTGTTTTTTAATTTTAGTCCCAGCCAGGGGTTGAACCATTGATCTTCATGAATCAATTAAAATTTTACTTTTTCGGCTTTGGTTTATTTTTAATTTAAACTTTATTAAGAAAAATTATTTATCAAATGTACGCGGACGTTTTCCAAAGAAAACAAGAATAATAAGACGCTGGCAGAATGTAATGCTGCATTTTCAGGACCGCAAAATCCATCTTCAGCATTCTTTGCATCCAACACCTTGATTTGCGTATGCTGTAAATATCATCCATTTAACCAACTAATCAATATTAATTTGGTAAGACGAAATTCACACACAACTCAAAGCATTTTTTGTTGTCTTCTCTGCAACACGTCTTGTACATTTGTTGCAATTTTGTACTACACCGTCGGTATAGTCACGAAATGCAAATTTTATTTTTAATCATTCATACTTGTTTTTCTCACAACATTATAGATGCTGTTCCAGTATCATATCAACTGTTGATGAGTTAGGTATAAATGTTAATGCGCTTTGCCTTGCGTGTTTAAAATTATTTTTTAATTTTAGTCCCAGCCAGGGGTTGAATCAGTGATCTTCATATATCAATTAAAATTTTACTTTTTCGGCTTTGGGTTATTTTTAATTTAACTCTTATTAAGAAATATTATTTTTCAAATGTACGCGGACGTTTTCCAAAGAAAACAAGCAAAATTAGACGCTGGCAGAATGTAATGCTGCATTTTCAGGACCGCCAAATCCATCTTCAGCATACTTTGCATCCAACACCTTGATTTGCGTATACTGTAAATATCATCCATTTAACCAACTAATCAATATTAATTTGGTTGGACGAAATTCACACACAACTCAAAGCATTTTTTGTTGTCTTCTCTACAACACGTCTTGTACCTTTGTTGCAATTTTGTACTACACCGTCGGTATAGTCACGAATGGCAAATTTTATTTTTAATCATTCATACTTGTTTTTCTCACAACATTATAGATGCTGTTCCAGTATCATATCAACTGTTGCTGAGTTAGGTATAAATGTTAATGTGCTGTGTCTTGTGAGTTTAAAATTATTTTTTAATTTTAGTCCAAGCCAGGGGTTGAACCAGTGATCTTCATAAATCAATTAAAATTTTACTTTTTCGGCTTTGGTTCATTTTTAATTTAACTTTTGTTAAGAAAAATTATTTTTCAAATGTACGCGAACGTTTTCCACAGAAAACAAGAAAAAGTAGACGCTGGCAGAATGTAATGCTGCATTTTCAGGACCGCGAAATCCATCTTCAGCATTCTTTGCATCCAGCACCTTAATTTGCGTATACTGTAAATATCATCCATTTAACCAACTAATCAATATTAATTTGGTTGGACGAAATTCACACACAACTCAAAGCATTTTTTGTTGTCTTCTCTACAACACATCTTATACATTTGTTGTAATTTTGTACTACACCGTCGGTATAGTCACGAAATGCAAATTTTATTCTTAATCATTCATACTTGTTTTTCTCAAAACATTTAGATGCTGTTCCAGTATCATATCAGCTGTTGATGAGTTAGGTATAAATGTTAATGCGCTTTGCCTTGCGTGTTTAAAATTGTTTTTTAATTTTAGTCCCAGCCAGGGGTTGAACCATTGATCTTCATGAATCAATTAAAATTTTACTTTTTCGGCTTTGGTTTATTTTTAATTTAAACTTTATTAAGAAAAATTATTTATCAAATGTACGCGGACGTTTTCCAAAGAAAACAAGAATAATTAGACGCTGGCAGAATGTAATGCTGCATTTTCAGGACCGCAAAATCCATCTTCAGCATTCTTTGCATCCAACACCTTGATTTGCGTATGCTGTAAATATCATCCATTTAACCAACTAATCAATATTAATTTGGTAAGACGAAATTCACACACAACTCAAAGCATTTTTTGTTGTCTTCTCTGCAACACGTCTTGTACATTTGTTGCAATTTTGTACTACACCGTCGGTATAGTCACGAAATGCAAATTTCATTTTTAATCATTCATACTTGTTTTTCTCATAACACTATAGATGCTGTTCCAGTATCATATCAACTGCTGATGAGTTAGGTATAAATGTTAATGCGCTGTGCCTTGCGTGTTTAAAATTATTTTTTAATTTTAGTCCCAGCCAGGGGTTGAATCAGTGATCTTCATATATCAATTAAAATTTTACTTTTTCGGCTTTGGGTTATTTTTAATTTAACTCTTATTAAGAAATATTATTCTTCAAATGTACGCGGACGTTTTCCAAAGAAAACAAGAAAAATTAGACGCTGGCAGAATGTAATGCTGCATTTTCAGGACCGCCAAATCCATCTTCAGCATTCTTTGCATCCAACACCTTGATTTGCGTATACTGTAAATATCATCCATTTAACCAACTAATCAATATTAATTTGGTTGGACGAAATTCACACACAACTCAAAGCATTTTTTGTTGTCTTCTCTACAACACGTCTTGTACCTTTGTTGCAATTTTGTACTACACCGTCGGTATAGTCACGAATGGCAAATTTTATTTTTAATCATTCATACTTGTTTTTCTCATAACATTATAGATGATTTATACCTAACTCATCAACAGTTAATATTATACTGGAGCAGCATCTATCATGTTGTGAGAAAAACAAGTATGAATGATTAAAAATGAAATTTGCATTTCGTGACTATACCGACGGCGTAGTACAAAATTGCAACAAATGTACAAGACGTGTTGCAGAGAAGACAACAAAAAATGCTTTGAGTTGTGTGTGAATTTCGTCCAACCAAATTAATATTGATTAATTGGTTTAATGGATGATATTTACAGTATACGTAAATCAAGGTGTTGGATGCAAAGAATGCTGAAGATGGATTTGGCGGTCCTGAAAATGCAGCATTACATTCTGCCAGCGTCTAATTTTTTTTCTTTGGAAAACGTCCGCGTACATTTGATAAATAATTTTTCTTAATAAAAGTTAAATTAAAAATGAACCAAAGCCGAAAAAGTAAAATTTTAATTAATTTATGAAGATCACTGGTTCAACCCCTGGCTGTGACTAAAATGAAAAATAATTTTAAACACGCAAGGCACAGCGCAATAACATTTATACCTAACTCATAAACAGTTGATATGATACTGGAACAGCATCTTTAATGTTGTGAGAAAAACAAATATGAATGGTTAAAAATAAAATTTGCATTTCGTGACTATACCGACGGTGTAGTACAAAATTGCAACAAATGTACAAGACGTGTTGTGTAGAGAAGACAACAAAAAATGCTTTGAGTTGTGTGTGAATTTCGTCCAACCAAATTAATATTGATTAGTTGGTTAAATGGATGATATCTACAGCATACGCAAATCAAGGTGTGGGATGCAAAGAATGCTGAAGATGGATTTGGTGGTCCTGAAAATGCAGCATTACATTCTGCCCGCGTCTAATTTTTCTTGTTTTATTTGGAAAACGTCCGCGTACATTTGAAAAATAATTTTTCTTAATAAAAGTTAAATTAAAAATTAACCAAAGCCGAAAAAGTAAAATTTTAATTGATTTATGAAGATCACTGGTTCAACCCCTGGCTGGGACTAAAATTAAAAAATAATTTTAAACACGCAAGGCACAGTGCATGAACATTTATACCTAACTCATCAACAGTTGATATGATACTGGAACAGCATCTATAATGTTGTGAGAAAAACAAGTATGAATGATTAAAAATAAAATTTGCATTTCGTGACTATACCGACGGTGTAGTACAAAATTGCAACAAATGTACAAGACGTGTTGTGTAGAGAAGACAACAAAAAATGCTTTGAGTTGTGTGTGAATTTCGTCCAACCAATTTAATATTGATTAGTTGGTTAAATGGATGATATTTACAGTATACGCAAATCAAGGTGTTGGATGCAAAGAATGCTGCAGATGGATTTGGTGGTCCTGAAAATGCAGCATTACATTCTGCCAACGTCTAATTTTTCTTGTTTTCTTTGGAAAACGTCCGCGTACATTTGAAAAATAATTTTTCTTAATAAAAGTTAAATTAAAAATGAACCAAAGCCGAAAAAGTAAAATTTTAATTAATTTATGAAGATCACTGGTTCAACCCCTGGCTGTGACTAAAATGAAAAATAATTTTAAACACGCAAGGCACAGCGCAATAACATTTATACCTAACTCATAAACAGTTGATATGATACTGGAACAGCATCTATAATGTTGTGAGAAAAACAAATATGAATGGTTAAAAATAAAATTTGCATTTCGTGACTATACCGACGGTGTAGTACAAAATTGCAACAAAAGTACAAGACGTGTTGTGTAGAGAAGACAACAAAAAATGCTTTGAGTTGTGTGTGAATTTCGTTCAACCAAATAAATATTGATTAGTTGGTTAAATGGATGATATTTACAGTATACGCAAATCAAGGTGTTGGATGCAAAGAATGCTGAAGATGGA
Source organism: Cistogaster globosa (assembly GCA_937654795.1). Taxonomy (NCBI): domain Eukaryota; kingdom Metazoa; phylum Arthropoda; class Insecta; order Diptera; family Tachinidae; genus Cistogaster; species Cistogaster globosa. The sequence goes on along the minus strand of OW569408.1, from coordinate 1,315,538 downwards.
TTTGGCGGTCCTGAAAATGCAGCATTACATTCTGCCAGCGTCTAATTTTTCTTGTTTTCTTTGGAAAATGTCCGCGTACATTTGAAAAATAATTTTTCTTAATAAAAGTTAAATTAAAAATGAACCAAAGCCGAAAAAGTAAAATTTTAATTGATTTATGAAGATCACTGGTCCAACCCCTGGCTGGGACTAAAATTAGAAATAATTGTTTAATCTTTCATATAAAAATCCTTAATCTGATTATAAAACTTATACATGAAGAAATTAAAAACAATCAAAATGAGTTAGAAAAAAACACATCGTACGTACAGCAGAACATTAAAAAAGAAGACTGCTTGTTATTTTTCAAAAGTGAAAATGTTATATATAAAAGTATTTTCAACAAAAGGAGGGAAACAAAGATTAAAAAATTCAACAAACTTAGGTCGGAACAATTTAATAAAACATACATCAAACATAATAAAAATTGGTTTATAAACAAAACAAACACCGAAATACCTACAAATGTTCAAAACTTGCTATCGTTAGGTCCAAAATTTGCACTACCGATAACAAAACAACATTTCCCTTTGTTTAAATGTATTGCTGACGGAGAATATATCATCCAAACTAATAAAGAAAAAGAGAAACAGGAAATAGCAAGAACTAAACTTGTTATGACAATGGACAATTATCTAAATAAAAGATCATTAACAACAAGAGAGAAAGAGTTAATAAACACAGTGGGTGAAACAAAAAAATGTCTAATTAAAAATAAAAACATTTTAATTTTAAATTAAGACAAAGGAAGTACTACAGTAGCTATAGAAAAAAATGAGAAATATTGTTCAAGACATGTGTTCTTACAAACGACTTAAAAATAACCCAACCACGAAACTTCAGACGCGCAACAACATGTTAGTTGAAAAATTATTTAAATTGAATATAATTGACGCAGTTGAGAAATACAAACTACAGACAACTACAGCTATTGCCTTTGAGACCTATTTGCTCATCGATAAGTTCTCCATCATATGGATTTTGCAAATATGTTGTAAATATATTAAAAAAATTTAACAAAAGATTCAATATATAACGTAAAAGATGCCATAGAGTTTAAAAGGAAATTAAAAGGCACACACATTAACGATGACGAAGTTTTAATATCTTTTGGCGTGGTATCCCTTTTTCCTAGTATTCCTGTTAACCTGGCAGTGGACATAATAAAGAAGAAATGGGAGAAAATAGCCACGCACACAACAATTCCAAAAGATCTTTTTATTGACATTTTGATTTTCTGTATAAAAGACAATAGATACTTCAAATATAATGATAAATTATTCGAACAATTAAAAGAAATGCCTATGGGCTCACCAGTATCAGCTGTAATAGCAGACATTGTAATGAAGGATTTATTAAGAAATACGTTGGAGAAGTTAGAACATAGACCGAAATTTATGAGCAAATATGTTGATGACTTATTCTGTATTACAAAAAGCAGTAATGTGGACGAAGTACTAAAAGCTCTAAATAGTTTCCATAGACACATTCAATTTACTAAGGAATTGGAACAAAATGGAAAATTACCATATTTAGACGCACTTATAATTCGAAAGGAAGACACTTTGACTATAGATTGGTACAAAAAGCCGAATGCTACAGAACGTATTATCAACTTTTATTCAAAACACCCTAAACACATGAAAATCAACACAGCACATAATTTTGCGAGAAGAGTACTGCAGATAAGCGATACATGCTACCACAGGGAAAATATTAGTAAAATTGTACAAATATTAAAAGATAACAGTTTTTCACATATGATGGCAACAAACATTGTTAAACGTACAAATAAAAATTTCAACAAAACGCCTGTGATTAAACCTGAAAAAACGTTTAAGTCAATGACACATGTCCCCGGTTTTTCTGAGAGAATTACGTTTTCGGATATATTTGACAAGCAGAAATTAATATTGCCCTAAAAACTAACAATACGTTGAATATGCTATTTTCAAACACAAAAACAAAAGTTTACGTCTTAGACAAATCGAATTTAGTGTATAAAATTCCATGTGGCGGTGACGGGTCCAACATATGTAATAAAATATACGTTGGAACGACAAAATCAAAATTACATACAAGATTAGCCGCACACAAGTCAGACCATAAAACCCGAAAAGGTACCTCAGAGCAAAAAACAGCATTAGCTGCCCACTGTGCAACAAGTGGGCACTCTCCAAACATCAGTAATACAACAATACTTCAACAAGAAAACAATTACAAAAAGAGATGCACTCTAGAAATGCAACATATTATTAACACTCCCGCGGACATAAGAATAAACTACAAAACAGACACTGACAATTGTGCGCATACGTATAGACACATAATTAATAAATATAAACAGAGAAACGTTTAACAAACTTTACATTCTCTTTAAATGTAATTATTTAATGTTGTGTTTATTTATTAGTTATATAAATGTTCATTTTATATTTGTGTATTTGCTTTACTTGTTTAGTTTTCCTGAAAAAGAGTACCGAAGGTGTTCGAAATATTAAAAAACAAAAATAAAGATAACTGTTTTTAAATAAAATATAAAAAAAGTTTTATTTAAAATTAAAGTTTTGTGACCTTGAGCCCAAAATTAAATATAAAATATTAAAAAATAATTTTAAACACGCAAGGCACAGCGCATTAACATTTGTACCTAACTCATCAACAGTTGATATGATACTGGAACAGCATCTATAATGTTGTGAGAAAAACAGGTATGAATGATTAAAAATAAAATTTGCATTTCGTGAATATACCGACGCACAGTGGTCAATTTCTCGAGAGAGCGGTCAAAACTCTATAACTTTTGACCGGATTGGTATTTTTTTACGCAATTCGTTTTGTTCAATAGGAGGGACTTTAAGCTTCAATTTGCGTGTTCAAACGTATAAATCGACTGATAGGAACGTAAGTAATGTGGAGTTAAAAATGCATTTTAATTTTTTGTTGAGTTTCCATGTAAAAGTTGAATATTTGGACATTTTAAATAGGTATTTTTTTTATAATTTCTTATTTTCTTCAGTCGTATTTTACAACCAATACTTATTTATTATTCCTAAACTTAATTTTGGTCAGAAAATGCCAACATTTGGCCCCTGACATTTATTTAGTCTCAATATTCACAGGGGCCAAAGGTTGGTTTTTTTTTTTTTTGGAAGAAAGCTAATTCTTGTGAGGATTAAACTAAAAAATAACACTGAAATTTCCAACAATATCAATACCATTTGGATATATTATATACAGAACACAACATCGATAAAAATTTAAGTAAACTTTTACTATTGATTTAAAGTGCACATATATTTTATTTTAATGTATTAATAAAAATTAATACTAAAATTAGAAACAAATTATAATCTTTAAACTAGTATTAATTAAACAATATTAGTAAAAAATTTCTTCCAAATAGCTTTGATTTTATTTTGCAGTAGTTGTTTAGCTTCTTCATCTAACTCTAATGAGGTTGATTTCTATTTTTGTCGAATACTGGACATATATGGGTCTGATGTGCACAACAAAATACTAATAAGATCTTCATTAGTACAATATCTGTCTCCAAGAATATTTTTAGTTATAAAGGGTTGCTGTCACATTAGCATACTGGCCAAATTTTTTTGCATCTATCTTTTTGCTACATGCTATAACTTCTAATATGATTTGGAATCGTCGTATTAAATCATAATCTACTCCAGTTATAGAAGCTGCAGTTTCTGGATCGGAAAAAAATCTCCTTGCTGTGTTTTCATCATTAGAATTTCCTTCTCCTTGCTTTGGCTGGTCAATTATAAGGCCTATCTCACGGTATTTTTCCTGAATATGTTATTTTTTGCTTTCTTTTTTCCAAATTTTCTTTGTTGTTTCTCACTGTAACTGAAGTTACACTAATAACAGTTGGTGATGGTAACCAATCTTTTTTTAAATTGTTTTGAAAACAGTAGAGCTTCAATTTTTTACCAGTAATAGGAAATAAGTTAAGTTACAACACAAAACTTATTTCGTCCAAAAATCTTGAAAAACAAAATAGTTATGATCATTTAAACTTTAAAAATTAACTAAAAATATCATAAATTCTGAAAAAGCCCATTTTGGACCATCCTGTTCTCAGTGAAATACTTAAAATAGAATTCAAATTTTTTGGCTCCCGAGGTTTACTACTGTCTACTTTCATACGAGTCTAATAACTTTAAAATCGGAGAACAAAAACCAAAAGGAGTTTTGGCCGCTATCTCAAAATATTAACCACAGTGCGACGGTGTAGTACAAAATTGCAACAAATGTACAAGACGCGTTGTGTAGAGAAGACAACAAAAAATGCTTTGAGTTGTGTGTGAATTTCGTCCAACCAAATTAATATTGATTAGTTGGTTAAATGGATGATATTTACAGCATACGCAAATCAAGGTGTGGGATGCAAAGAATGCTGAAGATGGATTTGGTGGTCCTGAAAATGCAGCATTACATTCTGCCAACGTCTAATTTTTCTAGTTTTCTTTGGAAAACGTCCGCGTACATTTGAAAAATAATTTTTCTTAATAAAAGTTAAATTAAAAATGAACCAAAGCCGAAAAAGTAAAATTTTAATTAATTTATGAAGATCACTGGTTCAACCCCTGGCTGTGACTAAAATGAAAAATAATTTTAAACACGCAAGGCACAGCGCAATAACATTTATACCTAACTCATAAACAGTTGATATGATACTGGAACAGCATCTTTAATGTTGTGAGAAAAACAAATATGAATGGTTAAAAATAAAATTTGCATTTCGTGACTATACCGACGGTGTAGTACAAAATTGCAACAAATGTACAAGACGTGTTGTGTAGAGAAGACAACAAAAAATGCTTTGAGTTGTGTGTGAATTTCGTCCAACCAAATTAATATTGATTAGTTGGTTAAATGGATGATATCTACAGCATACGCAAATCAAGGTGTGGGATGCAAAGAATGCTGAAGATGGATTTGGTGGTCCTGAAAATGCAGCATTACATTCTGCCCGCGTCTAATTTTTCTTGTTTTATTTGGAAAACGTCCGCGTACATTTGAAAAATAATTTTTCTTAATAAAAGTTAAATTAAAAATTAACCAAAGCCGAAAAAGTAAAATTTTAATTGATTTATGAAGATCACTGGTTCAACCCCTGGCTGGGACTAAAATTAAAAAATAATTTTAAACACGCAAGGCACAGTGCATGAACATTTATACCTAACTCATCAACAGTTGATATGATACTGGAACAGCATCTATAATGTTGTGAGAAAAACAAGTATGAATGATTAAAAATAAAATTTGCATTTCGTGACTATACCGACGGTGTAGTACAAAATTGCAACAAATGTACAAGACGTGTTGTGTAGAGAAGACAACAAAAAATGCTTTGAGTTGTGTGTGAATTTCGTCCAACCAATTTAATATTGATTAGTTGGTTAAATGGATGATATTTACAGTATACGCAAATCAAGGTGTTGGATGCAAAGAATGCTGCAGATGGATTTGGTGGTCCTGAAAATGCAGCATTACATTCTGCCAACGTCTAATTTTTCTTGTTTTCTTTGGAAAACGTCCGCGTACATTTGAAAAATAATTTTTCTTAATAAAAGTTAAATTAAAAATGAACCAAAGCCGAAAAAGTAAAATTTTAATTAATTTATGAAGATCACTGGTTCAACCCCTGGCTGTGACTAAAATGAAAAATAATTTTAAACACGCAAGGCACAGCGCAATAACATTTATACCTAACTCATAAACAGTTGATATGATACTGGAACAGCATCTATAATGTTGTGAGAAAAACAAATATGAATGGTTAAAAATAAAATTTGCATTTCGTGACTATACCGACGGTGTAGTACAAAATTGCAACAAAAGTACAAGACGTGTTGTGTAGAGAAGACAACAAAAAATGCTTTGAGTTGTGTGTGAATTTCGTTCAACCAAATAAATATTGATTAGTTGGTTAAATGGATGATATTTACAGTATACGCAAATCAAGGTGTTGGATGCAAAGAATGCTGAAGATGGATTTGGCGGTCCTGAAAATGCAGCATTACATTCTGCCAGCGTCTAATTTTTCTTGTTTTCTTTGGAAAATGTCCGCGTACATTTGAAAAATAATTTTTCTTAATAAAAGTTAAATTAAAAATGAACCAAAGCCGAAAAAGTAAAATTTTAATTGATTTATGAAGATCACTGGTCCAACCCCTGGCTGGGACTAAAATTAGAAATAATTGTTTAATCTTTCATATAAAAATCCTTAATCTGATTATAAAACTTATACATGAAGAAATTAAAAACAATCAAAATGAGTTAGAAAAAAACACATCGTACGTACAGCAGAACATTAAAAAAGAAGACTGCTTGTTATTTTTCAAAAGTGAAAATGTTATATATAAAAGTATTTTCAACAAAAGGAGGGAAACAAAGATTAAAAAATTCAACAAACTTAGGTCGGAACAATTTAATAAAACATACATCAAACATAATAAAAATTGGTTTATAAACAAAACAAACACCGAAATACCTACAAATGTTCAAAACTTGCTATCGTTAGGTCCAAAATTTGCACTACCGATAACAAAACAACATTTCCCTTTGTTTAAATGTATTGCTGACGGAGAAGATATCATCCAAACTAATAAAGAAAAAGAGAAACAGGAAATAGCAAGAACTAAACTTGTTATGACAATGGACAATTATCTAAATAAAAGATCATTAACAACAAGAGAGAAAGAGTTAATAAACACAGTGGGTGAAACAAAAAAATGTCTAATTAAAAATAAAAACATTTTAATTTTAAATGCAGACAAAGGAAGTACTACAGTAGCTATAGAAAAAAATGAGAAATATTGTTCAAGACATGTGTTCTTACAAACGACTTAAAAATAACCCAACCACGAAACTTCAGACGCGCAACAACATGTTAGTTGAAAAATTATTTAAATTGAATATAATTGACGCAGTTGAGAAATACAAACTACAGACAACTACAGCTATTGCCTTTGAGACCTATTTGCTCATCGATAAGTTCTCCATCATATGGATTTTGCAAATATGTTGTAAATATATTAAAAAAATTTAACAAAAGATTCAATATATAACGTAAAAGATGCCATAGAGTTTAAAAGGAAATTAAAAGGCACACACATTAACGATGACGAAGTTTTAATATCTTTTGGCGTGGTATCCCTTTTTCCTAGTATTCCTGTTAACCTGGCAGTGGACATAATAAAGAAGAAATGGGAGAAAATAGCAACGCACACAACAATTCCAAAAGATCTTTTTATTGACATTTTGATTTTCTGTATAAAAGACAATAGATACTTCAAATATAATGATAAATTATTCGAACAATTAAAAGAAATGCCTATGGGCTCACCAGTATCAGCTGTAATAGCAGACATTGTAATGAAGGATTTATTAAGAAATACGTTGGAGAAGTTAGAACATAGACCGAAATTTATGAGCAAATATGTTGATGACTTATTCTGTATTACAAAAAGCAGTAATGTGGACGAAGTACTAAAAGCTCTAAATAGTTTCCATAGACACATTCAATTTACTAAGGAATTGGAACAAAATGGAAAATTACCATATTTAGACGCACTTATAATTCGAAAGGAAGACACTTTGACTATAGATTGGTACAAAAAGCCGAATGCTACAGAACGTATTATCAACTTTTATTCAAAACACCCTAAACACATGAAAATCAACACAGCACATAATTTTGCGAGAAGAGTACTGCAGATAAGCGATACATGCTACCACAGGGAAAATATTAGTAAAATTGTACAAATATTAAAAGATAACAGTTTTTCACATATGATGGCAACAAACATTGTTAAACGTACAAATAAAAATTTCAACAAAACGCCTGTGATTAAACCTGAAAAAACGTTTAAGTCAATGACACATGTCCCCGGTTTTTCTGAGAGAATTACGTTTTCGGATATATTTGACAAGCAGAAATTAATATTGCCCTAAAAACTAACAATACGTTGAATATGCTATTTTCAAACACAAAAACAAAAGTTTACGTCTTAGACAAATCGAATTTAGTGTATAAAATTCCATTTGGCGGTGACGGGTCCAACATATGTAATAAAATATACGTTGGAACGACAAAATCAAAATTACATACAAGATTAGCCGCACACAAGTCAGACCATAAAACCCGAAAAGGTACCTCAGAGCAAAAAACAGCATTAGCTGCCCACTGTGCAACAAGTGGGCACTCTCCAAACATCAGTAATACAACAATACTTCAACAAGAAAACAATTACAAAAAGAGATGCACTCTAGAAATGCAACATATTATTAACACTCCCGCGGACATAAGAATAAACTACAAAACAGACACTGACAATTGTGCGCATACGTATAGACACATAATTAATAAATATAAACAGAGAAACGTTTAACAAACTTTACATTCTCTTTAAATGTAATTATTTAATGTTGTGTTTATTTATTAGTTATATAAATGTTCATTTTATATTTGTGTATTTGCTTTACTTGTTTAGTTTTCCTGAAAAAGAGTACCGAAGGTGTTCGAAATATTAAAAAACAAAAATAAAGATAACTGTTTTTAAATAAAATATAAAAAAAGTTTTATTTAAAATTAAAGTTTTGTGACCTTGAGCCCAAAATTAAATATAAAATATTAAAAAATAATTTTAAACACGCAAGGCACCGCGCATTAACATTTATACCTAACTCATCAACAGTTGATATGATACTGGAACAGCATCTATAATGTTGTGAGAAAAACAGGTATGAATGATTAAAAATAAAATTTGCATTTCGTGAATATACCGACGCACAGTGGTCAATTTCTCGAGAGAGCGGTCAAAACTCTATAACTTTTGACCGGATTGGTATTTTTTTACGCAATTCGTTTTGTTCAATAGGAGGGACTTTAAGCTTCAATTTGCGTGTTCAAACGTATAAATCGACTGATAGGAACGTAAGTAATGTGGAGTTAAAAATGCATTTTAATTTTTTGTTGAGTTTCCATGTAAAAGTTGAATATTTGGACATTTTAAATAGGTATTTTTTTTATAATTTCTTATTTTCTTCAGTCGTATTTTACAACCAATACTTATTTATTATTCCTAAACTTAATTTTGGTCAGAAAATGCCAACATTTGGCCCCTGACATTTATTTAGTCTCAATATTCACAGGGGCCAAAGGTTGGTTTTTTTTTTTTTGGAAGAAAGCTAATTCTTGTGAGGATTAAACTAAAAAATAACACTGAAATTTCCAACAATATCAATACCATTTGGATATATTATATACAGAACACAACATCGATAAAATTTTAAGTAAACTTTTACTATTGATTTAAAGTGCACATATATTTTATTTTAATGTATTAATAAAAATTAATACTAAAATTAGAAACAAATTATAATCTTTAAACTAGTATTAATTAAACAATATTAGTAAAAAATTTCTTCCAAATAGCTTTGATTTTATTTTGCAGTAGTTGTTTAGCTTCTTCATCTAACTCTAATGAGGTTGATTTCTATTTTTGTCGAATACTGGACATATATGGGTCTGATGTGCACAACAAAATACTAATAAGATCTTCATTAGTACAATATCTGTCTCCAAGAATATTTTTAGTTATAAAGGGTTGCTGTCACATTAGCATACTGGCCAAATTTTTTTGCATCTATCTTTTTGCTACATGCTATAACTTCTAATATGATTTGGAATCGTCGTATTAAATCATAATCTACTCCAGTTATAGAAGCTGCAGTTTCTGGATCGGAAAAAAATCTCCTTGCTGTGTTTTCATCATTAGAATTTCCTTCTCCTTGCTTTGGCTGGTCAATTATAAGGCCTATCTCACGGTATTTTTCCTGAATATGTTATTTTTTGCTTTCTTTTTTCCAAATTTTCTTTGTTGTTTCTCACTGTAACTGAAGTTACACTAATAACAGTTGGTGATGGAACCAATCTTTTTTTAAATTGTTTTGAAAACAGTAGAGCTTCAATTTTTTACCAGTAATAGGAAATAAGTTAAGTTACAACACAAAACTTATTTCGTCCAAAAATCTTGAAAAACAAAATAGTTATGATCATTTAAACTTTAAAAATTAACTAAAAATATCATAAATTCTGAAAAAGCCCATTTTGGACCATCCTGTTCTCAGTGAAATACTTAAAATAGAATTCAAATTTTTTGGCTCCCGAGGTTTACTACTGTCTACTTTCATACGAGTCTAATAACTTTAAAATCGGAGAACAAAAACCAAAAGGAGTTTTGGCCGCTATCTCAAAATATTAACCACAGTGCGACGGTGTAGTACAAAATTGCAACAAATGTACAAGACGCGTTGTGTAGAGAAGACAACAAAAAATGCTTTGAGTTGTGTGTGAATTTCGTCCAACCAAATTAATATTGATTAGTTGGTTAAATGGATGATATTTACAGCATACGCAAATCAAGGTGTGGGATGCAAAGAATGCTGAAGATGGATTTGGTGGTCCTGAAAATGCAGCATTACATTCTGCCAACGTCTAATTTTTCTTGTTTTCTTTGGAAAACGTCCGCGTACATTTGAAAAATAATTTTTCTTAATAAAAGTTAAATTAAAAATGAACCAAAGCCGAAAAAGTAAAATTTTAATTAATTTATGAAGATCACTGGTTCAACCCCTGGCTGTGACTAAAATGAAAAATAATTTTAAACACGCAAGGCACAGCGCAATAACATTTATACCTAACTCATAAACAGTTGATATGATACTGGAACAGCATCTTTAATGTTGTGAGAAAAACAAATATGAATGGTTAAAAATAAAATTTGCATTTCGTGACTATACCGACGGTGTAGTACAAAATTGCAACAAATGTACAAGACGTGTTGTGTAGAGAAGACAACAAAAAATGCTTTGAGTTGTGTGTGAATTTCGTCCAACCAAATTAATATTGATTAGTTGGTTAAATGGATGATATCTACAGCATACGCAAATCAAGGTGTGGGATGCAAAGAATGCTGAAGATGGATTTGGTGGTCCTGAAAATGCAGCATTACATTCTGCCCGCGTCTAATTTTTCTTGTTTTATTTGGAAAACGTCCGCGTACATTTGAAAAATAATTTTTCTTAATAAAAGTTAAATTAAAAATTAACCAAAGCCGAAAAAGTAAAATTTTAATTGATTTATGAAGATCACTGGTTCAACCCCTGGCTGGGACAAAAATTAAAAAATAATTTTAAACACGCAAGGCACAGTGCATGAACATTTATACCTAACTCATCAACAGTTGATATGATACTGGAACAGCATCTATAATGTTGTGAGAAAAACAAGTATGAATGATTAAAAATAAAATTTGCATTTCGTGACTATACCGACGGTGTAGTACAAAATTGCAACAAATGTACAAGACGTGTTGTGTAGAGAAGACAACAAAAAATGCTTTGAGTTGTGTGTGAATTTCGTCCAACCAATTTAATATTGATTAGTTGGTTTAATGGATGATATTTACAGTATACGCAAATCAAGGTGTTGGATGCAAAGAATGCTGCAGATAGATTTGGTGGTCCTGAAAATGCAGCATTACATTCTGCCAACGTCTAATTTTTCTTGTTTTCTTTGGAAAACGTCCGCGTACATTTGAAAAATAATTTTTCTTAATAAAAGTTAAATTAAAAATGAACCAAAGCCGAAAAAGTAAAATTTTAATTAATTTATGAAGATCACTGGTTCAACCCCTGGCTGTGACTAAAATGAAAAATAATTTTAAACACGCAAGGCACAGCGCAATAACATTTATACCTAACTCATAAACAGTTGATATGATACTGGAACAGCATCTATAATGTTGTGAGAAAAACAAATATGAATGGTTAAAAATAAAATTTGCATTTCGTGACTATACCGACGGTGTAGTACAAAATTGCAACAAATGTACAAGACGTGTTGTGTAGAGAAGACAACAAAAAATGCTTTGAGTTGTGTGTGAATTTCGTTCAACCAAATTAATATTGATTAGTTGGTTAAATGGATGATATTTACAGTATACGCAAATCAAGGTGTTGGATGCAAAGAATGCTGAAGATGGATTTGGCGGTCCTGAAAATTCAGCATTACATTCTGCCAGCGTCTAATTTTTCTTGTTTTCTTTGGAAAATGTCCGCGTACATTTGAAAAATAATTTTTCTTAATAAAAGTTAAATTAAAAATGAACCAAAGCCGAAAAAGTAAAATTTTAATTGATTTATGAAGATCACTGGTCCAACCCCTGGCTGGGACTAAAATTAGAAATAATTGTTTAATCTTTCATATAAAAATCCTTAATCTGATTATAAAACTTATACATGAATAAATTAAAAACAATCAAAATGAGTTAGAAAAAAACACATCGTACGTACAGCAGAACATTAAAAAAGAAGACTGCTTGTTATTTTTCAAAAGTGAAAATGTTATATATAAAAGTATTTTCAACAAAAGGAGGGAAACAAAGATAAAAAAATTCAACAAACTTAGGTCGGAACAATTTAATAAAACATACATCAAACATAATAAAAATTGGTTTATAAACAAAACAAACACCGAAATTCCTACAAATGTTCAAAACTTGCTATCGTTAGGTCCAAAATTTGCACTACCGATAACAAAACAACATTTCCCTTTGTTTAAATGTATTGCTGACGGAGAAGATATCATCCAAACTAATAAAGAAAAAGAGAAACAGGAAATAGCAAGAACTAAACTTGTTATGACAATGGACAATTATCTAAATAAAAGATCATTAACAACAAGAGAGAAAGAGTTAATAAACACAGTGGGTGAAACAAAAAAATGTCTAATTAAAAATAAAAACATTTTAATTTTAAATGCAGACAAAGGAAGTACTACAGTAGCTATAGAAAAAAATGAGAAATATTGTTCAAGACATGTGTTCTTACAAACGACTTAAAAATAACCCAACCACGAAACTTCAGACGCGCAACAACATGTTAGTTGAAAAATTATTTAAATTGAATATAATTGACGCAGTTGAGAAATACAAACTACAAACAACTACAGCTATTGCCTTTGAGACCTATTTGCTCATAGATAAGTTCTCCATCATATGGACTTTGCAAATATGTTGTAAATATATTAAAAAATTTAACAAAAGATTCAATATATAACGTAAAAGATGCCATAGAGTTTAAAAGGAAATTAAAAGGCACACACATTAACGATGACGAAGTTTTAGTATCTTTTGACGTGGTATCCCTTTTTCCTAGTATTCCTGTTAACCTGGCAGTGGACATAATAAAGAAGAAATAGGAGCAAATAGCAACGCACACAACAATTCCAAAAGATCTTTTTATTGATATTTTGATTTTCAGTATAAAAGACAATAGCTACTTCAAATATAATGATAAATTATTCGAACAATTAAAAGGAATGTCTATGGGCTCACCAGTATCAGCTGTAATAGCAGACATTGTAATGAAGGATTTATTAAGAAATACGTTAGAGAAGTTAGAACATAGACCGAAATTTATGGGCAAATATGTTGATGTTCTGTATTACAAAAAGCAGTAATGTGGACGAAGTACTAAAAGCTATAAATAGTTTCCATAGACACATTCAATTTACTAAGGAATTGGAACAAAATGGAGAATTACCATATTTAGACGCACTTATAATTCGAAAGGAAGACACTTTGACTATAGATTGGTACAAAAAGCCGAATGCTACAGAACGTATTATCAACTTTTATTCAAAACACCCTAAACACATGAAAATCAACACAGCACATAATTTTGCGAGAAGAGTACTGCAGATAAGCGATACATGCTACCACAGGGAAAATATTAGTAAAATTGTACAAATATTAAAAGATAACAGTTTTTCACATATGATGGCAACAAACATTGTTAAACGTACAAATAAAAATTTCAACAAAACGCCTGTGATTAAACCTGAAAAAACGTTTAAGTCAATGACACATGTCCCCGGTTTTTCTGAGAGAATTACGTTTTCGGATATATTTGACAAGCAGAAATTAATATTGCCCTAAAAACTAACAATACGTTGAATATGCTATTTTCAAACACAAAAACAAAAGTTTACGTCTTAGACAAATCGAATTTAGTGTATAAAATTCCATGTGGCGGTGATATTTACAGCATACGCAAATCAAGGTGTGGGATGCAAAGAATGCTGAAGATGGATTTGGCGGTCCTGAAAATGCAGCATTACATTCTGCCCGCGTCTAATTTTTCTTGTTTTATTTGGAAAACGTCCGCGTACATTTGAAAAATAATTTTTCTTAACAAAAGTTAAATTAAAAATGAACCAAAGCCGAAAAAGTAAAATTTTAATTGATTTATGAAGATCACTGATTCAACCCCTGGCTGGGACTAAAATTAAAAAATAATTTTAAACACGCAAGGCACAGCGCATTAACATTTATACCTAACTCATCAACAGTTGATATGATACTGGAACAGCATCTATAATGTTGTGAGAAAAACAAGTATGAATGATTCAAAATAAAATTTGCATTTCGTGACTATACCGACGGTGCACAGTAGCTGAAAATCGTTTTTCGTTGGCCAAAATTCTGTAACTTTTGAACCGATCAAAATATTGAAATAATTTTTTTTAATGGATAGATATTTAGTTCAGCTTGATTCAGTTTCAATTACATTAAAATTGATTGAGGACTTTTTAAGGAATTCGAGGTCAAAGTTGAACATTTTAATTTTTTTAACTTTCAGAGTGAAATATGGGTTTATTCTGTGTGTAACATAGTAAAATACCCTCTAAGATCCAAAAAAGTATATATATTCTTGATCAGTGATCAAATCTAAGACGATATAGCTATGTCCGTCTGTCCATACGTCCGGCCGTCCGTCTATTCGCCTGTCTGTATGAACACGATTCAGTCTAAACGAAAAGAGCTAGACCCTTGAAATTTGGTACGTATATATCTTGAAGAATAGGGCAGGCTAAGTTCGTAAATAGGCCAAGTCGGAGCAGGGGAAAAAAATTCCCCTAAGAAGAACTAAACCAACCCCTGAAAAACTACACATTTTTACAAGTTTTTTTGTAAATTTGTTAAGCAAATGAAACATTTTTATGTCAAAGAAGGTTCAAGGTCTTTACCCTGGAGCCAGGAAATCATAAAAATTTATTTTTGAACCCCGCCCCCTTTTTGTGGGCGTTTATATAGCATATTATATGAAAAATAGTGTCAATAATTAACAAATTGTATTACCTAAGCCTAGATTGCATAAAAAATTAATTTTTAAGCTTTCATGACGAATGGAATATGTACTCGGATCTTCTGCGCTACCTTCACCTCACCCCCCCCCCAAAAAAAAATTTTTTTTTTGGTTAAGCAACAAGAAAATATAATTTGATCTTCTACGCTACCTTAACCTCACCACCCCCTTACCCCTCCATCATCCTATATAGTTGGAAGGTATTTAAGATTCGACTCGGTCGAATATAACGTTTTAACTTATTTTTTACTAATACAATGTTTTCCGTACTAAAACAGTAATGAAAGGCAATTATAATTTTTATTCGTTTGACTTAAATATTAATTGCAAATATTCCATATTTTGTTCTGTGCTATTTCTGTTCTTTAGCAGTTTTTTGGCTTCTTCATCTAAATCCCGATGGTCCACTTTCCATTGATTTCGAATACTGGATATGAACGGATCTGACGTTGCCAATAATATATTAAATAGATCTTCATTTGTTGAATTCCGTGAAATTTTCCTAGTATTGTGCTCTCTATAAAATATGTAATCCTTGTTCCTTTTTTCCTGAGCCTCCTCTGATAGATCTCCAAGTGGCACCAAATGATATTTAATGACATCTTCACCATGATAAAGGATTTTGTGAACTGTTGCAGACATATTTCTCTATGGGTAGTTAGTTGTATATATTTTTGCAGTTTCCTTAGCATAATCTCCAAATTTTCTACAGTCAATTTCTTCATTGCACCCAAGTACTTCTAGTATTATTTTAAATCTGAAAATGAGGTTAAAATCCACTCCTGTTATTTCAGATGCTGTTTTTGGCTCTTCTTGCGGTATTGCCATCATTTGTATTGCCTGACCCTTGTTTTGGCTGATCTATAATCAGTCCACGTTTGCGATATTCATCTTGAACATGTTTCTTTTTTGAACTTCTTAACTCTTTGTTGGTCTCGTTGTTTCTTATTGATCCTGAAGACCCGAAATCCAAATCATAACTGATTTTTAGTATGTGTTCCATAAGTCGTATTTTTGCGTGTAGTGGTGATAATCCAAATTCATATGCATCGGTATTGTCTAATGATTTTGCTGGGACTGGGATTAATTGGGTTGACGTTGCTTGGCATATAATGCAGCTGGATGCAGCCTTCGTGTTAGTCAAAGCCTGACCCACTTTTCCATCTATCATTGTCAGGACTAACTGGCAGCTTACTTCAATTTGCTGCCCATCTAACTGTAATTGTAATGGCTGTAGTGTTGTAATTTGGGCCTTGATATCACTAATTTCTTTATTAATAACATCATTTGTTTCTTTTTTGAATTGAAATTTGATTGGCCTGCAGTATTTCGTAGAAGATGGTGTCTCATTTTTCCAAATATCCATTGTTTGCGTTGTACTAGTCGAAGGCTCTGGATCTTCCAAAATCTTTTTCAATCGCAATGGTACAAATGATACCATGAACATAGCTGAGTCAGAAATATTTTCACATACAGCTTGTTTATATTGTTTTTGTCCCGAAGAACCATCACATCCCCATTTACAAAAAAGAATTAACTTTGTGTTTCCGTATTTCTTCAACTCATTTCCTGTTATTGATTGCAGCAAGCGTTCGGCTGTGTGATCAAGTAGAGATTGTAGTTGTACCTCTGCCGAAATTTGTGTGATTGTAATAGTGTCCTTTGATGGCAAACAGTCCATTTTAGCAGCGGTTATGTGATGATATGCTGGATATATATTTGAGCCTTTTTCAATCGCACGCTGTCTGAGTTTAATATATTGCTGTTTTGTTAATTTCAAATCCAGAAGTAATGCTAATGCCTCCTCATTTGTGTACTGTATTGCATCATTCGGAGTTGGTATACTTTTAAGAATCCGTTTTGTTCTCGGTGGACTAGCTTTAACAACTTTTTCAATGATATCCACTTTTGTAAATTGGTTCTGTGATCGTAATTGATGTAGAAAAGATTCTTTTATATTTGTAGAACCAAAGGCATCGTTAATAT
The DNA here is from genome assembly GCA_937654795.1 of Cistogaster globosa. Lineage (NCBI taxonomy): Eukaryota > Metazoa > Arthropoda > Insecta > Diptera > Tachinidae > Cistogaster > Cistogaster globosa. The sequence goes on along the minus strand of OW569408.1, from coordinate 1,298,273 downwards.
CTTTAAGCTTCCGCCTCTTAGGGTGCGTACAGAGTGGGCGCTGAAGCCGAGCCGAGATTGTCAGTGCGATAAAAGATTGTCAGTGCGATAAAACTGATTACACACAAGTCAATACAAATAAGCTTGTGTATAACACAGTGAACGCCGACAAAAGCAGAGAGCAAAGCCGATGAGTGCGAGAAAACAGTTTGAAAGCGTTTTGTGCGCTTTTTCGCATTGTTTATGTTTACTTTTTTAGCGTGCAGTCGTATTTTTTAATGGTTTAAAAATAAAAAAATGGATATCGATCAAATAATAAGTGAAATTTTTTCCCGGGTATATTGTTGAAATTTTTCCGGATATTTTCTTATATCATTATATAAATGATGAAATTTAGCAAATTCATTCCTTTTTAGTGTAACTGGATGTTTTCCAAATTCTTTTTACTTAAAAAGTTCTGTGCGCTTTTTTGCATTGTTTATGTTTACTTTTTAGCGTGCAGTCGTGTTTTTTAATGGTTTAAAAATAAAAAAAGGATATCGATCAAATAATAAGTGAAATTTTTTCCCGGGTATATTGTTGAAATTTTTCCGGATATTTTCTTAAATCATTATATAAATGATGAAATTCACCAAATTCATTCCTTTTTAGTGTAACTGGATGTTTTCCAAATTCTTTTTTGTTAATCACACTAGGAGAAACAAAATACTCTTCATCAGAAGAATCCATTTCTGTGTAGAGCTATTTTATAAACACAAATGAAAAACAATACTAAAGGAGATAAAAGCAAAATACATGGAATAAAGAGAATTTAAGCGCTGATTCTCGCATTCACTGTGTTATATACAAATTGTCTTCTCGCATGAAAATAAGCGTCAATAAGCTCGGCTCGGCTCCGCTCGACTTCAGCGCCCACTCTGTACGCACCCTTAGATCTATCGCTGCAATTGTCCACTAACGATTTGCGTGGTCTTCCAGCCTTATCTTGCTTTGCTGTTTCTGCAGCGACAGTAAGTTGACCTTCTAACCACTTTGCACTTTTTATATAAAATTTTTGTTTACTGTACATAACTTCTTTGTAGCGTTTTTTTAGTGCTTTGACGAAATTATATAATTGCTCTTGCATTTTGGTGCTACACGAATTTAAGTTTAATTTTATTTTAACGTAACTAAGAACATCTTCCTGATTTTTGTTTCTAAAATACACTTCGGCCAGTTCTTTATAACTGAAGCTCTCCATTTTCTTCTGAATATTTTTATTTGCGTTTGTTATGTTTTATCCGTACACTTAAAAGATTAAGTTATTACTGAGTAATCCCTTAACGAATCCGTACTTTTATAAATTTTTAGATACATGTTCTTCACACACTGATCTTTAATTTCATAGCAGGTAGCGCTTAAATTGAACAAGACTGCACTCATGCGTCAATATGGGGTTGTTTTTTAACTTTAGTGGTTTAATGTGGCAATTATTGTTATAAAATTGTTTATGACTTTGGTTGACCCTAACATTTGATAACAGGTAAATTTAGAAAGAGATCATATGCTTCCTGTAGAGCCCATTGTTATAATTTTATTACTTATTTTTTGCTGATCAAAACAAAGCCATTAAGCCCTTTCGAAGGTATTATATTTATTTTTTTAGTTATACGTAGCCTAAACTAAAAAAAAAAATAAACTTTTAGCCAAAAAATGAAAATTTAATACACCATTGTATATGAATTTTTTTCGAGTAATTTTATTAAAATGAAAAAAGTGTTCTACAGGCGGCTCGTGGCGGGTGCAAAAGTATATATAGCCTTAAAGAGGACACTTTCACCTTTCTCGTGGTTGTATACGTTTCTTGTTCCCTTTTGTTCCCTAGAAGTTCTATTCCACTAAAGTTTAAATTTGAGGAAAATATAGTAGTTTCATAAATATTTCATAACGCCCCTAATATTAAACGCTAGAGCTGTGCCTACTTACAACATCTAAAGACAATAATCCTACCAACATTATAAAAAAAACGCAGACCATTATCGATGATAGCTTGCGAGTAGTAACCATTTAATTTTGGTAAAAAAAAAACAAAGAAAAACACCTTTTTCTGAAATTAAAAAAAAAGTTGAGTTTGACAGCATGCCACGCCCACAATTATCAATATTTTAACATAATTTTTTGGCTACCTTAATTTGGATATATTAACTACAAAATGACGTAAAAATTTTAAAAATCGGTGACAAAAAAAAATTTACTTTTGGCCAACGAAAAACTATTTTCAGCCACTGTGCGGTGTAGTACAAAATTGCAACAAATGTACAAGACGTGTTGTGTAGAGAAGACAACAAAAAATGCTTTGAGTTGTGTGTGAATTTCGTCCAACCAATTTAATATTGATAAGTTGGTTAAATAGATGATATTTACAGTATACGCAAATCAAGGTGTTGGATGCAAAGAATGCTGAAGATGGATTTGGCGGTCCTGAAAATGCAGCATTACATTCTGCCAACGTCTAATTTTTCTTGTTTTCTTTGGAAAACGTCCGCGTACATTTGAAAAATAATTTTTCTTAATAAAAGTTAAATTAAAAATGAACCAAAGCCGAAAAAGTAAAATTTTAATTAATTTATGAAGATCACTGGTTCAACCCCTGGCTGGGACTAAAATGAAAAATAATTTTAAACACGCAAGGCACAGCGCCTTATTTTAATAATAAGCGTATTTTATTACCCACTTTCTTGCTAAAGACTTCTTCTGGATTTTTGTGCCAATTTCACGTCCACCTGTTCGCTAAAAGAAACACGAAAATGTCATTTCCTTACCTGAATATTTCCCTAAGAACTGCAATTAATGCTTGAATCTTCAAATGAATTGCCCGTTGCCGGGTAGCGCAGAGTAATGGTCAAATATTGATACACTTATGAGGTAGTGTGGGTCAAAACGACAATAATTAAGGCAATAAAGTTCTCAATATTATTGTGTAGTGTATGGACACCTTAATATTTTACATTATGGTTTTTCAATGATGTCTTAAAAACTAAACAAAGCAAAGGAATTTAGTTTCTTAAAATTTAAATAGCAAGGCATAAATACATTAATCATAAAGAAGTTATCTTATTTTACAATGTGTTTCTAGAACTTCATTTTTTTTCTTTTAATTTCTTTTTTTGTTGTGTTCGCAAAGGTGTTTGTTAGTGTGCTTGCTTCCTCGATATTATCAGTGTTCTATATTGTTGAAATATCCCTGAACTGAACTGTGAGCATTCGGTAGTGCGTCTTTCATTTTGTTTTTCTGCTACTAAAAAAGCTTATTTTCTTTTAAGTACATATGTACTTAATATTGGTTATTCGATAATGAACAATGTTCGAGACCACTCACTTCTAAATTAAATATTAAAGGTTCGAGCTGACAGAAGTGATGTCTAAAACCTATTGCCTGTTCAATATTACAATGTGGGTTCTCAATATATATTGATATCTGTTAGCGGGTAAGCCTCTGGCCAACGCGTAAAATGATTAATTACCGTAAGTAAACACCTGTAACCATTATATAAAATTTTATTTTTCTTTCAATTGACTTAAATAAAAAATAAGTTCTGTGCTTAATTTAATTCATTTTATTTCCTATTTATTTCATTTTATTTGTATATATATATTCCAACAAGGCCATACTTAGGTATAAACATATAAAGCATTTCGCATGTATTTTGAGGATATTTCCATTGTAGAAGTAGCAATCTCCGTCAGCGGTATGTTTTTCTGATACATGTCTCCTAAAAGAATATATTTTTAAACTTTGGTGTTGTATATTTTTTTTTAATTCAGCTTATTGGGATTCTCTGGCACTATTTCTACGAAAGTTTTTATTCTTTAAATAGTCTTTGAAAGTGCATTTAGTGGTATTAAAATAATGCTTAGTATTTTTATGATTTGTTACCAAGTTTGGCCTTGAGCATACTGGAAATCATAGAAGATTTAATAATTCATACAACTAGGGAAGAGATGAAGCGGTACTCCACCTTAACGCATATTTCCTGACTATCAAAGATACAATTTTTATGGTTCTTACTTCCAAATTAGTGAACTGATGTTAGCCTAATAACTATTTAATAAAAACTGACCAACAAATGAAATAAAGAAGTCAGAAAGACTCAATGTGAACTCGAAAGCGAAAATGAAAAAAGTTAACTGTTGATCTTAGTATAACACAAAAAGAATTAGAAACTAAATTCGTGGAAGAAAATCACATGATGATTAAAAAAAATGTTTGTAAAGCTAGAAAAGGGGGAACAACTTATACAAGTGGAACTGTGTTTTCTATTATACACTAGTATTTGTTAGCATAAGTTATGAATTTAAACTGTGTCTACGAATTTATTCATACAGCTTAAGTTTTTATTCTTTTATACTTTTTACTCCTACGAAGAAATTCATGAATCAACTTTATATTTGACATTAGGTTGTTTAGGAATTGTTATTTACTTCTAATTTGATAAAATTAAACTATTTGCTAATTAACGTATTATTTTTTCCTATTTTTAGTTTTTATATTAATAAATTATTTTCAATTTTGATTTTTTTTGTTAAAAAACTTTATAAGATAAACAAAATGATTGACAAAAATTAACTCTTAATTTGTCATATGAACTGTTGTGGTCTTTTTTTTTTTGCTTTATTTTGACTTCCTGAGGTGAAAAACAGAGGTAGAAAAAATTTGACACCCATAGTTTTTTTTCATTGAAATTTTATATTTCTTAAAAATACTGATACTTTATATACAATTATACTTAATTATATGTTTTTTTATACTAAAAGCTTGAATTTTCTGGAGTACTTAACGTAAGGCTGGTCTCTTCCAAGTGTTTAACAATAATCTGCCAACATTTGAGGAAACCATTTGCTCTGCTATCGTTTTGCCTATGCTGGAAATATCCTGATGGAACCTTTCACCGTGTTCGTCGCTAACGGCTCTTAGACTGTATTTTGAGTGACATATTACAACCCAATGCTTGAAAGGTCGAAAGTTGCTCTTTTTAGTTACATGCTTTGTTGTTGTCCGACAAATTTTGTGCGATATTTTTAAAACTTTTTCAAACTGATTTCTCTAACAAACTTTATTTTGAATATGTTACCCTTTAACAATTTCTTGATTTGAGGTCCGTCGAAAAGACCTTCTATTCTAGGTGAAACATTAAAGCGAACCCGCGAGAATAACTCAGGACAATCAATATTACTATCTATTATATCGTAAACAAATAAGGCTAATTGAAACCTACGCCTATATTCTACCGTTTGCAGGCATAACAATTAACCTCTTGATTTGTATGATGGTATGGGCTCAACAAATTTTATTGACGATAAAGCAAACTTTAAAAATACTCGCTGCACTCTTTCAATGCAAGATATTTGACCTAAACAATACGGATTCGAAATAACTGCGGCATACATTAATTTAGATATAACGTACGGAACGTATAACAACTACATATATTGCATAAGGATCAATAAAATTGTAGCAATTTCTTTTTATAAATATTAGTGCAGCATAAGCTTTAGGAGCAACGTAATCAATATGTGAGTTAAATGGCATGGTCGTGTCAAACATAACGCCAAAATACTACAACATTTCTTCTTATTTTAAAATGTGATAATCAAGATTATTGTTAATTCTTGATTGTATTAACACAATTGTGAGCCGCCGGTACCTAAAATGTGACTCCTGTAAAGTTTTGATTGTTAATAGTTTGAGCCGACGGTACTTGAATCAAATAAAGAAAATCAAATTAAAAGAAAAGTTCTTTGTTTGATTGTCAATATTATTCTGACCACTTTCTGTACATTTGTTCTTGCTTATATACTATAGTTTTACAAATAGGTTTATTAATTCATCAAAAATGTAAAAGAAAATTATGTTTGATAAGCAATAATGAATAAATGCATTGAACTTGATAAAAAATGTTTGATCATGTTTAGTAGGCAAGAATAAATAATTTGAACTTGGTAAAATAAAAATATTTGATTTTGTTAAGTAAGCAAGAACATTGAACTTGTATAGTAAGCAAGAATGCAAAGGTACATTGAGTACATAAAAATTGACAAAAGTAAAAATATTTGCGTACAGAGAAGTGGCACTTCAGGCAATAGTACCTATTAAGCTATTTTTTCGTAACCGTGCTATATTCTTTAGGAAAGGGATAGATAGAGATAAGACAGGTTTTGAAAGGTGAAAGATATATTATTAGTTATTTTACTATGCTGGTGAATATACTATAAAGAAGTACCGACGAAGGAGGCTACATGTTCAATGTTAATTCTAATATGTATTTATACCATTAAACACAAAAAATATTTTTATTTGATTGCCGCAGGGGTTGAACCCTGGCCAACCAGGGTCTTAGTGAAAGTGCTTACCAGCTCGACTATAGCAGCCTCATTTATGTTTAGTTAACAGGAATGAAAAGGTACATTCAACTTAAGTTAATTGTTAAAAAATTAATATGTTGACGCAAGTGTCAACATGCTTCCCCACGCTGACCGAAGGTCGATGACTAACTGATGTTGGTTGATCTTCAGGTGTGTTGCATGCCTATGATGACTGGTTGAGTTGCAGAATGGACGGCGGTATTAGTTAATTGTGATATTAAATAATTATAGTTTTACTAACACTCGGCAGTAATTGAGAAGTTGAGGTTGGATTGAAACTATTTTTAACGTCTTTGCATTTGTAGATGAAAACAACACCAACACTAACAACAATGCAATCGATACGCATCCAATAATTATTCCATAGGTACTAAGACTAACTTCTTTAGTAGGAAGTGTAGAGTTAAAAATTTGTGTTAACTCTTGTTGCATTACTTCAAGTTCTTTTATTGGGGATTTAAAGTGGTGTGCGCTGAAGTTTATATTAACGTTTTGTTTTGTCCAACCAATTGCAGGGATGAACTGAGAAGGCGATGTTGTAATGAAGTAAAAATTTTTTGATGACCTTGTATTGTAATAAGATCATATTTTATGACACATTCCCGACGCAAAGTCATTAAACCGCTGGCTTCTAATGTGGAATGTTACTGCCGCATACTGCATTCAGTTATACAGTATCTGTTTTGGAATACATATATTGGTTCGAATGGTATAAAGCTGCCATATAATGGTGTCTTCAAATCGTTCGAAATCACATCTTTGTTTGGGTTGGTCATTTAATAGTTGGGTGACGTGTTGCTTGATATGTTGCTGGATTATTCATGTTGTGACAATGGAAAAAGTTCGTCCTAATGTAAGCTGATGGCAATATATTTAGTTGAAGTCTTAGCGGTTGTAAGTGTTTTATTTATTGTTACGACATTTGGAGTATAATACACTAGCTGGAACTCTCATGGATAATTGAGGGGTAAATCAACGTAGAATATTACATGGTTTTGAGCAATGATTCCGTTGACCTTGATGAGCTTGAACACCTTATGTAAGTTGTTTTGATCGATTGGCAGACGTGCTGGATTCTTGATTACAACATTGAGCTGTTGAGCAGTGAGCAAGAGAGAATTAATTTTTTTCATGGTAGCTATCGTTGAACATTGTTAGTAACTATAAGCAGATGAATGGAGAGCATGAGTATTTGTTGTTCTACCTTAACATTTTTTATCATATTGCTGGTTTCTTAAAATGCAGCTTGCACATCTAGCTGAGCTTTCTTGATAATGTTAATAGTGGAGTCGACTAATATAAGACTATCTAAGTACTATTCACTTTTCTCTAGCAAGGAATAGGCCGCAATAATCTACTCCCGAATTCATGAATGGTCGAGATTGTTGTACTCGATGTTTTAGAAGGTTTCCCATTATTTGCATATACTTGTTCGTCTTTGCTTTTATGCATCGTACGCACCGTTGGACGACTGCTCTTGCAAGGTTTTTTCCTAAATTGGCTAAAATCGCTATCTGATTTGTGCAAATAATGCCTGAGGGCCGCAATGGTCATTTTCCTTGTGTATTTTTTTACGAGAACTTTCACAAACTTACTATTACTAGAAAGCATCATCTAATGAAAGGCATCGAACTGCTGTGTTGAGGTACTTAAACGTCCGCCCACTATAATTATTCCTGCATCATCTAGAAACGGAGTTAATTAACTGTAAGGATTCGTTTTGGTTTCAAATTTGTCTCCTACGATAGCCCTTTTGATTTCATCGAAATCGGATGTATTTGACCCACAATTACCTTAAGTGCTGCGTCAAGTTTCAGGGGCGAAAGCTGCGTATGTTCTGGTCGAGATTGCTTAGGTCGTCTACAATTCCTCACAAATCGCAGCATATACCCTTTTGTAAAAATGAATTTTTTTACTGTATGGTGTAAATTAGTGCATCTTCTAAGTGGTTTTTTGCGACAACACCTGAGGTTGATAGGGGAATAATGGCCCGTACAGCCACAGGGTGCAATGGATAATTCATGGGGTTTTATACCTCTCGATAAGATATCCGCAGGATTTTGTTTTGGAGGAATATGTTTCCATTGTTCTGGAGTCGCTACCCGAAGAGTTATTAAAACGCGATGGACCACACAAGCCGGTCATCTCCTTAGTTAATTTCGTAGCCATGAAAGTACGATTTGGAAATCAGTCCAACAAAATGATTTCATATTGTTTGAAATTTTATGGGAACTACGCGTGAATTGGAATATAAAAGGTTGACCATTACAGTTTTGTTCCGTTTTTACTGTTCGGATATACACTGCAGCACCGTAAGCTCTTTCTGACGCATCCGCAAAAGTTTGTATTTCAATATTTTAATCTTGATGGCACAATATATGTCTCGGGAACTTTATGTTGTTCAAAGTCACTAGATCTTCTTCATAAGACTCCTATTCTCATTCTATCTCTGAAGGTACGTTCTCGTCCCACTCAAGTTTTGTTTGCCATGTTTTTTGAAGTTAAATTTTTCCAGTTACTAGGACTGGGCAAATTAGACCTAGAGGATCATATATATGGGTCAAGTCGCAACTCATAGTACGTTTTGTTGTATATTTTTGATCCTGAAGGTTGACTTTTATGCAAATGCATTCGATTTTGGAAGCCATTAAAATCCTGATGTTTTGGTTGATTGCATTTCCTTTGAGTCGAAGTTGAGATTTACTTCTTGATCTTCTGCTGCGATCTCATTTAGTAAGGGCTTGTGATTTGAACACCATTTCTTGAGTTTCATTCCAGCTTCATTTAAAATAGTTATTAATTGTTTTTAAATTATTAGAGCTAGAGAATCAGCTTGTATTTTGAACACCATTTCTTGAGTTTCATTCCAGCTTCATTTAAAATAGTCATTAATTGTTTTTAAATTATTAGGGCTATTGAATCAGCTCCTGTTACACCATCATCAACATAAAACTCTCTTCAAAGCGATGTTGCTCCATATGTGAATAGACTTTGATAGTCATCTGAAAGTTTTACTAGACAGCGTGTTGCTAGTTATAGTGCAGGTCTAGTGCCGTAGGTAACCGTGTTTAATTGGTCCACGTTTAGTAGATGTTCTTTAATTTCTCGCAACAGAAATAGTTTTAGGTTTTGATCTTTCTGATTGAACTATATCTGGCGGTACATGTTTTCAATATCAGTCTTAAACGTATACTTTTGAATTCTAAAACGCAGCAATATTGATGGACCGGTATGCATTTTGTCATTCAGAGACAGCCCCGATGAATTTTGTGCTGATGCATCAAAGATGATCCTTAATTTGTTTGATGACGGAGAACGCAATGATGTGGTATAAATTAGAAGGGAGGAACAATTTTTTCAAAATCAATTTTTGTCATGTGACCTAAGGATTCATACTCTCTCGTAAATGAAACATATTGATCCTTAAGCGGGGGATTGTCCTTTGAACGTCTTTCAATCGAGTTGAACCTTTTGTATGCCACACCCTTAGATTCTGCCAATACTGTTTGATGGTTATTCAATGGGACTTTTATAATAAATCTGCCATTTCCGCTCTGGTCGTTGACTGTACAAAGTGTGATTCACAACGTAATTCATTTTCTGTGAGCGTAAGTTGATTGTCTGGTGTTTCCTCAACTACCCAAAATTGAGAAAATTCCTTTGTAGTACATATTCCACAAAATTAATTTCTGAATATTGTTGTATCAACTTTTGACGGTGTTTTTTTAGTACTGGGAGGTTGTGTTCCAATCTAATTTGTCAATTTATGAGTAATTCAAGAATTATATCTGCCAAGCGAATATTCTGTGGAATTTCCCAACTTTCTATGTTAAGGATGTGAACTGGCTGTTCGCAAACAATTTTTGGTAGAATGTGGACATATATCTTCGCTGCATAATCGTTAAATGTTGATCGGATCTGAGTGCTTGCTTGATGGCGCATCTTTGTTTTGTTAAATCCAATGCCTTCCACATTCAAGCACATTTGTCTGGACCTGCCCCCTAGCTTTTTCCAGAGACGAACCCTTATTAAGTTCACTTGTGGACCAGAGTCCAAGATGGCTCGGCATATGAGTTTTCGACCGAGTTTCAAATGTAAGTTTTATACATGTAGTTTCTAGCAAAACATAATGAGGTTCCTTGTTCGTGCTATTCGTTAGTAAGCTTATTTATATAGTAGCTGCTTGATTGTGAGGTAATTTTATATGTAAAGACATTGGTGCCATGGCATTGATTTTTCTAGAGAAGTATTTTTGCTGTTTAGTGTATTAGATTTTGGACTATGCAGTAAGATATTATGTTTTCTCAAGCATTTGGTGCATTTGCCATGATTTGCACTCATTTGCCCCAGTTTCAGATAGTTTACACACAGCTGCAAGTCTTTTACCCATTTCCATCTTTAGTTTAATTCAGCATTGATGAATTTTTTACAAGCTTATGCAACTCTTCTGTGCATATTTTATAGTTTTCACGTGTTTCGCGCGCCGTCACCGAAGTGCAGGTTCGCATTGTTGCTCTGTCAATTTTTCCTCAAGTTGCCAAAGACTGCAATCTTTGCTCCAAAAACTTTAGCAGTTCATCAATTCCTATCAGACACCTACTATCTGGTTAGCGCTGCTCGAAAGCAGTTTGGGTTTCTTCATATAGTTTCTTTAACAAAATGTATACTAGAATGGTATCCCAATGTTGAACTGGTATTGCTTGCGCCTTCAGACCCTGAATGCACCCTCTTTTTACATCATGAAGCAATTTCAATGATGATGCAGACTCCCATCTGATAAATGACTGTGAATGTAGCTTGTTCAGTAAAGTGAGTACTAGAAGCCTTGTGTTATCGTATCTACTGCTGATAAGTGACCAGGCAGTTGCATAATTGTTCCCACCGCAGGAAAGTGTTTGATAAGATTTTTGGGTTCTCCTTGTAAGGCAGTGCAATTTCTTTATTTCGCTTATGGGTTTGTTGTGGACAAGCTCGGATAAGATAACCTTAAATTCCATCCACCGTTGATAGTTTCCCTCCAAAACTTACAATTTTAGTTTTGGCAGAATTACCTTGATATCCCCTGTTGCTGTGGTGGTGTGAAGTTCAGTCGTGGCTGCTTCTGCCCTTTCTACAAGCTGATAAAATTTTTGAACATCGTAATCCTCTAATTGATCATCGTCTGTTAATTCCCATAAAGCTGCGTTGTTGCTTGCTAGATCTACCATGTATTTTTCGATAATACTTGCCTTAATATTGTAAAAAGATGGATGATGTTCCTAATGGCGTTCTGCCATTACTTCAGCTACATTTCGGATTAGTGCTTTCATAAAAACAAACCCAAAACGTCCTGACTGCAGTTAGTCGATCCTTTCAGTTCATCAACAAAATTTGTTGCCTCGTAAGGAAAATCAGAACCTTAAGGCCAGCATAACAATTGGTTTTATTTAAGTGTTCCAAATATAATTTTAAAAACTACAAATTTTGTTTAATAACAACGGAAATTTAACTTTGTCCTCTGACACGAAGAAGACAATACGAAGATCCACATTACTTATAACGCTGAATGAATGGGGTCAAAGTATGAATACTAGATTTTGGAATCCTCCCAAAATGAATAAGCTTTAGCTCGTCAGCAAATTGAATCGTTATAGAGTTCGACCCTCTATAAGAATGACAACTATAATTCCTTTTTAGGTAGCGCATGTTCCGATTGGCTTATGGCTATCTTTTCAAATTTAATTATTGCTCTTAGTACATAAGCAAATATTCTCGCAATTTAGGAATGTGAGAAATAACGATTCATTAATTCTAGTAAACGGGTTTCTTCATGCTTTGTTACAAACACAGAGCCTTTTTCCTAATGACCTCAAGTCAGGAGATAAATCTAGGTGTGGGTTAGTTGCCAATTTATCTTGTAATTGATATAAAAACGCGAACCAGAAAACCAATTAATCTACGTCACTTCCGCGGGACACAATGTCTGCGGGATTTAACTTGGAGGGCACGTGACACCAAAATCGTGCATCTGTTCTTTCTCGGATTTTACGTACTCGATTTCCAACATATGTGGATAGTGAAGATGGATGATTCTGCAACTAATGTAAGACTATTTCAGAATCTGACCAGAATGTTGATTTTTCTATAAAACGTGCATTAAAGATTTAGCGATGTGCTACAATTTCGCAAGCAGATGCGCGCACATAGCTTAAGGCATGGAAACGATTTTACTTTTATTGGAGCCACCTTCGATTTAACTGTCAACAATCTGCCTGGTACACCTATGTACATTGTTACAAGCATCGGAAAGCCCATGCACTACACTATGATACGCTAAACTAATTTCTACGAACCTAGTTACTACTATAGTGACTTCCAGCCAAAGCCTTTTTTATACTCTAGCAAATGGTGTCCAAAAACTGAGGTAAATTCATCCTAGTTGAGCTGTTTCTTTCACAGCTCCTGGATAAGAATTTTTGTCCTAATTACGGTTAGCGATAATAGGTCCTGTGTGGACTCAGCTAGTTTGCTGGCCGCTGTTTATAATTATACGTGATAACGCAAGCACTTAAACTTGGTTATCGTGTAGTATGGAAATTACGCAAGCACATAAACTTGGTTATTCTGGAGTTTGGTGCAATGCAATAAACACAATCGTTTTTTGTTGATAGTAAAATTGATCCTAACTATATTTAAATTAATTTAATGTCTTAAATAAAACTGATTCTAACTATATTCAAATTAATTTTAAGTCTTAAATACTAATTTATTACTGATTTGCAATAAATGGCCTTTATTTTATTCATTGATATTATATGTAAATAAAAAACAATTCTTTTAATGTAATTTTATTTCTGCCAGCGGATGTTCCCAGCAGAAACATGAAACCGCAGACAATGCCAAATAAAATTAAAGTAAAATTAAACAGACGTTCAAGGATGTTGTTAAATTAAGGTAAATGAAATTAAATTAAAAAATACAAAAATAGCAAAGAATGCATAAATATACAAAATTCATGAGACCAGTAGCTTAAATCAGTAATTTCGTACAAGCAGATGTATGTAAATACGTTTGTATAAATCTTATACTAGATTTATGTAAACGTATCTACTTACTATGAAAGAAATTTATTGTGAAAGTTTAAACATACATCCCGCCGTTGAGCCATGCTTAACAAAATTTTAAAGGCGATAACTTTACATTGTTCTTAGTTTTATGTATATCTTAGATATACAAATTTAAACTACTGATACTTCAAATTTTGGAGTTGAAAGGTGTCGGCGTGCTGGTGGACATCGGATTTTTTGTTTTTGTTTATTCCCATTACCACGTACCTTTTTCCACAGAAGCCTTATGCGAGAACGAGGGCAACATAGTCAATGGTCCCGTGGTAATATTTAATATGTTTAATTTGTGATGGGAGCTCTGCAGATACCTTCTGGTGTAATTTTCTCTGTATTTCGGAGATGTTTTTAATTTGGTCAGCATATACCTTGTTGGAAGTATCTTAAAATTTGACTTCATTCGGATAGATTATGTCACTTGTAATGCTCATTGCAGTGTAAGATGTCTGAAGAGATGTGGATATAGTTTAATGACTTTGATGGTGATTGAGCTTTACTTAAGAGTACAATCTGGTGCTATTTTTAGTAGGCCAGATCCCTTTAAGTTAAGTTGCGATTTTTCCTCCCAAATTTTGAAGGTTGCTGCGTAGTGTATAACCATTAATTGCTATATTCCAAATGTATAAGCGACGTGTTGTCAGTAAAAGGAACAATGTTACAACCCTTTTTAATGTTGTGCTTAAGAAGGGAAAGCTCGCATGAGCACTTGTCAGCGTTTGCGTTGAATTTTGATTGCATGTGTTGGCATAAAAATTCATCCTCTTTAATTATTGCACATAAGCTCCACTGCTTTTCTTTCAAGATAAAATACTGATCCTTATGAGCATTTATAGCTAAGAAACCGCCGCATGGACTTATAGCAAACATTGTACCATTTATTGGAATTGGGTGTGGTTTCATTAGCTCAAATGTTTTAGAATCAGATAATAAAAAAAAAAAATATGTGAAAGATGGCGTGGTGCTTTGTAACACCTTCTTTACATTCATAATTTTGTACAGTTGTAGAACGTTATCTTTGCTGACTGGTAATTCTAGAGATGTTGGAAGATAATTTCTTACTTGCACTAGCTCGGCTTAAAGTTGAGACGGTGACAAGCTAATTTTTCCATGGTGCGAATCCGGCAATGCTGCTATAATTTATAATTAACTTTGGTGTAACCTTGCTGATGTTTAAAAAAGTCGAACAGATCGTAACATAAAGATTCGCACTAGCCTTCCTTGATATTGTTCCTCTTATTTTCGTGAATCTGGATGTAATTTCTGCTAGGCTGTTGAACTTTTGTTTTATGTTCTCTTCATCTTGTTTAAATATTTTTCGAGTTGCGTCAATTATTGATTTTTGATTCATGTTTAAGATGATTTTCATTTTTGTTATCTGCGTTGATGGTGTTTTAAAATTTGTTCAGCGTAATTCGAATCTATAATGCCAAACAGAGAATTAGCAATGTTACCAACAATGTTAATAGCGCCTCGTTTAACTCTTTTCTTCATCATGAAATCTTTGTCCTTTAGACCTGTTAGGTCTAAGTCAACTGCTTGGAGAACACTTGAACAAGTCGTCTTTTGAATAAGAAGGATTTTTCCTTCGTGAAACTAGCTATTTCTTGCCAATATGGGTTTAAGTTATAATAGGAAATGATGCTCGGTTCTGACTACGATATTTTTTGTTGCCAATACCATCAAAGTATAAGATGATATTGGGTTCAAATTTCGTTATTTCAATTTTATCTGTGGTCACAAGCGAAAGTTATAGCAGGATTGTGAACTTGTCATAGTCCGCCGTTTTTTTTGGCAAGTTGCCTTCCCCCCATAACGGTTTTGGTGATTGTTTTTCTAGTAACAGTTCATGATTGTCTTCGGATTCTGTGTTTTTGGGTATGGTAGTTTTTCTTTTGCTTCGCTTTCTTCGTTGAGCTTAGGGAGTGGAGCTTAATATTGAATTGCTCTTTTAAGGTTGCCAGAAGCTGTCTGAATATCTGCGACTCTTGCAACCTCATCGTGTCCTTTATATGATTTTACCACGCGCCCTAAATGCCATTCCTCTTATAATGACGATTGCCTCTGGTTTCAGATTTTTGGATTGTTCTCGCTACTTGTGTCGGTATTGTAGTTCATTTAGGTAGTCTCGAGACCATCACTTCCAAAATTCATGCTTGAGATGAGAAACTTATTTCCATCGCTTTTCCAATTTATCGGTTGTTGGCTTCGCTTGGGCATTAATTTGGGCTCGCCTATCAAAAAATGTCTTGGAGTCAGCGCGCCTGTATCGTTTGCATCATTAGACATAGGTAAAATGGGTCTAAAATTCAGTATTGCTTTAATTTCAACAACTATGGTTTCGAGTTCTTCGTAAGTTAAAGATGCATTCGCCAATGTCCTTACCCGAGGATATTTTACTGACAACAACAGCTGCCTCCCATAGTCCACCAAAGTGCGGCGGTCTTGGTGGAATAAAATTAAATGCATACCCTTTTTACTGGCTTCTTGTGCTTCTGATGAATGTATTATTGTGCAAAGTTCAGGCAATTTATTTTTTGCTCCGAAGAAGTTTGTTGCATTGTCGCAATATAAATTTTTGCAATGCACACGTCGGGATGTAAAACGTTTGAGCACGCCTATAAATGCTTCAGTTGTGAGATCGCTCACCAGTTCCAAATGTACTGCCTTTGTTGCAAAGCAGCAAAATACAGCAATTTAGGCCTCGTGTGGTCGTTTTCCCTGTAGTTTATTATGTACTGTAATTGGGCCGCAATAATCGACTCTGGTATTAATATACGCCCGGGCTGCTGCGACACGTGTTGAAGGTAGGTTCCCCATTATTTGGGGGAATAGCTCTGGCTTGGCTCTGCTACATGTAGTGCATCCATGAACTGTAAATCTTGCCATACTTTTTCCTATTACTGGCCAGAGCCGTTATCAAATTATTTCATGAACAATGTTGAATATCAATTTTGAAATCGGATCATTGCATAGAAAAAGAAGTTCATGTTTGGTGTCATACGCCAATGAAGATGCGTCCAGCCGATCGCCTACTCGAATTAGCCCGTTTTCAACCAAAAAAGGTGTTAGATTCTGGATATTGCTTTTTCCTTGTAATTTTTTATATTTCCTCAGTTGGTTTACTTCTTCTCTAAATTCTGAGAGCTGCATTTGAGAAATAATGGGAACCAGTGCTCCCTTTGCCTTTGACATCTGGTGTGAGCAATAAAGCGCAGAACGTAACTAACAACACGCTGTAGACGGTTGAATGAATTTTAGTGATTAATTTTTTAAACAAAGACAGGTTCAGCTCTAGTCATGGCTTGTGATTCAGACCGCTTTGTCTTTCTTTCGAGATTTGTTGGAACGCTAGAACTTGGATTGATCTTATGTGGCCACACCTTCTCTACGCCATGGAGAAATGTTGGACCATAAAAGAGTGCATTCCTCAAGAGCCGTTGGAGATATTCCATGAGATAATATATCTGCTAGATTACACTTGGAGCTTACGTGACGCCATTGTTCAGCCTGGGTTTCTTCTTGGAGTGTTGAAATTCGATTTACTACAAGTGTATTGAATGACGCTAATGATGAATTAATCTATGAGAGTACAATTTCTAAATCTATTTAAAACCGTACAGGGCTTATCAATCGAAGATCAGACTTGATTTTTGTGGGTAGTTGGACTCCAAGAGTGGCTGCACATAGTTCCAACAGTGTAGTATACAATGATTTAGGCAAAGATTGACAATCTGGTGCTATTTTTAGTAGGCCAGATCCCTTTAAGTTAAGTTGCGATTTTTCCTCCCAAATTTTGAAGGTTGCTGCGTAGTGTATAACCATTAATTGCTATATTCCAAATGTATAAGCGACGTGTTGTCAGTAAGAGAAACAATGTTACAACCCTTTTTAATGTTGTGCTTAAGAAGGGAAAGCTCGCATGAGCACTTGTCAGCGTTTGCGTTGAATTTTGATTGCATGTGTTGGCATAAAAATTCATCCTCTTTAATTATTGCACATAAGCTCCACTGCTTTTCTTTCAAGATAAAATACTGATCCTTATGAGCATTTATAGCTAAGAAACCGCCGCATGGACTTATAGCAAACATTGTACCATTTATTGGAATTGGGTGTGGTTTCATTAGCTCAAATGTTTTAGAATCAGATAATAAAAAAAAAAAATATGTGAAAGATGGCGTGGTGCTTTGTAACACCTTCTTTACATTCATAATTTTGTACAGTTGTAGAACGTTATCTTTGCTGACTGGTAATTCTAGAGATGTTGGAAGATAATTTCTTACTTGCACTAGCTCGGCTTAAAGTTGAGACGGTGACAAGCTAATTTTTCCATGGTGCGAATCCGGCAATGCTGCTATAATTTATAATTAACTTTGGTGTAACCTTGCTGATGTTAAAAAAAGTCGAACAGATCGTAACATAAAGATTCGCACTAGCCCTCCTTGATATTGTTCCTCTTATTTTCGTGAATCTGGATGTAATTTTTGCTAGGCTGTTGAACTTTTGTTTTATGTTCTCTTCATCTTGTTTAAATATTTTTCGAGTTGCGTCAATTATTGATTTTTGATCCATGTTTAAGATGATTTTCATTTTTGTTATCTGCGTTGATGGTGTTTTAAAATTTGTTCAGCGTAATTCGAATCTATAATGCCAAACAGAGAATTAGCAATGTTACCAACAATGTTAATAGCGCCTCGTTTAACTCTTTTCTTCATCATGAAATCTTTGTCCTTTAGACCTGTTAGGTCTAAGTCAACTGCTTGGAGAACACTTGAACAAGTCGTCTTTTGAATAAGAAGGATTTTTCCTTCGTGAAACTAGCTATTTCTTGCCAATATGGGTTTAAGTTATAATAGGAAATGATGCTCGGTTCTGACTACGATATTTTTTGTTGCCAATACCATCAAAGTATAAGATGATATTGGGTTCAAATTTCGTTATTTCAATTTTATCTGTGGTCACAAGCGAAAGTTATAGCAGGATTGTGAACTTGTCATAGTCCGCCGTTTTTTTTGGCAAGTTGCCTTCCCCCCATAACGGTTTTGGTGATTGTTTTTCTAGTAACAGTTCATGATTGTCTTCGGATTCTGTGTTTTTGGGTATGGTAGTTTTTCTTTTGCTTCGCTTTCTTCGTTGAGCTTAGGGAGTGGAGCTTAATATTGAATTGCTCTTTTAAGGTTGCCAGAAGCTGTCTGAATATCTGCGACTCTTGCAACCTCATCGTGTCCTTTATATGATTTTACCACGCGCCCTAAATGCCATTCCTCTTATAATGACGATTGCCTCTGGTTTCAGATTTTTGGATTGTTCTCGCTACTTGTGTCGGTATTGTAGTTCATTTAGGTAGTCTCGAGACCATCACTTCCAAAATTCATGCTTGAGATGAGAAACTTATTTCCATCGCTTTTCCAATTTATCGGTTGTTGGCTTCGCTTGGGCATTAATTTGGGCTCGCCTATCAAAAAATGTCTTGGAGTCAGCGCGCCTGTATCGTTTGCATCATTAGACATAGGTAAAATGGGTCTAAAATTCAGTATTGCTTTAATTTCAACAACTATGGTTTCGAGTTCTTCGTAAGTTAAAGATGCATTCGCCAATGTCCTTACCCGAGGATATTTTACTGACAACAACAGCTCCCTCCCATAGTCCACCAAAGTGCGGCGGTCTTGGTGGAATAAAATTAAATGCATACCCTTTTTACTGGCTTCTTGTGCTTCTGATGAATGTATTATTGTGCAAAGTTCAGGCAATTTATTTTTTGCTCCGAAGAAGTTTGTTGCATTGTCGCAATATAAATTTTTGCAATGCACACGTCGGGATGTAAAACGTTTGAGCACGCCTATAAATGCTTCAGTTGTGAGATCGCTCACCAGTTCCAAATGTACTGCCTTTGTTGCAAAGCAGCAAAATACAGCAATTTAGGCCTCGTGTGGTCGTTTTCCCCGTAGTTTATTATGTACTGTAATTGGGCCGCAATAATCGACTCTGGTATTAATATACGCCCGGGCTGCTGCGACACGTGTTGAAGGTAGGTTCCCCATTATTTGGGGGAATAGCTCTGGCTTGGCTCTGCTACATGTAGTGCATCCATGAACTGTAAATCTTGAATATCAATTTTGAAATCGGATCATTGCATAGAAAAAGAAGTTCATGTTTGGTGTCATACGCCAATGAAGATGCGTCCAGCCGATCGCCTACTCGAATTAGCCCGTTTTCAACCAAAAAAGGTGTTAGATTCTGGATATTGCTTTTTCCTTGTAATTTTTTATATTTCCTCAGTTGGTTTACTTCTTCTCTAAATTCTGAGAGCTGCATTTGAGAAATAATGGGAACCAGTGCTCCCTTTGCCTTTGACATCTGGTGTGAGCAATAAAGCGCAGAACGTAACTAACAACACGCTGTAGACGGTTGAATGAATTTTAGTGATTAATTTTTTAAACAAAGACAGTTTCAGCTCTAGTCATGGCTTGTGATTCAGACCGCTTTGTCTTTCTTTCGAGATTTGTTGGAACGCTAGAACTTGGATTGATCTTATGTGGCCACACCTTCTCTACGCCATGGAGAAATGTTGGACCATAAAAGAGTGCATTCCTCAAGAGCCGTTGGAGATATTCCATGAGATAATATATCTGCTAGATTACACTTGGAGCTTACGTGACGCCATTGTTCAGCCTGGGTTTCTTCTTGGAGTGTTGAAATTCGATTTGCTACAAGTGTATTGAATGACGCTAATGATGAATTAATCTATGAGAGTACAATTTCTAAATCTATTTAAAACCGTACAGGGCTTATCAATCCAAGATCAGACTTGATTTTTGTGGGTAGTTGGACTCCAAGAGTGGCTGCACATAGTTCCAACAGTGTAGTATACAATGATTTAGGCAAAGATTGACCCCAATCTACCTTTAACTCCCGGAATTCCTGAATAAAAATTGTTGCTGTTACTATAATAGGTGATAGAATCCCCAATGGGTCGAATAGTTTTGCAAGGTCTGACGTTACTGTTCGCTTAGTTACCCTCTTAATGTTGTAAGAATTGACCTTAATACCCACTTTAACCCACTTTGGTGTCGGCTTCTATACTCTCAAAATCTAAGTTCACCTCCAAGTCGCCTTGTAAAACGTTACGGAGTAATTTTGGGTGGTTTACACACCATTTCCGTAACGTGAATCCGCCTTTCTTCATAATCTCCACGAGTTGCTCTTGTAATTGTCTTGCTGTTATTAAGCTATTTGAGCCGCCCAAGCAGTCATCTACGTAGAAATTTTTGAGAAGCGATAGGGTAACGTAAGTCATTTTTTCGGCCAATTGCTCCAGACATTTCGTTGCTAAGTATGGAGCAGCTCTTGTGCCATAAGTAACTGTGTTGAGTTGGTAGTATGCTGTTTATATGAAATTAAGAGTTATATCTAAGTTGTATTTTTGTCTCGCGTAATGTATTGAAAAGAGCAAACATCTTATTATCTCAATAGCTGTAACCACAAAATAAGCTGTAAAGTTTAGAAAAACATTGTGACGAGTTAGTTATCAACTCGCATGTGTACAGGAAGGTGTTTATAACCACAATAAAACCTGTTTTATATAAAAAGTGTTAATTCACCGTGTTTTCTTTCTGATTGGAATATTTATGCTATATTTTGCACAACTGCACCCCAACATTTTTATTGGTCCAATCGAGCCAGATATCGAATATCAAGGAATTTTTATTGTGTGAATATTCTTTTGTTGAAAGAAAATAATTCCAAACCCCGTGAAAAATCACCCCAAGGAATCCCCACTTTAACCCCCGAAGATCATCATCATACAAGGAATCCTCCTTTTTATCCCATTTTGGAATCACCTTTAAATCATCCTAAGGAAAAATAGAGATCAAAGTAAGTGTTGTGTTTTTACATAAATTAACAAAATATAAAAAAAAAGTGCTTTAATATAATATAAAAAAAATTGCAAAAACAAAGTACATATAAGCGTACAGTTATTATTTGCTGAAAACAAAATTTCCCCCCATAAAGTGAAACAAATTCCACACAGTTCAATAATATATTTTTTGAGTATAAAAAAAAATATCTATTGAGTGTGTTAGCTTAAATACAAGAAAGAAAGCTTTTGAGCGAGCAATCCTCCAACAGTGTTAAATACAGAACAGATGAGAACCCATAAAAAATCAAACAACTTCGAACTTGAAGAGTTAGCAACAGGATGTTGGAAATGTAACACGATCTATTAAACATTAAGGTTTGAAGTCTGGTCGAACCACGAGTTGCAAAGAATAACGGATCGAACATTATTAATATTTGATTAAGCAGAATTTGTGTTTTAAGTTTGACAAAAACAAAAACTTAAACAATGCAGTGATCAAAGTTCAAACACAAGCATACATATAATAAATGCAAAGCAAATGCATAAATAAATGAAAAAACCTACAAGTTACAGTCGTCAGGAGAACTTAAAGTATTTTTTATAATTAGTTTCATGTTTATTTTTTTTCTGCTTGTTACACTGTTTCAATTCAAAAAATTATTTGCTTTTTTCTCATTAAAATAATTACAAAATTTTTTAATTTAATTAAATAAAAGTCAACCAAATAACAATTGCTTAAAGTTTAACAGGGTTAAATAACATTTGAATACGGTTGAATAACTAAAGTGTTAGTTCATTGAACAAAACAAAAAAAGGAAACAACCATTTTTTAAACAAAAGTTTAATTTAATCCAATAGAAGATAAATAAACTTAAGCTTCATTAAAAATAAATACCTACATTTAATTACATAAGAAAGTAAATAAAATTGCTTAGAATTATTTTAACCCAAGTGAAGCGAATAATAACTGTATGCAGCTTAAATTGCACTAATTGTTAGTAAGGTATGCACTGCGAAAAAATTTATATATATATACACATGTATCTATATGAAGGAATAACATATAAACGAAAATTTATACATATCTTAACATTCATATAAATTACCGAAATTAAATAATCGTGCTTTAAATACGCGTACTATTTCCCTCATTGGTTTATTTTTCGGCTGTTTTTACTATCGGTCTCCCATTGGACGAGTGTCCTGTCACCCCCTAGAGTTATCGTTTGTAAACACAACTCGGATTTATTTAGATTTGCTTTGTTATATCCATTTCCGGTATTACATTATACACGTAAACCATTATATAAGCGTCATTATGTCCATATTAGACTCTTTTATCCGTGCATCTGACCGTGTAGTAGAGTTTCAAGCATATTTTGCTAGTCTGCCAGCTGACATTCATTCCGTTCATACCCTTGAGGTCCAAAAGGATGAAATCGTTCGCCTCTGGTCACAATTTCGATCGTGTTATGATGACATTTTGAATAAATTTAATGAGTTGGAAGAGGAAGTCCAAATCGAAACAGTGAAGTCGCGTTTTTATTCAACCTTTGAAGCTCACGTTAAAGTTTTATCGAGGTCGAATGAGCTATTAGATGCTCTTTGTCAAAAAGCTGATCCCAAGAAGGTTTCGACTTCAGCTTCACTCCCTCAGAGTGAATCCGCTCCTAATATTTCTTTGCCGCCCTGCGACACGGAAATATTTTATGGAGATTATAAGTCATGGCCAACGTTTCGTGACATGTTCACGGCGTTGTATCGGAATTGCCAAAGATTATCTCCAGTCGAAAAAATGTGTCATTTGCTAAAAAAAACACAGGGGGAGGCCCGAGAGTTACTTAAGACATGTCCAATAACTAACGATGGGTTTGAAATGGCATGGAATAATCTAGTAAATCGGTACGAAAATAAAAGAATACTAGTCAACGCGCAGTTAAAGACCCTTTTTAACATAACCCCAATTTATAAGGAAACTGGTGGAAATATTAGAAGTATACAACGGACAATAAACGACTGTGTGACAAATCTTAAAATTCTTCAGATCGATACGGAAAGTTGGGACATCATTTTTGTGTACATCTGCTCGACTTGCCTACCAGAAAATACTCTTGGTCTATGGGAGCAGTCCCTTCCTAGTAGCATAGAGTTGCCGACATGGAAACAAATGGACGCTTTTTTAACTACGCGTTTTCAGACCCTAGAGTCGGTAGCGGATATTCGTGCCACTTTCGCTAACCCCCATACGTCAAATAATAATAGGTCTTTTAACTTAAAGAAATCTCACCCCGTGGATCATAAAAAACTTAAGAGTTATAGCACGAATGTTGCTCAAAGCAAGCCTGGTAAATGTTCGATTTGTCCAGGAGATCACCCTGTCAGACTTTGCCCTTTATTTCTCGGAATGTCTGTTGACGAAAGGTTTTCGATCGTTAAAAAACAAAAACGATGTTCGAACTGCCTTGGAACTTCTCACGAATTCAAGAAATGTAGGAGCCAATATGTTTGCCATACATGCAAACAAAAACACCATTCTTTGCTTCACCGAACAGAACACGTATCGAATGCAATTCAACACCCTAACCCCCAATCAATATCTCGTACTGTAGCCTCACCCCCGAATACAAACGTGAATGATTCTCGTGTTTTAAACTCCCCTCAAATACCAAGCTTAAACACTCATCCCTCTACTTCAGCTCAAGCTACAGCTCAAACGAGACAATCGTATTCTACCCAAATACAGTCCACTTCGAATTCCGCAATTTTACTCGGTACTGCTCTTATCGATGTATATTCTAACTTTCTTAAGTATACTGTTCGGGCTTTAATTGATTCTGCGTCAGAGGCGACCTTTATCTCAAAAAATCTTCAACGCAAACTTTCCCTCGACACTCGAAGTTTACAGACAGAGGTTCGTGGCTTGAACGATGCTTTGACCGCCACTGCAACTCATTTTTGCCATGTCCGCATCGGATCACCCATCGACAGTTCGTTTGAAACCTATGCGAATGCCTTCGTTGTTAAGAAATTAACGGGAAAACTCCCTTACTACCCATTGTCAGCTCTGAAAAATGGCGATTTCTCAGATTTGGTCATGGCTGATTCAAACGGTCACGGACGCTTGGATATCGACGTTCTTCTAGGAGGTGACGTATATCCCAAACTCATTAAAAATGGTGTGCGATGGGACAAACATCAAGCTTTAGTGGCACAACAGACGGTTTTTGGATGGATCGTGACGGGCAAAGTTGGTATGAAAGACTGTTTGTCTTCAGTTTCAACTTTCTATCAAGAACTTGCCCTTACGAATCAAATGCAAAAATTCTGGGAGCTTGAGGAAGTGCCGAAGAAAACTCGTCTCTCTGACGACGATCAGTATTGCGAAACTGTGTACCAGTCTACAACGTACCGTGAGGAAACGGACGTTTTGTGGTTTCGCTGCCATTCCGACGTGAATGTCTTGATGGTTTAAGCATTGGCTCTTCTCGTCACATTGCCTTATCTCAGTTTATTAGGAATGAATCAAGATTGCTTAAGAACCCCCAATTGAAATCTGAATATGATCGAGTCATTACCGAATACTTATCTCTTAATCAAATGAAAACAGTTCAGCCGTCAACGGACACTAACGTATATTACTTACCCCATCACGCTGTTCTAAAACCCGATAGCACTACCACGAAATTACGTGTAGTGTTTAATGCCTCTAGCCCCTCCTCAAACGGTAATAGTCTTAACGACTTGCTTTACCCCGGTCCAATTCTGCAGTCAGATCTAACCATTTTAGTGTTGCGCTGGAGACTATTCAGATACGTCTTTAATGCCGATATTGAAAAAATGTATCGCCAGATACTAGTCAACCCCTCACACTCCCCGTTCCAAAGAATAATTTTCAGAAGCTCGCCTAAAGAAACCCCACAGGATTTTGAGCTTAGTACCGTTACATTTGGTGTGAATTGTGCTCCTTATCTGGCGATACGTACTCTGCTTGAGTTAGCTAACATATGCGAGCTAACTAACCCCATTGCAGCCGACATTCTTCGCAATAATATGTATGTAGACGATGTTATGACGGGCGCCCACACTATTTCGGCTGCTCTGAGAGCAAGGAATGAGATAATCGAAGTCCTTCAATCCGCTGGCTTCGCGCTACGTAAATGGACAGCAAACAGTGATTACTTGCTGAGAGGTTTATCCCCCGATCGTTTACTAGATGCAGAGTTCCTGAAACTGTCAGACTCTTGTACCACCAAGACCTTAGGCTTACGATGGAATGCTGGAAGTGACCATTTCTATTTCCGCTTAAAGGATTACCCCGATCGAACTTCAATTACAAAGAGATCAGTTTTGTCTCAAATCGCCAAACTGTTTGACCCTGCCGGTTGGCTGGCCCCTAAAATTATTGTTGCAAAAATGATCATGCAACAAATTTGGAAGGATGAAACAAACTGGGATGAAGATCTTAAGCCGACGACATTATCTAGTTGGCATGGATTTATAAATGATTACGCGAATATAGAAAACGTAAAAATTCCACGATTTGTTGACTTCGATCCGATATTCTCCATCGAATTGCATGGATTCTGCGATGCATCGGAAAGAGCATATGCCGCAACTCTGTACTTGCGATCAGAGAATCTAGGTTCTGTTTCAACTCATCTACTTGTCGCGAAGACGAAAGTCGCCCCTGTTAAGTTTGTTTCATTGCCCAGAAAAGAACTTTGTGGTGCCGAATTAATGGCCAGAATGATAGAATCGATTCAGTCCCAACTCAATCTCCGACGCTATAAACTGTTTTTGTGGACCGACTCGACTATAGTCTTGGCGTGGTTAAAAAAACCTCCTAATAGGTGGACAACTTTCGTAGAGAATCGAGTCTCGTCCATAGTCGAGAAGGTCGGGAATCAATCTTGGTTTCATGTTGATTCTAAAGATAACCCCGCTGATTTGGCAACTCGTGGACTCACCGTATCACAGCTTATAGCTAGCAAATTATGGTGGCATGGACCTTCATGGCTTAGAATGTCGCAAAGTCAATGGCCTAAGAATTCAAAAAATTTCGACACCGAAGAGGAGATAAAGCCTGTTTTAGCTCACGTGATTAAAATTCGCAGTACGGAACTCCTTGCACATATTTCAGACTTTCCAAAAGCCTTGCGTGTTATGTGTCAGGTATTCCGTTTCTATTATAGGTGCAACGCAAAGCTAAGACATAAGCTGGTTACAACCAATGAACTTACTAAAGCTGAACTAGATCACGCCAAGTCGCGGATGATAATCTCTTGCCAAAAGTTGTACTTCGAACATGAATATAACTTATTATCGCAAGGCTTAGAGCTATCCCGGAAAAGTAATCTTTTACTTTTTAATCCATTTCTAGACACCGCTGGAATAATGAGGGTTAACGGTCGATTAACTAACTCGCCTGTTTTAAATTACAATGAGAGGTTTTCGATATTGTTGCCTTATCACGGAAGTTATACTAGGTTTTTTTTGACTTATCTACACAAATACTCTATCCACGGTCAAAATGCCTTATTGTATAGACTTATGAGGCTTTATTACTATGTTCCCAAGCTGAAGGTCCTAATTAAAACTATATTATCGCAGTGTAAAACGTGTGTAATTCAAAAGCGCCAGAAAAGTCAACAGATAATGGCTGCCTTACCTTCAGAACGAACAACCCTTTCTCGCCCGTTTACTAACACTGGGGTCGATTTTGCGGGCCCTTTTGATGTCAAAACTTATGCTGGCCGGGGCTGCAAAATCACGAAAGGCTATGTGTTGGTTTTCATTTGTTTTGCAACAAAGGCTATACATCTCGAATTGACCAGCGAAATATCAACTCAAGCATATTTAGCTGCTTTTGCACGGTTTTTCTCACGCCGCGGTTCGCCCAGTGCTATATATTCGGACAATGGTACCGCTTTTGTTGGCGCTTCACATATACTGAATGCTGAAAAGGCCCAATTCTTCTCACTAGTGCGCCGAAAACTGCTTGATCAACATAGTGTTGCATTGCTAGAATGGCATTTTATTCCACCGGGTGCACCTCATATGGGTGGACTTTGGGAAGCCGGCGTGAAGAGCTTCAAGATGCATCTTAAACGAGTTTCTCATTGTCAGAGTTTTACCTACGAAGAGTTTTCCACTATGTTAGCCAGAATCGAATCATGTCTAAATTCTCGGCCACTTAGCCCAATGAGCGATAGCCCTTCTGAATTATGTGCACTTACCCCCGGTCATTTCCTTATAGGTAACCCATTGCTATCACCCCCAGAACCTGACCTGTCAGATCATCCATTGAGTCATGTGAACCGTTGGCAAAAATTAAAGATCTTGCATCACTATTTTGCTCAAAGGTGGAAGGAGGAGTACCTCAAAGAGCTCCACAAGCGTAACAAGTGGAGATACCCTCAGCGTGATTTCGCTATAGGCGATCTTGTCATCATAAGAAAAGATAATCTACCCCCAAATCAGTGGCGTCTCGGCCGTATAGAAAATGTCACCCGTGGTCGAGATAACAGAGTTAGAGTCGCCGACATACGAACTGCCAATGGTGTCGTAACTAGGCCCATCGTAAAATTAGTTTTACTCCCCAACCCCGAACAAAACTAACAATGTACTTTTATGTCTATTTACAGCCATAACAATGCCAAGTCATAGCCGAAAAAGCCTCTCACCACTTGAAATAAAGGACCGTGACCGTCACCAAAGCAACTCCTACCGTCCATCAAATTCCTTTGACTGCCGCATATGTCAGAAGGATCATCCCCTTAGAAGATGCCTCAAATTTAAAAGGATGAATGTTATTGAGAAGTTCAAAGTGGTGAAGAAGTATCATTATTGCGAGAACTGTTTGGCTCACTCCCACAAGATCAACCGGTGTCGTAACACCGATCGCTGTCGCCAATGTGGAGGTAAACACCACACGTCACTACATCGACACGAACGTCTGCGGGTCAATAAACCAAAAACCGACACCTCGAAAGACCCAACCGTCTCCAGTCTACGTAGCGTAACACTTCTACCCACAATAATTACAAAGATAGAGCTGGGAAAAGAATGGGGCAACGTCCGAGGGATACTGAACCCTTGCGAAGACACGAGTTCTGTAGCAGAGTTTCTTGTAGAACGCTACAAGCTTCCAGTGAAGCGCATTGGTGACGATCGGTGGTGCCAAATTAAAATCAGGCCCCGTTTTGATGAAGGACCGAAAATTATAGTATCAGCGAGGGTTGTAAGTGATCTACCACGCAAGCAGCCTAAGGAAGAGATTGACGAGAGAGTGGCTTCTCTGTACACCAACCTACGACTCGCTGACCCCAACTTTTTTAGGAACGACGATGTAAACCTTGGTGCTGACGTGTACCCACGCATCATAAAACCTAGCATCCAGCCAGAATCCGTTGGTTCTCCCATGGCACAAGACACTGTCCTAGGTTGGACTATTATTGGCAGGTTTGGAGTGTAGATGTTTTTTTTTTTACTTTTCTTTATTTGCTTTTTTAAACTTGATATTGTTTTACACAAATTAGTCAAATACTTTTTTACATATGTACAATGAATTTAATCATAAGAGATGCTATTGTTTTTTTTCTCAGATAATACTATAAAGTTATTATTAATCTTTTTTTTTATGAATTTCGAATTATTCTATATAAACTTTATAATTAGTTACCCTAAATTTATACCTATCAAGGTTGCATATACATGTTTTTTAAATATTAAATTGAATTCTTTGTATATATACATATTTTTTTTTTTTAACAAATATTCATAATCATCTTTTGGTTCCCCAAGGTTGCATAATAGCAAGGGGGCCGGGATGTTTATATGAAATTAAGAGTTATATCTAAGTTGTATTTTTGTCTCGCGTAATGTATTGAAAAGAGCAAACATCTTATTATCTCAATAGCTGTAACCACAAAATAAGCTGTAAAGTTTAGAAAAACATTGTGACGAGTTAGTTATCAACTCGCATGTGTACAGGAAGGTGTTTATAACCACAATAAAACCTGTTTTATATAAAAAGTGTTAATTCACCGTGTTTTCTTTCTGATTGGAATATTTATGCTATATTTTGCACAACTGCACCCCAACATATGCAATGGTCCTTTTATTATCCTTTCTCCAGTATAGCTGAAATTGACGATCTTTAGGAACAATCAATACCTGTCTATACATTTTTGCGACGTCAGTGGTAAACACGAAACTTGGCATTCGAAACATTAGGAGTATGGAGACCAACTCGCCTTTTAGTGTTTGTCCGTTGAGCATCAGATCATTCAAAGATTTTCCAGATGAAGTTTTAGCTGAAGCATCAAATACTACCATGAGCTTAGTGGTTGAAATTTTTAGCCTTAATATGCTGTGATATGGGATGTAGTAGTTTGGGGAGATTATGGATTCTGTTTCCAATTTTGTCATGTATCCCATTAATTCGTAATCATCTATAAATTCAGTGTATTTTGCTTTCAACTGCAGATTCTTTTGAAGACGTCGTTCTAAAACGAGGAATCGATAAAGAGCAATTATATGTGAGTCGTCTAGAGTATTAGGGTTTTGATGAAATTGTATTTTGACTATGAAGCGGCCTTGATGGTTTTTCATTGTATTTTGCATAAAGCGTTCTTTAAATTATCTGTCGGCAATTGACAGCGGCCTTTTAGATGTTTTAATTTCATCTAGTTGCCAGAGTCGAGCAATGGAAGTTTCAAGCACTTTACCTTCGATGCATATCCCACAAGATGCATCTGCTCGATGTTTTCTGTTTATTTTTCTTACCACAATCCAGCCAAAAACTGTGTTCTGTAATATAGGAAGTTGTGGAAATAATTGTATTTGGCCAATTGCGAGCAGTTGGTGGTAGTGCTCAGCACCCAGCAATATATCGATTTTATTCGACCTATTGAACGCTGGATCACCTAACATAAGGTTTTTTGATAATGACCAATCATCAATGTCGATAAATTTTGACGGTTGTGATGCAAGACAACTGCCTCCAGACGCGTTGAGTACCCATTAATTCGAGAACACAAGGCCACATTGACTCGGAGCCTTGTTTTGGTGTAAAAGTCACCGATTCCATTGTTGTTCACTGATGACATCTGTATCGCAATGTTAGGTCAGTTTACCAAACGTTTGGTAACCAAATTAACGGTAAAAAAACTTTTTGTTTTTTAATGCGTTTTTTTCACATTTCAACCACTGTAACTTAGCCATTTGTCAATCGATTTTAAAAATATATATCTTGTTTAAAAGATAAATCTTTTGAAATCTGTTGTAAAACGAAGAAGTTATGCCTGTTTAAATCTGAAAATATAAGAATACGAGTTTTTTTCTCTACACTTACCGTTATAAAACCACTTTTCGAAGTGACCAAAGGTATTTTCGTTTTCCATGGACTTCAACAAAATAAAATTGGTATATGAGAACCCCTGAATAATTTTGGTGTTTCACAGTGTTATTGAAGATAATATAATGCACATTGGACATAATGATAATTCATCGAAACCAGTTTCAACCATGAAGAAGTTATGTGCAAAAAGTAAGATTAATAAGAATGCTATGAATAAAGTATGTAACGTTAATTCTTCGAAACTATGTTCGAGTATGAAAAAGTCACATACATTCAGAAGATATGAATAATAATAATATGCATGCGAGATTCAGTGATAACCCCGAGAAACTAGATTCGATTCTGAGGAAACTGACATTTAAAATGAATAAAGGAAATATTAAAGAAGAATTTGAAGAAGCATATGGAAAATTAAGAATAAATAACAAAAGTCCCCAACTTAAAATATTAATATACAATGCCCCGAAAAGAGTAACAGATGACATTTTAATATATAAACTAATTGACCAATTCCACAATACCACCCACGCAGGACACTTAGGAATACGAAAAACCAACATTAAATTACAACAGAGATATATTTGAAAAAACTTGAACAAAATGGTAAAACACTTGGTATCTTATTGTGACAGCTGTAACAAAAATAAACAAGCAAAACACATAAAAGAACCACTTACACTAACAAACACACCAAACAACATTTTTTAAATGATTTCAATTGACACCGTTGGTCCTCTTCGTATTTCAAATGGCTATCGCTACATTCTTACATTGCAAACTGATAAAATTTGTCGTTGCACACCCAATACCGACAGAACATCGGTTGAGCAGTTTATATTTAAGGTACTTAAATCTGACAGAGGTACATAATTTACAAATGAACTTATGAAAAACATATGTTCGCTATTAAAAATCAAGTAAATATTTTCAACACCATACTATCATAAATCATTAGGTTCAATAGAAAGAAACCATAGAGTTCTTAATGAGTTCTTGTTGACAGCTGCAAATGATTAGAAATGGGCTAAATGGATTCGGTATTTTACGTTTGCCTACAATACGGCACCACATATAGATACGGGTTACTCGTCTTTCGAATTAGTTTATGGGAAATTATCAAGCCTACCATCTGACATCATAAATAATAAAATAAAAACATATAATTATGACGACTATGAACAAGAGCTACGAGTCACATTAGAATTTGCACTAAATTAGGCAAGGGAATTAACAATAAAGTCAAAAGAAAAAAACAACGATAAAAATTAACTTAATCTTATTGTAGGAGATTTAGTATTAGTCAAAATAGAAGATAGGAAAAAGCACCAGAGTCCATATAAAGGACCATTTAAAATAATAAGTAGGATAAGTTACAAAGGAGTAACGTACCATAACAAAAATTTAAGACCATTTAAAAACATTATAGAATAAAAATCCTAATATATGTAACTGCTAAAAATAAGACATATACGTATATAAAAATATACAAATTGGTTATGTATGTAAGTAAATTATAAGAAATATTGTAACATTACTATGAAGTTAACTAGAAAAATTCCCCCCTAATATTCTCTTATGGGTGAGGGTGCAGTGTACCACACAAGTCTGTAATGCTTGTACACTGGGACAACGAAAACAATAAATAAAGTATCAATAATATTTTTCTGTTGTTGTTTTTTCTTTTGAGTGACACATTTCTGTTTGAGTGCAATTGTAAATACAAAGCACAATGATTGGTCAAACAGAAATGTGAATATGATTCTTCATAGTATTCAAAGAGAAAAAATTATAAATTTGTATGTTTAGAATAAGTTAGAAAGATTAAGTTTTATTTTCATAATTAGTATATAAGCCAATCAAAATCACAATAAAAATTTACTTAGATTTGATAAATACAAACCGGCTTTTCAGCCTTGTTTTCTTTTTTAAGTTTCAAAGTTTCTTTTGGCAGTTCTTTTGAACGCCTAAGTTTTAGCTGGGACTCCCCCCAGATGTTTTAAAATAAAAAGTGATAATAGGGAAAAGAATATAAAAGCATTTATAACTTGCCAAACCAACCACAAATTTATTAACACCACGTGGCATGTCCGCACATCATTTCCAGCTATGTATCCTCATAGGATTCGGAGTTTTCTTGCGGTTTCGCATCTTTAACATTACCGCTGGCTATGAACTGCAACTATGCAATTGTTCCTTCAATCATACGATTTTTTTTTTTGTAACTACTAATCATAACTTTGTAGTGATGGTTGCCAGCCACAGAAGTGAACAGATTTGATGCTGGCTAAAAAATTGTTGTTTTTATTGTTTTTCATTTAATTTTCTTATGAGTTGATTTGATTTGATTGATATTGTTGCTAGTTTGTATCATCCTTCAGTTTTTTTTTATTTTTATCCTGAAAGTATGAATAGATTAAGATTTAATAATTAGTAGAAAATTTTTATCGCTACCTACCATTTATCGTTTACTTTTCGTTGTGCCGGTTGTCAAGTTTCTTTCTTTAATTTTTTGTATATATGTGTGTTTGTTATGATTTACATGATACAGTTGCCAATTAATAGTAAATGAATTGTTTAGAACAAGGCAGTGCCATAACGATTAAAAAAACAAAGAATTGTATTTATCATTCAATACGTTATCAAACGCCGTAAGAAAAAATCGGATGGTTTAAAAAATTTATTTCTAAAGAGTATGAATGAGAAAACTTCTTACTGTTTTTTATGGTACCCTAGTTAAAGAAAAGCCTTGGCAATCAGAAAATTCGTGGTTACAATCAAAAAAAGAAATTTTGCCAAATGAAAATTAAGAAAATATAGGAACACACATAGGTTAAGAAGTTTCTAGAAATTCTTTTTTGTTTGAAAAAATGAAAAATCCACTACTAAGGGTTTTTAAAACCGGTGAGATTACAAAAGAAGGAATTTAAAGAAAGTTTTCAAAAGTATTTATCTGTCTGTGAAAGTGTTTGCTTCATTAAGAGTATAAAAAGGAAAATTGATAATGCAAACCAAAACAGACAAACTTAAAATCATATTTCTTTAGGACGGTAATTGTACATTAATTGTATTATATTATAATCGAGAAAGATTGCGTCAGGATTTTTTATATTTCGTAGAATAAAATATGATTGCAGATTAAATAAGAAAATTCAGCAGTTATGTGGTCACTCTTTATTTTTTACACTTTTTATTGCTGACACAGTAAAAAAACATTTGTTTAAATTCTAAGCGTTAGTCTATAACTGTTCGAAAGATTGGCTATATAAATCAAATAAAAACAATTGGGACACCCTTTAATTTCTAATCTTAGGTATTTATACTTGTTATTATACTTGATATAGTAATGGACATTCTGTCTAATTTTCAAGAAATTGTATGCAAAGGTTCCAAAGAGAGGGCCACATAGGTCCAATTCAAGTTTTCTACTTGTTATAGCGGACTTAATAATAAAGGTTCTGTGAAAAATTTCAATCAACTGTCTGATTTTGTTTAACAGTTTGCTCATATACATCAAATATCAGCAACTATTGTAACACTCTATAATTTATAATTTTAAATATTTATACTTCTTAATATACTAGACAAAGTAGTGGACATTCTGTTTAGTTTTTGAGTGTTTGTATATAACGATTCAAACTATAGAGCCATGTAAGTCATTTAATTTTTAAATTCAAATGCTAAGCGGACTTAGCAATACAGGTTCTCTGTAATTTTCAACTATCTGGACACATACATTAAATTACGTTAACTATTGCGACACCCTTTAATTTATTATTCGAAATGCTTATACTTGTTATTGTAACGGTCATATATATCGACACCATGTCCAATTTTCAAGAGTTTGTTTATAACGGTTCAAAAGATATGCTCATAAAAGTTAATTTACGTCACCTTAGGAGGCACCCTTTAATTTTTAAATGTATTTTTGTATTACTATTTGCTATTAGGAGCTATAGCAATACGGATTTTTTTAATTTTAAAAAAGTTCGCTTTACGGTTCATAATGCACTTAAAAAACATGTACGTTTAATGGGGACACGCTTTAATTTTTAAGATTATGAACTGTTTTTAAAACGGGACCAATCTATCAAATTACAAAAAAATTTAAAATTGCTTTAGAAATGACTGAGTTCTGCAGGCACAAACATAAAAAATAAGCAACATTCAGTCGAATTGATAACCTTCTTTTTTTTGAAGTCGTTTAAAAGTAATAAAGAAAGTTAGTCGGTAAAAAAATAAGGATATTTACATGTATATTTGTGAAGTTTTCTTAAAGAAAAATGATCATTTTGTTTAGAAAAAAAGAACAAAAAGAAGCCTTAAAATTTTGTGATAATTGCTATCTAGAGGAAGAAGGAAAAATTAATAGAACAGCAGAATAGAAAATTAAACAGAAAAACGTAAGAAAAATTTCAAATTTATGTTTAAAGGCTGCGAATTTCTGTATTGTATTGTCTATTTTTTTTTTTATTTTTTTTTTTTTTTTGTTTTTTTTTTTTTGTTTAAATGTGTAGCTGGCTAATTACATATTACATACAAATTTCAGCTACAAAAAGTAAAATCTAGATGTGAACCAAGAATGCTAAAAGACGTTAGAAGAAGAACAACTTGCTCCACCATATTGTAGCCAGTACCTAGTTTCTGTATTACTCGACGCGAGAAAGCTCCCACATGTGTGGTGAAATAAAAAATTTCGATATGAGGGAAAAAAAGTGTTTCTGTATTTGAATGCGAAAACAAACAATACTCATTCTGTTCTTACTGGAATATTTCCAGTAATAAAGTGTCAAATGCAAATCAAACGTCAACAAAAGAAATAAATACAAAAGAGAATTCAGTGAAAAGTTAACAAAATTTAATAAAATATAAAATCAAAACAGAAACAAACAAATAAACAAAATAAAAAATAAAACAAAACGTTTAATGCAGCGATAATAACAGCTGAACAGCTTGATTGGCGAATTATGCTGCGGTTTTATCGGCAGCAAGTAAGGGATGCAACTGACCCTTTCAGCATTCCGGAGCAACGATATAAGGATTTATATTGTTTGAGCTGAGACGTAGCTCTGATTTTAATCAATGAAATAAGTCCTTACATGTCGAATGGTGTGAAAAAACTGTAATACCACAACCAATTCGAATGTGCAATTAAAAATTTTTTTGCGACGATTTGCAGATTCTATTTATAGACTAGTTTTCCTGGAGTAATAGGTGCAATAGACGGCACTCACATTCGCATTAAAAAAGCAAAACAACAGGTAGAGGAATGCTATGTAAATAGAAAAGGCTACCACTCAAATAATATGCAGTTGTAAGAATTTTTCTCATTATGACTTTGCTTACAATTATACAAATAACAAAAAAACAAAAAAACACACACACATATTTTCAGATATGCGACTATAATTTGTAACTTATTGGAGGTTTTGCAAGGTGTGGTGGAGCACCGCACAACTCATATATTTAGGAAGCTTCGAATGCGAATATACATTTTGTTACAAGAACGGTATGAAAAAGACAAAAATAACCATTTTTGGTTGTTAGGTATGCTCATATACTTTAAATTGAAATAACGATTTAAGTTTTTTTTATATTATATATAACACCCTGCGGATGGAATAAAGTTCGTAGAAAATGATAGACATGCCTGAACAGTATTTAAGAGGAAATATTCTACTTAGTAAAGATACTGCTGCTCGTAAGAAAGACCAAGGTCGGCGGGTCCCATAACAAGGCTAGCTATCAGTTGCTGGGGAGGTTCTTGACCCACACCATTCTAATCATATTACAAAATTTATTTAAAGAGTCCCGTAAAATTCACTTTAAGAGAACCACGATAATAATTCCGAATCTTAATGATATATTTTAACCATTATAACCTAGGTTACTGAAGTTGAAATTTACATTGGGAATGCTAAATCTTCGAATTAATAAGAACAACAAAGAGGTGAGCAGTGCTCGATACCCTCCCAACCATGTTCCAAATGCACAAAAAAGTTTGAAACCCAAAAACGACATTATCCTATCATTCCTAAGGAATAGCTGTTAAAACTTTAGTGGTTCATAACGAATTTGGTTTGATAAAAAATTTCAAGACATTTATTTCTTAATAATATTAACTGTTGTTACAGATTTGATTTTCTTAAAAAGGATAATACTGTTACAAAAACAAAAAAAAAACAAAAAAGAATTAACGTGTTAATCCTTTTAATCTTTTCTCTCCTTTAAACATCATTCATGTTAACTTCATTGTTGTTTAATACCTAAGCAATACAAAACTATTTAGCAAAAATGTATGTAATATGAGTGTAAAAAAATCAATTTTATAATCTTACGTAATCATAGTTTCAGAACTTCAAAGTTAAATATTTATGTTTATTTGATTATCACCATTTATGAAAAGAGATTTACTTACACTACTCGTTGAAAGGGGTTCCAGCGCTGCGAGTGTAATCGGTATCTCGCGAAAACTTCCAAGCTAGTGGTGGTGATTTTAAAGAATTTGGTCTCTCTTTAATTAATCTCAGTCAATGATGATACTGATTTGCCTTGTCACAACTGTTATTAGTTGTTTGTTGTTACAAGACTTTATATGTAAATATATATGTACATACATAGATATACATACATATATATGTTGATTTTTTTTTTCGTTTTTTATTATACTTTCTTCTCTTTAATATTAATTATTCCAATCGTCACTCAATTTTGCGAAAAACTAGACAAGAAGATGATTTTATTAAAAAGTTTTCGTTACCTTAATGATGCGTAACCACAATTTTTTTTATTGTTTGATTTCGATCTTGTTGAACTTGTTTAATCACTCCCCTGTGCAATGTAAGGTAGCTTAATGTTTTACGTAGAAATACAAACTATATTTTAAGTATTTAATTTAGCTATTAAAATAAACGGTTTTTCACGATTTTGAACTAACACATGCTAATTGTTTTTTTTTTTTTTTTGTTTTTAGAACTATCACGTTAATGTTGTTTCCTTCTGAGTTAATTTCAGAGATTTACTATATACCCGGTTATTAAACACTACTTTGTAATTTTCTGTATGAAGTATACTATAACACTGAAATTTTATTTCAGATGAAAACAATTATACCCCTTCTCACACATCCCTTCCAAATTCCGTCGTGATTTTAGATGGTTTGTT
Organism: Cistogaster globosa; assembly: GCA_937654795.1. Taxonomy (NCBI): domain Eukaryota; kingdom Metazoa; phylum Arthropoda; class Insecta; order Diptera; family Tachinidae; genus Cistogaster; species Cistogaster globosa. Next base: position 1,260,409 of record OW569408.1, on the reverse strand, counting down.
TTCTAAAACTGTTGGCATATGTACGAAAGACAAGAAGAAAAATATATCAATTGATTTGATTGAGCCAATTCCCACTAAAATAACTTTTAGTCCGCTTAACTTTTGTTCTTTTCAAAACACGCTGGATTAATTTATCTGGCATAAAATTGTATATGTACACAGAGCTTTGTGTGTGTTAGTATTTTTTTGTTTATTTGACGTTTGTTTTTCGCATATGTATTGGTTTTGTTCTGCTAATACGGGGTTAAAGCTGGTTAAAAAATTGTGCCAACCAAAAACGACTCTCTTTACTGAAAATGCCTACAAGCTGTCTCGCTATTCCAGCATAATTAATCCAGTGTTAATTAGCTCATTGATGCCAAGCGTTTCCACTCCCTCATCAATTTAAAATCTGTTTTAAGCTTTCTTTCTGCGGTATGTTTTGAAACGGTTTACCACACAATTTCTTTTTTCTTTTTTTGTTTGACTTTAAAATGCGTATAGGCGAAGGTGGATTTTTCCACATTCAGTTCTGGTTGACGAACTAAACCTAGCGTGCATAAATAATTAAATGCCTTATGTAACCTAAAACTACACGATGTATATTCTGTGAAATAATGATTTTTAAAAAGTGACGGTTTTAGATAAGGAATATTACACATTTTTTTCTACAAAGGTAGTTCTTACCAATAATAGAAAGGTGCACAATATTCTGAACTTGCTTGCTTGGGAGTTTAAAACGGAAAGACGGAGATACTTCCTTTTCAGAGGTAACTTGAATCTGTGAGATTAATGGTTATCCCTATTACAGACATATCTGCCAAAAACGATCAACAGCTTTATTATCTACTTTGTTTTACTTTTCATACGATAGCAACAGGGTGTCCGTAGTATTTATCTGTTATTTTTCAGCATCTAACATTAATATTCTTATTTACTAGGGCGGCTGTTACTTCACTGTAAGTCATAACAGTAATTTAAAATGGACCCTTTTTGGGTTTTTATGTCTACTATACACAGAATAAAAAGTAAAATAAAAATATTTTACAGCAAATAGATGTTTACCATTACAAAACCGAATAATCAGCCGATTTCTACTCTAGAAAATTAGGCGGAAAATTAACTATACTGATTTAATATCCTTTGCATGGAAGGTCCCTGTTGCTCCTGTCTCTAGATCTTTTAGAAGATAATAACTATTACCTATTTTTTGTTTCACTTTGCTTTTTATGGAGTTAGGACATAACTTTGCGTTAAGATGTTTTGATGCGTCACTTTTCACAAAATTCCTGCGATATACAATCTAGTCTACGTCGAATGTGACAGGCCTCATCGCAAGTTATATGTTTTCACATTATTCCCATTTTTTTAAACTCAGTTTATCAAAGTTTCTTAACTATATAGCGGATTCCTCTTAATATTGGATGGATTTAAGCAGTTTATAAGAGGTTCAATGACTGATCACATCGAATCCATAGATAGCATGTTATGGCGCCATCCCAATTGATTGGTGAAAAGAATTTCTCAAAGCACAGCTATTCGGCGACAAATGTATATACCATTTCTGGTGATTTTTCTTTAAATATGCTCTTAGGGCTACTATTATCAAGCGATTCACCCACTCCGAGGCATTGCTCTGAGGAAAATACAAAGCAGTAAAATTATGATTTTTTCCATATTGCGTTAGGAAGGAACTGAAATCATTGGTCCTGATAACTGTTTTCGGCACCCCATAGTGATGAAATATTTAATTTTTTAGGAACTCAATTATATTTTTACTGGTAAATTTTTTAATGGACAACACCATTGATATTTCGAAAAATGATCCACAACAACAAAAAGGCTTATACAACTTTTCTCACTACAAGGATATGATCCTAAAATGTCCACGTTCAATCCTTGGAAAGGTCGCAGTGAACTTGTCATTTGCCCCATAGGCGGTTGCATTATTTGATTGGTTGCTTTTGTCGTTTTACAGACCTTACTTTTATTTACATAATCACGAACATCGGCCACTAAACTAGGCCACTAAAAATGTCTTCTTATTAACTCCAAGGTCTTAAAAATACCTCAATGGGCTGCTATGAATGAACCGTGTGCTCATTGCAAATTATCCTGTTTCAATCCCTCCGGAATCCAAAGTTTCCACATGCACTGCTCAATTTCATCACACTTTGCAAATTGTATATTTAACTTATTTTATAAACACAAGGTCTTTATCTTTTATTTGATTTTTTCAATATTTCGCTACTCCTTTGTGTAGCATCATCAGGAAAAATATTTATTTGAACATAATATAAAACAGAAATAAAATACTATTTTATATATATATATATATATATATATACATATATATATATATATATATATATATATATATATATATATATATATATATAAATTTTTTTTTCAAACTAACATAAAACAAAAAACTATTTTGTTATATAAAAAATTTTTTAGACAACAAAATTATTTCTTATTTATCAAGTGTCTATAAATCTGAGCTATATTGTCTGTGTCTGCCTTAAAATTAATTCTATGTATTATTGGTGTATTAATTATTTGTAACATTTCTAACATATAACGCCGTTTATAATTGTTTTCTCTGTTTATTACTGAAACATTTTCAAAGTTAGGATAGTGGTTTAATCTAGCACAATGAGATGATAATGCAGTTTTTTGTGAATTAATATTTTTATATTTTTGATCAGATTTATGACCAGCAATTCTAGTTTTTAGTTTATTTTTTGTTGTTCCTATATATACTTTATTACGAATTTCGTTATCGTTATTCATCTCATTGTGCTAGATTAAATCACTATCCTAACTTTGAAACTGTTTCAGTAATAAACAGACGTAAATTTGTCAGGGTTCATTCGAATTAATTAGGTCTTAAATTCTGGGCTGATGAATTTTGACGCGAACTCGCGTTATGAAGGGATATATTTTTTGGGCCGAAGCTAGGAAAATTATTATATTTCTAGGAAGCGGTTCTGGAGCAGAGCTTGGAAGTGGTTGATTACCGTCTTGTAAATTTAAATGACTAAGTGCACGTTGAATGAAAGAATTTATAATTTGATAAATTTGATCATAGGCAACGTTAAGTCTGTTATTATTATAAAAGCGACGACGATTAGATCGCACATTAGAGTTAAGTGATATGTTATTCAGATAAACAGAATCTTGGTTTTCCCTAGGAATTGGATGTGAACTATTCAGCTTGACTAGAAGTTCATTTAAATTATTAAGAGATTTGGGACGCATTGGCTTCTGCGGTTACCCGTTGGCCTCGAGTGTTGTAATGTTGTGTGGTGAACCCACGACTCCTTTCTCTGTACGATCTGGTTTTATCAACGGGTTTGACTCATGGGAAAAATAAATCCCGAACATGAAAAAGTTTTTGAAAATTGGGGCATTCGTAGGAGTTAGATGACCATTTAATAATACAGCCTTTGTGAAAAGTATGATTGCATTTACCTGACAGGAAATCTGATAAATTCTCTATTTCTTTTTCGCATATTGAACAAGCTGTACACAAAGGGGTAGCTACTAAAGGCTTTAACAAAAGGCTTGTTACGACCGACATATTTATTTTTTTTAAGTTTTAATGACATTCCAAATAGAATATAGCTCCTGTGATACTAGTAACTGTTATAATAGTGACTTCAATCCATTGGATACATAACCAACTTCATTTTTCTCCGTAGTGTGAAAAAAACAAATAATTAGGAAGAATAATAAACTGCACAGTGCCATTCTTCTCATGAGAAATTAAGGATAATGAAAAAAATAGTGCAGAAATTAATAAAAATGGCTGAAAAAATTTGGTTTGAATTCTAGAAAAAATCAAATTTATTAGCATAATCTAAGATTATTGCTCATTAACTTCTATTGATTCTGCTTCTTGACAAGCAAGGCTATTAGAAAATTTTTAAGGGATTAAAATACGTATAGTATAATAATTTTAATAATTCCACTAACAAACTGTATAAAATGTCTGGTATTGACCGTTAACATAATCAACTAAGTGTACAGTACCTTCGATTTAAGCCATATGGTCATTTACTGTTCTAGTTAACGGCAGCTAGTCGAATTCCACCAACAGATTAAAATTTTTTTTACGCAAAATTGGAGAACTAATATAAGACTTCAAGGCGTTGCCCGTAAAAATAAAATGAATTGGAAAAGAAAAACAAATAATTTGGTTCTCTCATATCCCCATTTAGGTATTTTATTTTATTTGTTTTTTTATTTTTTTTATCTTATATATCACCGTTACAGTTCTGAGACCTGAAACATCGACGAAACTTGCAGAAATGCAAACATAAGTCCATCGACATGGGCACCACCTTGGGCGTCATTCTATTGTAATGTACCTTTTCAAGTTTTCTTGTGTTTGTTGTTGTAATATATTTTCTAATTGTTCGCAGAAAATGATAGACATGCCTGAACAGTATTCAAGAGGAAAGAATCTACTTAGTAAAGATACTGCTGCTCGTAAGAATGATAAAGGTCGTACGGGACCCATCACAAGGCTAGCTGTCAGTGGCTGGGGAGGTTCTTGACCCACACCATTCTAATCACGTTTCCAAATTTATTTAAAGATTCCCGGTAAAATTCACTTTAAGAGAACCACGATAAAAATTCCGAAACTTAATGATATATTTTAACCATAATAACCTAGGGTACTGAAGTTGAAATTTATATTGGGAATGGTAAATTTTTGAATTAATAAGAACAACAAAGAGCTGATGTTGCGCCCAGTGTTCGATACCCTCCCAACCATGTTCCAAATGCACAAAAAAGTTTAAAACCCAACAAAAAAGACATTATCCTATCATCCCAAGGGAAAGCTGGTAAAGTTTTAGTGTTCCGTAATGAATTTTGTTTGATAAAAAAAATCAAGACATTATTTCTTAATAATATTAACTGTTGTTACAGATTTGATATTCTTAAGAATGATAATACTATTACACAAAAAAAAAAAAAATTAACGTGTTCAACCTTTATACCTAAGCAATACTAAACTATTTAAAAAAATGCATGTAATATGAATGCAAAAAAAAATAATAATATCAACTTAGGAAATCATTGCGAAGTGGAATTTACTGACCATAGGACGACCGATTATCTAATCGTACCAAATAGTTCCAGAACTTTAAAGTTAAATATTTATGTTTATTTTCCGAATTTTTTTATTGATGCTTTGTTGAAAAGAATTAATTAGAACTTTAAAATCTAATATTCAAGCAAAATTTAATGGAGATCTCTTAAGCATATACAAAATCAAGTACAAAAAATTTATATTTCTTATTTATATTAATTTTTTCTATTTTTGTTTTTGGTTCTTAGTACCCACAAACTTAAAAAAGAATAAGAGACAAAGCACAAATGTTATTTGGGTTTCTTATTAACTGCTGTTTTCTCTTGTTCATTGATACGTTGATTATCACCGTTTATGAAAAGAGATTCAATATAAATATGTGTGTAAAAACAGTTTATTTACGGTTACACTCCTCGTTGAAAGGCCTTCCAGTTCTGCGGGTATAATCGGGAACTCACGAAAAACTTCGAAGTTAGTGGTGGTGATTTTGAAGAATTCTGTCTCTCTTTATTAAATCTCAGTTAATGATGATACTGATTTGCCTTGTTACAACTGTTATTAATTGTTTTTTGTTACAAGACTTTATATGTAAATATATATACATACATAGATAAACATACATATATATGCAGATTTTTTTCGTTTTTTATTATACTTTCTTACCTTTAATATTAATTATTCTAATCGTCACTCAATTTTGCGAAAAACTAGGCAAGAAGATGATTTTATTAAAAAGTTTTCGTTACCTTAATGATGCGTAACCACAATTGTTTCGCTATGCGATTTTAATTTAGTTTAATTTTATTGTTTGATTTTGAACTTGTTGAACTTGGGTAATTACTCCCCTGTACAATGTTAGGTAGCTTAATGTTTTCTTATATTTTAAGTACTTAATTTAACTATTAAAAGACTCGGTTTTTTACGGTTATAAACTAATTCATGCCGATTGTTTTTTTGTTTTTAGAACTATCACGTTAATGTTGTTTTCTTCTAAGCCAATTTTGGAGATTTACTATATACTTGGTTACTAAACACTACTTTGTAATTTTCTGTTTGAAGTATACTATAACACTGAAATTTTATTTCTGCCGAAAACAATTATATTATTTTAGATGGTTTCTTTTCTAATACTGTTGGCATATATCAATTGATTTGATTGAGCCAATTCACACTAGAATAACTTTTAGTCCGCTTAACTTTTGTTTTTTTCAAAACACACTGGATAAATTCATCTGGCATAAAATTGTACACGTACACAGAGCCTTGTGTGTGTTAGTATTTTTTTTTTATTTGACGTTGGTTTTTCGCATATGTATTGGTTTTGTTCTGCTAATGCGGAGTTGAACTGGTTAAAAAATTGTGCCAACCAAAAACGACTCTCTTTACTGAAAATGCCTACAAGCTGTCTCGTTATTCCAGCATAAATAATCTAGTGTTAATTAGCTCATTGATGCCAAGCGTTTCCACTCCCTTATCAATTTAAAATCTGTTTTAAGCTTTCATTCTGCGGTATGTTTTGAAACGGTTTGCCACACAATTTCTTTTTTATTTTTTGTTTGACTTTAGAATGCGTATAGGCGAAGGTGGATCTTTCCACATTCAGTTCTGGTTGACGAACTAAGCGTAGCGTGCATAAATAATTAAATGCCTTATGTAACCTAAAACTACCCGATGTATAATCTGTGAAATAGTGATTTTTAAAAAGTGACGGTTTTAGATAAGGAATATTACACATTCTTTTCTACAAAGGTAGTTCTTACCAATAATAGAAAGGTGTACAATATTCTGAACTTGCTTGCTTGGGAGTTTAAAATGGAGAGACGAAGCTACTTCTTTTTCAGAGGTAACTTGATTCTGTGAGATTAATGGTTAACCCTATTACAGACATATCTGTCAAAAACGATCAACAGTTTTATTATCTACTTTGTTTTACTTTTCATACGATAGCAACAGGGTGTCCGTAGTATTTATCTGTTATTTTTCAGCATCTAACATTAACATTAACATTCTTATTTACTAGGGCTGCTGTTACTTCACTGTAAGTCATAACAGTAATTTAAAATAGTTCCTTTTTTGGTTTTTATGTCTACTATATACAAATTAAAAAGTAAAATAAAAATATTTTACAGCAAATAGATGTTTACCATTACAAAACCGAATACGAGGGCTACTACATATATTTCTGGCCTGGCAATACTGAGTGCTGCCAAGTGCAATCTGACATTTCCACTGGAAAGTTTGTTATTTTTAAGCATAATCGTACTCAAAACGTTTTGACGTTCGACCATTATTTGTGTTGTTTACAGTGACTTGAAAAAATTAATAAAGAAAATGGAATTAACTCGTGAACATTTTCGTGCCATCATTTTTCACAACTTTCGACGTGGATTATCACGACAAGAATGCATTGATGAACTTAAATCTTTGTATGGCGATGAAGCAACATCCTGTGAAAAATTGGTATAATGAATTTAATCGTGGCCGACGCTCGCTCAAAGACGAATTCCGTGAAGATCGTCCAAAAACGGCTGTTGTACCAGAGAACATTGATGCCGTGCGTGAACTCATAACGCAAGATCGACATGCGACATACCGAGAGATAGAGACATCCTTGGACATTTCTTCCACCAGCATACATTCGATACTGCATGAACACCTGACTGTAAAAAAGGTTTGTTCTCGTTGGATCCCGCACAATTTGAAAGTCGCTCAAAAAAAGGCTCGTGTCGATTGGTGCAAAGAAATGTTGCAAAAATACAATTGCGGTGCTTCCAAAGACGTTTATAAGATCGTCACAGGTGATGAATCATTGATCCATGCGTATGACCTCGAAACGAAACAGCAATCGACCGTGTGGGTCCTCAACGACGAGCAAAATCCAACGAAAGTTGTTCGTGGAAGAAGCACTTCGAAGCAAATGTTCGCCTGTTTCTTTGGCAAAACTAGTCATGTGGCACTTCTGAGTGGTACACTACAATTTGTTTGCCTGAAGTCATCGGAGAAATTCGAAAAACCAACAAGAGAAGGCGAATCATTGTTCAGCATGACAATGCGAGCTCTCACACATCGGCTCAAACCAGAGCGTTTTTGACCGGCCAAAACGTCGAATTAATGGGTCATCTGCCTTACAGTCTGATTTGGCACCTAATGACTTCTTCTTGTTTCCGCACATCAAGAAAAAAATACGTGGTCAACGATTCTCGTCGCCAGAAGAAGCTGTTGAAGTGTTCAAAAACCATGTTTTATAGGTGTCTCAATCGGAGTGGAAAAAGTGCTTCGACAACTGGCTTGAGCGCATGCAAAAGTGTATGAATCATGCTGGAGAATACTTTGAAAAACAATAAAACAATTTTTGATTATAAATGTTCGCATTTTCACTATTAGGCAAGAAATATATAGAGCAGCCCTCGTTTTCAGCAGAGTTCTACTCTAGAAAATTAGGCGGAAAATTAACTATCCTGATTTGATATCCTTTGCATGGAAGCTCCCTGTTGCTCCTGTCTCTAGATCTTTTAGAAGATAATAACTATTATTTATTTTTTGTTTCACTTTGCTTTTTATGGAGTTAGGACATAGTTTTGCGTTAAGATATTTTGATGCGTCACTTTTCACAAAATTCCTACGATATACAATCTAGTCTACATCGAATGTGACAGGCCTCATCGCAAGTTATACGTTTTCACATTATTCTCATAAGCTAACCTTAAAGTTTTTGAAACCTCTTTTTTTAATAGACTCAGTTTATCATCGTTTCTTTACGATATATAACATTGGATAGATTAAAGCAGTTTATAAGAGGTTCCATACCTGATCATATCGAATCCATAGACAGCATGATATGGCGTCATCCCAATTGATTGGTGAAAAGAATTTCTCCAATGATATTTTGAAAAACGATCTATAACAACAAAGAGTCCTATATAATGATTCTTACTACGATGATATGGACCTAAAATGTCCACTGTCGTTTTACATATTTTACATTTATTACATAATCACGAACATCACACACTAATCTACGCTAAGAAAAATGTCTTGCCAAGGTCCTCCATGGGCTGCTATGAGTGAGTCGTGTGTTCATTGCAAATTATCCAGCTTCAATCCCTCCGGAATCCAAAGTTTCCACATGCACTGCTCAATTTCATCACCCTTTGCAAATTGTAATCTTATGTAAATAGATCGATCGCAAACTTTAATATCCAGAAAATTTTCAGGATTTTGTAAAAATTTCTATTTTAATTGTAGATAATTTGGATCCAAGAATTGTATAGAATCTAAATCGATTTCTGGACCTATATCTTCCAGTGAAAATATCTCTGCCTCCGGTATTCTCCTTAGCGCATCTGGTACAATATGCTCCTTGTCCTTCCGTAGGCTAATGGAAAACCTATAACTTTGTAGTTTCAGAGCCCTTTTTAATTTGCCTGCTGCATTAACCAAACCAAACTGTTATGGTCAATTTGAAACTTGAAAATCTATGTAACACCTTAGCCATTTAACTGCTTCCAAAGCGGCCAAACACTCCTTTTCTGTTACGGAATAATTTCGATATGCCGACATGAATGCGATTGCGTACTCGTTATTATCTGCATCCATCTGGACCAATACGGCTCCAATGCCAAAATCACTGGCGTCACAATGACCGAATTTTTTTTTTTTTAAATCCGAATTTTTTTAAAAGCGGTGCAGAGGTTAACAGTTGCTTAATTTTTTTAATTGCAGATTTGGCGTCATCTGGCTTCTCCAATTTTTTTCTTCGTAAGTATATCCGAATAAATCGCCTGTACCAGCCGGTGAGTCAAAGAAAACCACGCACTTATTTTAAAGTCGTTGGTGTTGGCCAATTCACGGTACTTTCAATTTTTTCTGGATCTGTGGATATTCCACCATCTCCGATTATAAAGCCTGTAATGCCAAAAGTCGGTGCCCTCGTTTTTGGCACCACTAAATACTTCTTGTATTTTTTATTTATATTTGAATTTTATATTTTGTTTATTCTGAATACTTACATTATTAAATTTATCATTACATTATATTTTCATATATTTGAAAATGCAATATTTTATTATATATTATTAGTTTTAAGCTACTTTGTATGAATTACGAGTACATCTTTGTTAATTTTAAAATTTAATTTGTGTTCAAAATTAACACCCTGTTAGGAAGTAGCGCCACCTGTTTGTCGGAATATGAATTTTACATAAAAGAAAAAAAACCCTACCTTATACAGCTGTGCACACACAATGCAGTTTGTGTGTGTGTGTGCCACTGATATGTATAAAAGGCGAGTTGTTCGTTAGTCGGCAGACAGTTGTCTTGCTGGTTTTGCAGAGGTAAGATCTTGCAATTGATGCGGAGGTTTTTACGTCCCCAATTAAAAAATCTTATTTTGTGAACAATAAGCAATTGATGAGGACGTTTCTACATCCCTAGTTGCTAATTATAAAAATCAGTTACTGTTGCAGTCTCTGCGCCGGCTATTGTGGGGGAGACGGGTAATTCCGACACGAGGTTATACCTCCAACTAGTTTTCCTTACTCTCAGGCAATAGTTGGCTATTGTACGAGAGCCGGATAATTCTGACACGAGGTTACACCTCCAACTGGTTTTTTTCCTTGCTCTCTGGAAAAAACTGACTACTGTAAGAGCGTTCTTTCTGACAAGAGTTAGTTTTAGTGAGGCTACTGCGTGCGAGTCGAGTACACTTAACCTATGATCATACCTCCAACCGGTTGCTCGTGCTCTCTGTCAAGAGCTGCTTGTAGACAACTGCTGTGAGTAACAATGCTCAGTATTAGCTGAACGTGTGAGACAGTGTCTTGCTGATTTTCTGAGCGCGGTACTACCAAGAGCCGCTCTCCACTGGACCAAACTGTTGGCGCTACCATCAACACCCGTGAAAGTAAATAAAGAGATACGAGTTACAATGTGAAGAGAAAGAAAGGTCTTTTGTTCACCATTGCATTTTAACCAGAGTGAGCAACGACCCTGCACTCCGCTGAAGCTGCCGAAGTCAATTTGCGCGATGTGCTTCGAGTCATAACGGAATTTTTTCGAGACAAGGCGTTAAGCTGGTTCAGGAACAACAATAGACATTGGGACCAATGGGAAAATTTTAAATCAGACTTTTACAATTTTTTCTTACCCCCGCATTATTTTGAAAAATTAAATGATGAAGTATGCAAAAGAAGCCAACGTGCACGGGAGCCCTTCAAGGATTATATGCTTGCATTGCAAAAATTAATGCGTCGTACAAATCTAACCGAAGAAGAAAAGATGGAACGAACTTTTCGTAATGCTCAACTCGATTACCAATGGTATATGCGGCTGCGAGATTTTTCAACACTAACAGATCTCGTGCAGCTGGCCACTGAAATAGTGGGCATACCCACATCAAACGCAGCTCGAGGTGAGCACCATCGCCTGGTGAGAGCGAGGACCCCGCCCAAGTGGTGAGACGGGCAAGAAGAAGAAGGAAACTCCGTAAGACCAAGTCGAGTAAGCACCTGACAGAGATTGTCTGCGAAGATGATAAACTTAAGGCAACCGTATTAATGGAGAATCAAGAAGTCACCACAATTATTGAAGTTTCGTTACCCCTACGTTGGTGAAACAATTAACCAACAAACCAAGTTACATCCCGGTAAACATTGAGGTTGTACTAGCCACGGGTCAAAGAAAATAATTTCCAAGGTGGTCAAATTCCTGGTGAGCCTGGGAACTATTACGACTAAGTGGGATTTTCTGATCATGCCGATCAACGCATCAGCGGCTTATGTGCAGTAGCAAAACAAAAAATAATGATGAAAGATGACCGACCGATCAAAATACGCTATGCACAATGCAACCCGGCCATGCAATCTATTATTGACGAAGAGATAAATAACCTAATTGGGCGCGGCTGTATTGAGCCATCCCAGAGTCCATACAGTTTTCCTATAACTTAGGTAAAAAAGAAGAACGATGCCTGGCGCACTCGTATGGATTTTCGACAAATAAATGCCAGATCAATACCCGATGCCTACCCTCTACCATGGATTGATGCCATCTTGAACATGTTACGTAATGCCAAGTTCATCAGTAGCCTGCATCTTAAAGACGGATATTGGCAGGTTCCCTTGGAAAAAAACAGTTAGCAGTACACTGCGTTTGCAGTCTCTGGACGGGGTCTATACCAGTGGCGCGTAATGCCCTTTGGCCTCCACTCGGCACCAGCGACCTTTTAGAGGATCCTAGACAGTGTAATTGGCCTAGAGATGGAACCGTATGCTTTTGCTTATTTAGATGATATAATTGTTATCGGGACCACCCTAGAAGAGCACATGAATAACCTTAGAGAGGAATTTCGACGCTTAGGGGCCGCAAACTTAAAAATCAACACTGACAAATGCGAATTCTTCAAGTCCGACACCAAATATTTAGGCCATATTGTGACTCAAAACGGAATAAAAACCGATCCCGATAAAGTTGCAGCAATAGCACAGATGCCACCCCCAAAATCCGCGAGAGAAGTTCGCCGTTTCCTCGGGGTCACCGCCGTTTTGTGGAAAATTTTGCGGAAATTGCGCAACCCTTGACGCGATTGCTAAAAAAGGGGAAACATTGGACATGGAGCAAAGAACAACAGGACGCGTTCGAAAAACTAAAGAAATAGTTAAAAGAAGCTTGTCTAGACTTAACCCGGCCATTTATTTTACAAACCGATGCAAGTGAGTCCGGACTAGGTGTGGTTTTAACACGGAGAATAGACGGAAACGAACACGTCATTGCGTATGCCAGTCGACACCTTAATAGTGCGGAAAGAAATTACTCACCGACTGAAAAGGAATAATTAGCAGTAGTTTGGGGCATACGGAAAATGCGACCCTATCTTGACGGCTACGAATTTGTGGTGGTAACCGACCACCTGTCATTAAAGTGGTTAAACTCCATTGACAATCCAACAGGACGGCTGGCAAGATGGGCACTTGAACTACAATAATATAAATTCTCTATTCAATATCGAAAGGGGAAACAAGACGTGGTGGCTGACTCACTTTCTCGGCAGCCAGTGGAAGAGGTACATGGTTCTAGTCCCAACTGACAAAAGTACGAAACCATCCAGAAGATTTCGCTGATTACGCTATCGTCAACAATCAACTTTATCGACACATGGCGAGAGAAACTAATGATGAGGACAGTACCGCTTAGAAACTATTCTTTTGATACCACCAAAAGAATGCAAGTCTTTGAGGAATGTCACGACGAGACAGCGGCTGGGCACCTTGGTATAAGGAAAACCATATACAAGGTTAGGAGTCGATATCACTGGCCACGTATGGTGAAGGACATAGTGCAATACGTCCGTAAATGTAAAACTTGTTAATAGTACAAAGCCACACAGCAACTGCCCGCTGGGAAAATGTTGACACGAATACCTGAAGAACCTTGGTCCTTAGTATGGGCCGACTTCGTAGGGCCACTGCCTCGATCAAGACACGGTAATACAATGCTTTTCTTTGATAATTTCGCAAAGTGGTGCGAACTCGTACCAATGAGGAAAGCAACGACAGAAGGAGTCGCTAAGGCTTTTCGAGAACGTATAGTGTCCCGATATGGGGTACCAAAGGTGCTCATCACCGATAATGGCACCCAATTTACGTCACGAGTGCTGCAGAAATCTCTCCACGTACTAGGCGTTCGCCAACAATTTACGGCCCCATACACCGGACAGGAAAACCCGACTGAGCGAGTAAATCGAACAATCAAAACCAGTACAACTCCTGGAATAAATTTTGGCCAGAAATCATGCTGGCCATTAACACTGGGACATCAGAGACAACAGGTTATTCACCTGCATTCTTGACGCAGGGTAGAGAGCCCAGATTACCAAAAGCGCTATACGATGAGGTAACGATCGGAACGGGAGCACAAATAACCTATCCAGATCAACTAGCCAAGGAATTAAAAGAAATATTTGTAATAGTAAAAAGGAATTTACTGAAAGCCTCTCAAAAACAGCAACGCTACTACAATTTACGGAGGCGTAGCTGGAAACCATCTGTAGGAGACCATATCCCAGTCAAACTTCACCCTTTGTGCAAAGCAGTCGATAACTTCGCTGCCAAACTCGCACCGAAATATGGGGGACCTTATGTCGTAAAGGGATTCGTGTCCCTCATCATTGTAGAAATTTGTGATGTAGATAGTGGTAAAACACGTACAGCTCACCTTGGAGAGATAAAACCCTACCTAAGCTAAAAATAAAATCTTGTTGTACTTTAATAATTTTTATTGTATTCAATATCACCCACGTCGTCGCCATTATAGGTCAGCCCGGCACCTTCTATCATCAAGACTACACGTGACCCGGTGACGCCTCCAATACCTTCCAACCCAAGGGAAATTGCTATCGCTCAAGCTCCGGTAAAACTACAGGGGATAATCTCACACGCCGCAGTTACGAGAAGGGCTCACCAGCAGGTGCGGCTCATGCGAGAGGTTGATGGACAGAGATTTCAAATCACTATCTCGAGGTTGAGAACGGGGCGAATCGTCTGGGTAACGAAGTAGGCGTGGACTTGCAGAGAGGGGAGGCAGTGTAACGCCAAAAGTCGTTGCCCTTGTTTTTGGCACCTCTAAATACTTTTTGTGTTTTTTATGTATATGTGAAATTTATATTTTGTTTATTCTGAATACTTACATTATTAAATTTATCATTACATTATATTTTCATATATTTGAAAATGCAATATTTTATTATTTATTTATTAGTTTTAAGCTACTTCGTACGAATTGCATCTTTGTTAATTTAAAAATTTAATTTGTGTTCAAAATTAACGGCCTGTTAGGAAGTAGTGCCACCTGTTTGTCGGAGTATGAATTTTACATAAAAGAAAATGAACTACCTTATACAGCTGTGCACACACAATGCAGTTTGTGTGTGTGTGCCACTGATTGGTATAAAAGGCGAGTTGTTCGTTAGTCGGCAGACAGTTGTCTTCCTGGTTTTGCAGAGGTAAGATCTTGCAATTGATGCGGAGGTTTTTACGTCCCCAATTGAAAAATCTTATTTTGAGTACAATAAACAATTGATGAGAACGTTTCTACATCCCCAGTTGCTAATTGTAAAAATCAGTTACTGTCGCAGTCTCTGTACCGGCTATTGTGGGAGAGACGAGTATTTCCGGCACGAGGTTATACCTCCAATTGGTGCCGTTCTTTCTGACAAGAGTTAGTTTTGGTGAGGCTACTGCGTGCGAGTCGAGTACACTCAACCTGAGGTTATACCTCTAACCGGTTGCTCAGTGCTCA
Source organism: Cistogaster globosa (assembly GCA_937654795.1). Classification (NCBI taxonomy): domain Eukaryota; kingdom Metazoa; phylum Arthropoda; class Insecta; order Diptera; family Tachinidae; genus Cistogaster; species Cistogaster globosa. Next base: position 1,245,033 of record OW569408.1, on the reverse strand, counting down.
GCATTAGCTGAACGTGTGAGACAGTGTCTTGCTGATTTTCTGAGCGCGGTACTACCAAGAGCCGCTCTCCACCAGACCAAACTGTTGGCGCTACCATCAACACCCGTGAAAGTAAATAAAGAGATACGAGTTATAACGTGAAGAGAAAGATAGGTCTTTTATTTACCATTGCCTTTTAACCAGAGTGAGTAACGACCCTTCACTCCGCTGAAGCTGCCCCAGCAACCAGCGAAAACGTGTCGTTACAAGCCCAAGTATTTAAATTGTTTTGTGCAAAATTTACTTTTGTTAATATTTAGAGTTAAGTTTGCCTTTTTGAAGGCCGCGGCTAATCTAAATTAAACCGTTATATGAGACTCAAAGGTATCTGACACCACGCAAACGTCAGCTAAATAACCGAATACACAATGTTTCAATGTTTCATAAGCCTACACGTGGTTTGTGGCGCATTACATAGCCCAAGAGGCATATAAGGAAATTGGTACAACGGCTGTCCAAGAATAGTAACGCGTCCTTTAAATCAATTTTCGAAATGAAGTTAGCTGTTAGAAGACGTAAAAATATGTCTGAATCCTTTAACGAGGCTTCATTCATTTTTCGAGCATCTAAGCACAGTCTTATTTTCCCTGGGTTAATTACTTATCTCATGGTTGAGCTCCATGGACTTGCACTCCTAAATCCAACATTCGATTCATTTCCGAGAACATTAATTTCTCCACCATTGGAGTAACCGGGTAGAATCCCTGCTTGACAAGACGTGCATTTCCTACATCAATCTTGAGGGCGATTAGTGAAGTTATTCCTAGGCCATGCAATTCAAAATTATGAATTCAAGTTTTTGCTGTTGCTTTAAGGTAAGACTTCTGAGTCAATTGCCGAGATTGTAGCTTTTTGGCCATTGTGCCAAATAAGATTGTCCATTAGACCGAATTTTTTCCAAAAATCTATTCCTAAGATCAGTCTTTGGTTTAAGCTGGGTACAATATAAAAAACTATTTGCTCAAGCCTATTTCGATACTTAATTTCAACTTCTACGAAACCTGTCACCATTTGAGCTTTTCCACCTGCGATTCTAACTGAGGAATTTATTTTTTTGAAACCTGTTACATGAGAAAAATTCTTCGATGCCAAATCTTTACCAATGCAACTGATGTTTGCCCCGGTGTCTAAAAAATCTAATTCCGGTTGGTTCAAAATTATAACTTCGGCATATAATCTTCCATCTACATCACTGTTAATAATTGAGGAAATTAGCCGTTTACGAGAATGCTTGATTTATTTGTAAGACTTACGCATTCTAACTGTGGATCGTTTATATTTATTTGATAATTATTTATCTAATGCGGTATCTGAAATTAATTAATTCGTAGGTCATTATATTCGCGCAAGCGTTTGAAAGGGTTTTATTTCTTTAAAATTCTTATAGGTTTGGTTTGAGTTTTAATTTCTTCTTAAAATTTAAATTTTTTCGTTATCTGGGTTTAGTGTTTTTTCACCGTCTGAATTAAAATATTAAATATTAATTTAGTGATTACCAACGCTAGTGAGGAATTATTATTCCTCTCTGCGGTTCTAAATTATTTGACGCTTTCGTTGAACAGTCGGAACATTGGGGATTGTACACATTCTTTCTGCCACATTCGTATCTGCAGAAACTCTATGATGGGAAAAACCTCGAACGACCTGACTTCTTTTAAATCGTCTTTTTGAAGAAGCTTTTCCTTTTTTAGGCAAAGTTTCTTTAGTTTGCCCAAAGAACCGATGTCAACATATAACAATTCCTGACGTATTTCTGGTTGAGAATTTCTGCTTATAATTTCTATGACTTCTTGATCATGTAATGGAGATGGTAGTTGGTCTAAAATTTCATTAATAGCGTCGTGAAAAGATTCAAATATTCATTTAGCTTCTGTTTACGAGTATGAAGGTCTTCGCGAATATCAAATAAAGTTCTATAGTCTTCAAAAATGCAAAAAAAAAAGCTTCCCCATTCTATGGCCTCTACCGTTTTATGATAACGCCAATACCATTCCTGGGCCTTACCTGTTAGCAGGATATGTAGGTTTCGACAAATATATTCAAAATTTCCATTAAAATTTTCTCTCGTCAAACATTTTATACGATAAATAAATTCTTCACACTAAAACCTTTTAAAGATTTATCAAAGCGAACATTCTAACTTTAAGTTGTTGACGTAACTTTGTCGGGGTTCATTCGAATTGAAGTGGGTAATAAATTCTGAGCTGATAATTTTGACGCGAACTCGCATTATGAAGGGATATATTTTTTGGGCCGAATGGATATCCTTTCTGTTCTGAAGCAGAGCTAGGAAGTGGTTGATTACCGTCTTGTAAATTTAAATGACTAAGTGCACGTTGAATGGAAGAATTTATCATTTGATAAATTTTATCATAGTCAACGTTGGGTCTGTGATTATTATAAAAGCAACGTTGATTAGATCGCACATTAGAATTAGGTGATATGTTATTCAGAAAAACGGAATCTTGGTTTTCCCTACGACTTGGATGTTAAATATTCAGTACGACCAGAGGTTCATATAAATTATTAATATTAATCATATGTATTTGTTCATTAGCAGGAAGTTGACAGTCAGTATTAGAGATTTAGCACGCATTTGTCTCTGCGGTTATCCCTTGGCTTCGACTGTTGTAATGTTGTGGGGTGGACTCACGACCCATTTCTCTGTGTGATCTGGTTTTATCAACGGATCTGGCTCCTGGGGCAAATAAATCAAGAACATGAAAAAGTTTTTATAAATTGGGGCATTCGTAGGAGTTAGATAACCAGTTAATAATACAGCCTTTGTGAAAAGTATGATTGCATTTAGCTGAGAAGGAATCTGATAAACTCTCTATTTCTTTTTCGCGTATTGAACAAGCTGAAACCAAAGGGGTAGCTGCAAAAGGCTTTAAATTCTCTGTACTCCTTACGACCGAAATTTTTATTTTATTTTAAGTTTTAATGATATCCCAAATAGGATATAGCTTCTATGATAGTGATACTAGTAAGTATTATAATAGTGACTTCAATCCATTGGATACACAACCAAATTAATTTTTCTCGGTAGTGTGAAAAAAAACAAATAATTGGGAAAAATAATAAACTAGACAATGCCATTCCTTCTCAAGGGAAATTAAGGATATGAAAAAAATAGTGCACAAATTTATAAAAATAGCTGCAGAAATTTGGTTTGAATTCTAGAAAAATTTAAAATTATTAGCATACATGCATATAGAATCTAAAGTTATTGCTCATTAACTTCTATTGATTCTGTGTCTTGAAAAACAAGGCTATTAAAAAATTTGTAAGGGATTAAAATACGTATAGCAAAACATTTTAATTATTCCACTAACAAACTGTATAAAATGTCTGGTATTGACAGTTAACATAATTTACTAAGTCTACAACACCTTCGATTTAAGCCTTTTCACTCCAATTTGAATAAAAGTATTTTTTTAAGAGCTCTAGGGTCATTTACTGTTATAATAAACATAGCTAGTCGAATTCCCCTAACAGATATAAACTCTTTTTACACAAAATTGGAGAAACAATAAGACTCCAAGGCGTTGCCCGTAAAAATGAAATTAATTGGAAAAAGAAAAACAAATAATTTAGTTCTCTTATTTCCCTATTTAGGTATTTTATTTTATTTGTTTTTTTTATTTTTTAGTTTTATGTTTTGCCGTTACAGTTCTGAGACCTGAAACATCGACGAAACTTGCAGAAATGCAAACATAAATCCATCGACATCATCGGGCACCACGTTGGGCGCCATTCTTCTGTAATGTAAGGTACATTACTTGTATTTGTTGTTGCAATATTTTTTCTAATTGTATGTAACCTCCTGAAGATGGAATAAAATTCGCAGAAAATGATAGACATGCCTGAACAGTATTCAAGAGGAAAGAATCTACTTAGTAAAGATACTGCTGCTCGTAAGAATGATGAAGGTCGGCGGGTCCAAGGCTAGCTATCAGTTGCTTGGGAGGTTCTTGACCCACACCATTTTAATAATATTACAAAGTTTATTTAAATTCACTTTAAGATAACCACGATAAAAATTCCGAAACTTACTGATATATTTTAACCATAATAACCTAGAGTATTGAAATTTACATTGGGTATGCCAAGTCTTCGAATCAATGAGAACAACAAAAGGCTGATGTTGCGCCCAGTGCTCGGTACCCTCCCAACCATGTTCCAATTGCACAAAAAAGTTTGAAACCCAAAAACGACATTATCCTATCATCTCTAAAGAATAGCTGCTAAAATTTTAGTGGTTCATAACGAATTTAGTTTGATAAAAAATTCAAGACATTTATTTCTTAATAATCAAGGTTTTTGCAGAATCTGATTATAATCAGAATCAGAATTGAAACCGACAAAAATCTCATTTTGGTGTCACAGAAACAGATGATACCGGTTTTAATTTCGAATCAGAATTTTGTCAGAATTTGGTGTCATCGAATCTGATTTTATCGTTTTTTTGTCAGAAACAATCTATCTAGTTTTCAGCTGTCAGATTGCACTTGTTTTGATTTTTGTTGTAGGAGGTAAAACGCATTTTGCTGCACAATGTAAGTAAAATTAATTTAAATTTCATTTCATATAAAAAATAATTATGTGTATAGGGGAAAACATAGAAATGCAACTCAAAATGGCATATTTGTGAAATTTATGGAGGAACATGAAGATATCGCAAGAGGTTATACAAAACGGGACAGGGTTGAAGTTGAGTCTCTTTGGCAGGAACTCACACAGTCGTTAAACAGTGCTGGACCACCCAGCAAAGATGCCAACGGATGGAAAAGGGTAACATGTTTAAATTTCTTAAATGTGACGCTACTATTTTTAACATATTTGTTTTTATACGCAGATATGGACGGAATGGAAGAGTGAAGTAAAAAAGAAGTTAGCCCATAACAAAGTTGAATCTTGTGCTACTGGCGGTGGTCCGTTTAATAAATTCCACCTAACAAAAACCGAGGAAACAATTGTGCAAATGTGCGGAATTAAATTGACGGTAAATGGTGTCTCGGGAGTAGAATTGGGCATAGTGGATGATAAGCTTCGCTTAAACGATGATTCAGTTGCAGCATCTACACCTAAAAGAAGACTGGAATCACCGATCGTCCTCTGTACACCAAAAAAAGCAAAACCGGAGAGCACAGCACACTTCTTAAAAAAATTTTTAAGTGAAGAAAGTGCAAGAAAAATTGAGCTAAACGAGAAACTAGAGCAGCTTATTTCAATAGAAAAAGAAAATGCAAGCTCACTTAGACGTACATATCGAGCTGTATAAAAAAACAGTAAGAGTGTTGCTAAATCTATTAAAGAATTAAAGGATAAAATAAGAAATTTTAGCTCTCGGATGTTAAAAGCAATGCAAGAAAAGAACGAAATAAAAAAGCAACAATTAGAACTAGAGCTTTTAAAGCTTAATATGCAAAGCAAAAGCAACGAAAAGTGATAAAAAATGTGAATATTTGCTTTAGTACATTTATAAGACTGCCTCAAGTACAAAAACTATGTTAATTTTATTTTAAATAAATTAAATGTGAAAAACGAATTGAATTCTATAAAATAAAAATGTATGATAATTTTATAACTTGTTTGCAATTCTCTTTCGTATTCTTTCTCCTTCATTTCCCAATGTCACCCGGGGAAGCAACAAAGTATTATCCTCTAAGGGTTTTTCCGGCTCAACAGTGAGTTGATCCACTTCGTATGAGATGTTGTAGCTTCTACAAATGTTGTGCAAAGCGCAGCAAACATTTACAATTTGGACCACTTTTTGTGGACTATAATGTAATGTACCTAGCAAACATCGAAAGCGGCTTTTTAGGACTCCTATCGTCCGCTCTACAATATTACGGGCTGAAGCATGAGCAACATTAAATTTGTGATCTCTTATATGCTACAGCTCTATATGGAGTCAATAAAATAGCTTCAAGGGGATATCCGCAATCTCCTAATAGTATGGAAGTTTGGTCGCCATTCTCGTATTCCCCGAGAAAATGCTGACGGGCTCTGCTTATATTCCATACAAAAGCATCGTGACTTGAACCGGGATACCTTGCGTCTACTGCTCGAATCAGCATATCACTATCACAAATCTTTGAATGAAAAATGCATTAAATTTTTTTTTAATATTTACCAGTTTATACTTACTATCATCGCATTCATACTAACAATTCCTCTTCTGTTAAAATACAAATGCTCGTCAACAGTTGGTTTTATAATTTTTATATCAGTTCCATCGATGCACCCAATGATGGAAGGAATTTTATATTTATTGAAAAAATAGTTTCTAAACCTACTTTTTTCGTTGTCATTCATTTTAAGTTTGACCCACTGAGGACATATATGCCTTTCCAGAACATCCAGTACATTGGCCAACACAATTGACACTGTACTTCGGCCTAAACTAACAGTAGAATCGTTTCCAATTGACTTTTGATAACCGCCTTCCGCCAAAAATCGTAATGTTGCTGCTAGCTGAATAGCACATGAAATATTTGACGGAGGCCAGTGAACTTCAACAATGTTCATCAACATTTTCTTTATTCACACGGTATTGCCTTACGAATCTTAATTAGATTTTCAAACAATTAAAATTTTCGTACTTTGTTGCAATATGTACTTACGCTATCTCCGGAAGGATTGCTATAATCTCTCAATATCTTTCGTTTGACTTTTTCATTCGGTTCTTCCTCCATTAGTAAAAATAAAACGACAGCCTCAACCATTTTAAATTCCGTATAATTAAAATATCTTTAAAAAATGTTTTCAACAACAAAAAAAGCAAAACTTTTTGATCAAATATTTTTAAAAAAATGTAAACAAAACGAAAACAGCTGTTTCGATTATGGGTTTTGTTTATTTTTGAATGAAGCCAAAATCCACACGGTTTCATAACACCGATTCAAATCAGAATCGATTTTCAATTCTAATAAATGACAATTCTGACTGGGATTCCACAACAACCCTGAATATTAACTGTTGTTACAGATTTGATTTTCTTAAAAATGATAATAGTATTACATAAACAAAAAAAAAAAAAATAAATAAACGTGTTCATCCCTTTAATCTTTTCTCTTCTTTAAACATCATTCATGTTAAATTCATTGTTGTTTAATACCTAAGCAATACTAAACTATTTAAAAAAATGTATGTAATATGAATGCAAAAAAAAATTAATAATATCAACTTAGGAAATCATTGCGAAGTGGAATTTACTGACCATAGGACGACCGATTATCTAATCGTACCAAATAGTTCCAGAACTTTAAAGTTAAATATTTATGTTTATTTTCCGAATTTTTTTATTGATGCTTTGTTGAAAAGAATTAATTAGAACTTTAAAATCTAATATTCAAGCAAAATTTAATGGAAATCTCTTAAGCATATACGAAATCAAGTACAAAAAAATTTACATTTTTTATTTATATTAATTTTTTCTATTTTTGTTTTTGGTTCTTAGTACCCACAAACTTAAAAAAGAATAAGAGACAAAGCACAAATGTTATTTGGGTTTATTTGCTGTTTTCTCTTGTTCATTGATACGTTGATTATCACTGTTTATGAAAAGAGATTCAATATACATATGTGTGTAAAAACTGTTTATTTACGGTTACACTGCTCGTTGAAAGGCCTTCCAGTTCTGCGGGTATTATCGGGAACTCACGAAAAACTTCCAAGTTAGTGGTGGTGATTTTGAAGAATTTTGTCTCTCTTTATTAAATCTCAGTTAATGATGATACTTGTTACAACTCTTATTAATTGTTTTTTGTTACAAGACTTTATATGTAAATATATATACATACATAGATAAACATACATATATATGCAGATTTTTTTCGTTTTTTATTATACTTTCTTACCTTTAATATTAATTATTCTAATCGTCACTCAATTTTGCGAAAAACTAGGCAAGAAGATGATTTTATTAAAAAGTTTTCGTTACCTTAATGATGCGTAACCACAATTGTTTCGCTATGCGATTTTAATTTAGTTTAATTTTATTGTTTGATTTTGAACTTGTTGAACTTGTGTAATTACTCCCCTGTACAATGTTAGGTAGCTTAATGTTTTCTTATATTTTAAGTAGCTAATTTAACTATTAAAACACTCGGTTTTTTACGGTTATAAACTAATACATGCCGATTGTTTTTTTGTTTTTAGAACTATCACGTTAATGTTGTTTTCTTCTAAGCTAATTTTGGAGATTTACTATATACTTGGTTACTAAACACTACTTTGTAATTTTCTGTTTGAAGTATACTATAACACTGAAATTTTATTTCTGCCGAAAACAATTATATTATTTTAGATGGTTTCTTTTCTAATACTGTTGGCATATATCAACTGATTTGATTGAGCCAATTCACACTAGAAGAATTTTTAGTCCGCTTAACTTTTGTTCTTTTCAAAACACACTGGATAAATTCATCTGGCATAAAATTGTACACGTACACAGAGCCTTGTGTGTGTTAGTATTTTTTTGTTTATTTGACGTTTGTTTTTCGCATATGTATTGGTTTTGTTCTGCTAATACGGGGTTGAAGCTGGTTAAAAAATTGTGCCAACCAAAAACGACTCTCTTTACTGAAAATGCCTACAAGCTGTCTCGTTCTTCCAGCATAATTAATCCAGTGTTAATTAGCTCATTGGCCAAGCGTTTCCACTCCCTCATCAATTCTCAATTCAATTCTTTCTTTCTGCGGTATGTTTTGAAACGGTTTACCACACAATTTCTTTTTTCTTTTTTTTTGCTTGACTTTAGAATGCGTATAGGCGAAGGTGGATCTTTCCACATTCAGTTCTGGTTGACGAACAAAGCGTAGCGTGCATAAATAATGAAATACCTTAAGTAACCTAAAACTACACGATGTATATTCTGTGAAATAATGATTTTTAAAAAGTGACGGTTTTAGATAAGGAATATCACACATTTTTTTCTACAAAGGTAGTTCTTACCAATAATAGAAAGGTGCACAATATTCTGAACTTGCTTGCTTTGGAGTTTAAAACGGAAAGACGGAGCTACTTCCTTTTCAGAGGTAACTTGTTTCTGTGAGATTAATGGTTAACCCTATTACAGACATATCTGCCAAAAACGATCAACAGCTTTATTATCTACTTTGTTTTACTTTTCATACGATAGCAACAGGGTGTCCGTAGTATTTATCTGTTATTTTTCAGCATCTAACATTAATATTCTTATTTACTAGGGCTGCTGTAACTTCACTGTAAGTCATAACAGTAATTTAAAATGGTTCCTTCTTGGGTTTTTATGTCTACTATACACAGAATAAAAAGTAAAATAAAAATATTTTACAGCAAATAGATGTTTACCATTACAAAACCGAATAATCATCAGATTTCTACTCTAGAAAATTAGGCGGAAAATTAACTATACTGATTTAATATCCTTTGCATGGAAGGTCCCTGTTGCACCTGTCTCGAGATCTCTTAGAAGATAATAACTATTACCTATTTTTTGTTTCACTTTGCTTTTTATGGAGTTAGGACGTAACTTTGCGTTAAGATGTTTTGATGCGTCACTTTTCACAAAATTACTGCGATATACAATCTAGTCTACGTCGAATGTGACAGGCCTCATCGCAAGTTATATGTTTTCACATTATTCCCATTTTTTTAAACGTTTTTTTTTTTTTTTTAATAGACTCAGTTTATCAAAGTTTCTTAACGATATAGCGGATTCCTCTTAATATTGGATGGATTTAAGCAGTTTATAAGAGGTTCAATGACTGATCACATCGAATCCATAGATAGCATGTTATGGCGTCATCCCAATTGATTGGTGAAAAGAATTTCTCAAAGCACAGCTATTCGGCGACAAATGTATATACCATTTCTGCTGATTTTTCTTTAAATATGCTCTTAGGGCTACTATTATCAAGCGATTCACCCGCTCCGGGGCATTGCTCTGAGGAAAATACAAAGCAGTAAAAATATGATTTATTCCATATTGCGTTAGGAAGGAATTGGAATCATTGGCCCTGATAACTGTTTTCGGCACCCCATAGTGATGAAATATTTAATTTTTTAGGAACTCAATTATATTTTTACTGGTAAATTTTTTAATGGACAAGACCATTGATATTTCGAAAAATGATCCACAACAACAAAAAGGCCTATACAACTTTTCTTAGTACAAGGGTATGTTCCTAAAATGTCCACGTTCAATCCTTGGAAAGGTCGCAGTGAACTTGTCATTTGCCCCATAGGCGGTTGCATTATTTGATTTGTTGCTTTTGTCGTTTTACAGACCTTATTTTTATTTACATAATCACGAACATCGGACACTAATCTAGGCCAATAAAAATGTCTTCTTATTAACTCCAAGGTCTTAAAAATACCTCCATGGGCTGCTATGAATGAACCGTGTGCTCAGTGCAAATTATCCTGCTTCAAGCCCTCCGGAATCCAAAGTTTCCACATGCACTGCTCAATTTCATCACACTTTGCAAATTGTATATTTAACTTATTTTTTAAACACAAGGTCTTTATTTTTTATTTGATTTTTTCAATATTTCGCTACTCCTTTGTGTAGCATCATCAGGAAAAATATTTATTTGAACATAATATAAAACAGAAATAAAATACTATTTTATATATATATATATTTTATATATATATATAAATTTTTTAGACAACAAATATAAAGTACAAAATTATTTCTTATTTATCAAGTGTCTATAAATCTGAGCTATATTGTCTGTGTCTGCCTTAAAATTAATTCTATGTATTATTGGTGTATTAATTATTTGTAACATTTCTAACATATAACGCCGTTTATAATTGTTTTCTCTGTTTATTACTGAAACATTTTTAAAGTTAGGATAGTTGTTTCATGTAGCACAATGAGATGATAATGCAGTTTTTTGTGAATTAATATTTTTATATTTTTGATCAGATTTATGACCAGCAATTCTAGTTTTTAGTTTATTTTTTGTTGTTCCTATATATACTTTATTACGAATTTCGTTATCGTTATTCATCTCATTGTGCTAGATTAAATCACTATCCTAACTTTGAAACTGTTTCAGTAATAAACAGACGTAAATTTGTCAGGGTTCATTCGAATTTAATTGGGTAACAAATTCTGGGCTGATGAATTTTGACGCGAACTCGCGTTATGAAGCGATATATTTTCTGGGCCGAAGCTAGGAAAATTATTATATTATTATATTTCTAGGAAGCGGTTTTGGAGCAGAGCTAGGAAGTGGTTGATTACCGTCTTGTAAATTTAAATGACTAAGTGCACGTTGAATGAAAGAATTTATCATTTGATAAATTAGATCATAGGCAACGTTGGGTCTGTTATTATTATAAAAGCGACGACGATTAGATCGCACATTAGAGTTAAGTGATATGTTATTCAGATAAACAGAATCTTGGTTTTCCCTAGGAATTGGATGTGAACTATTCAGCTTGACCAGAAGTTCATTTAAATTATTAACATCAATCATATATATTTGCTCATTAGCACGAAGATAAGAGTTAGTGAAATTTGGGACGCATTGGCTTCTGTGGTTACCCGTTGGCCTCGACTTTTGTAATGTTGTGTGGTGGACCCACGACCCCTTTCTCTGTACGATCTGGTTTTATCAACGGTTTTGACTTCTGGGGAAAATAAATCCCGAACATGAAAAAGTTTTTGAAAATTGGGGCATTCGTAGGAGTTAGATGACCAGTTAATAATACAGCCTTTGTGAAAAGTATGATTGCATTTACCTGACAGGAAATCTGATAAATTCTCTATTTCTTTTTCGCATATTGAACAAGCTGTACACAAAGGGGTAGCTAGTAAAGGCTTTGACAAAAGGCTTCTTACGACCGACATTTTTATTTTTTTTAAGTTTTAATGATATTCCAAATAGAATATAGCTCCTGTGATAGTGATACTAGTAACTGTTATAATAGTGACTTCAATCCATTGGATACACAACCAACTTCATTTTTCTCCGTAGTGTGAAAAAAAAATAATTAGGAAGAATAATAAACTGCACAGTGCCATTCTTCTCATGAGAAATTAAGGATAATGAAAAAAATAGTGCAGAAATTAATAAAAATGGCTGAAAAAATTTGGTTTGAATTCTAGAAAAAATCTAATTTATTAGCATAATCTAAGATTATTGCTCATTAACTTCTATTGATTCTGCTTCTTGACAAGCAAGGCTATTAGAAAATTTGTAAGGGATTAAAATACGTATAGAAAAACATAAATTTAATAATTCCACTAACAAACTGTATAAAATGTCTGGTATTGACCGTTAACATAATCAACTAAGTGTACAGTACCTTCGATTTAAGCCATATGGTCATTTACTGTTCTATTTAACGGCAGCTAGTCGAATTCCACCAACAGATTAAAACAGATTGGAGAACTAATATAAGACCATGTTCCAAATGCACAAAAAAGTTTAAAACCCAACAGAAAAGACATTATCCTATCATCCCAAGGGAAAGCTGGTAAAGTTTTAGTGTTCCGTAAAGAATTTTGTTTGATAAAAAAAATCAAGACATTATTTCTTAATAATATTAACTGTTGTTACAGATTTGATATTCTTAAGAATGATAATACTATTCCTAACGTGTTCATCCTTAATACCTCAGCAATACTATACTATTTAAAAAAATGCATGTAATATGAATGCAAAAAAAATAATAATATCAACTTAGGAAATCATTGCGAAGTGGAATTTACTGACCATAGGACGACCGATTATCTAATCGTACCAAATAGTTCCAGAACTTTAAAGTTAAATATTTATGTTTATTTTCCGAATTTTTTTATTGATGCTTTGTTGAAAAGAATTAATTAGAACTTTAAAATCTAATATTCAAGCAAAATTTAATGGAGATCTCTTAAGCATATACAAAATCAAGTACAAAAAATTTACATTTCTTATTTATATTAATTTTTTCTATTTTTGTTTTTGGTTCTTAGTACCCACAAACTTAAAAAAGAATAAGAGACAAAGCACAAATGTTATTTGGGTTTCTTATTAACTGCTGTTTTCTCTTGTTCATTGATACGTTGATTATCACCGTTTATGAAAAGAGATTCAATATACATATGTGTGTAAAAACAGTTTATTTACGGTTACACTGCTCGTTGAAAGGCCTTCCAGTTCTGCGGGTATAATCGGGAACTCACGAAAAACTTCCAAGTTAGTGGTGGTGATTTTGAAGAATTCTGTCTCTCTTTATTAAATCTCAGTTAATGATGATACTGATTTGCCTTGCTACAACTGTTATTAATTGTTTTTTGTTACAAGACTTTATATGTAAATATATATACATACATAGATAAACATACATATATATGCAGATTTTTTTCGTTTTTTATTATACTTTCTTACCTTTAATATTAATTATTCTAATCGTCACTCAATTTTGCGAAAAACTAGGCAAGAAGATGATTTTATTAAAAAGTTTTCGTTACCTTAATGATGCGTAACCACAATTGTTTCGCTATGCGATTTTAATTTAGTTTAATTTTATTGTTTGATTTTGAACTTGTTGAACTTGTGTAATTACTCCCCTGTACAATGTTAGGTAGCTTAATGTTTTCTTATATTTTAAGTACTTAATTTAACTATTAAAAGACTCGGTTTTTTATGGTTATAAACTAATTCATGCCGATTGTTTTTTTGTTTTTAGAACTATCACGTTAATGTTGTTTTCTTCTAAGCTAATTTTGGAGATTTACTATATACTTGGTTACTAAACACTACTTTGTAATTTTCTGTTTGAAGTATACTATAACACTGAAATTTTATTTCTGCCGAAAACAATTATATTATTTTAGATGGTTTCTTTTCTAATACTGTTGGCATATATCAATTGATTTGATTGAGCCAATTCACACTAGAATAACTTTTAGTCCGCTTAACTTTTGTTTTTTTTCAAAACACACTGGATTAATTTATCTGGCATAAAATTGTATATGTACACAGAGCTTTGTGTGTGTTAGTATTTTTTTTTTGTTTATTTGAAGTTTGTTTTTCGCATATGTATTGGTTTTGTTCTGCTAATGCGGAGTTGAACTGGTTAAAAAATTGTGCCAACCAAAAACGACTCTCCTTACTGAAAATGCCTACAAGCTGTCTCGTTATTCCCGCATAATTAATCCAGTGTTAAGTAGCTCATTGATGCCAAGCGTTTCCACTCCCTCATCAATTTAAAATCTGTTTTAAGCTTTCTTTCTGCGGTATGTTTTGAAACGGTTTACCACACAATTTCTTTTTTATTTTTTTGTTTACTATATACTTGTTTGTTTACTATATACTTGGTTATTAAACACTACTTTGTAATTTTCTGTTTGAAGTATACTATAACACTGAAATTTCATTTCTGCCGAAAACAATTATATTATTTTAGATGGTTTCTTTTATAATACTGTTGGCATATATCAACTGATTTGATTGAGCCAATTCACACTAGAAGAGTTTTTAGTCCGCTTAACTTTTGTTCTTTTCAAAACACACTGGATAAATTCATTTGGCATAAAATTGTACACGTACACAGAGCTTTGTGTGTGTTAGTATTTTTTTTTTTTTTTTTTTTTTTGGTTATTTGACGTTTGTTTTTCGCATATGTATTGGTTTTGTTCTGCTAATGCGGAGTTGAACTGGTTAAAAAATTGTGCCAACCAAAAACGACTCTCCTTACTGAAAATGCCTACAAGCTGTCTCGTTATTCCCGCATAATTAATCCAGTGTTAAGTAGCTCATTGATGCCAAGCGTTTCCACTCCCTCATCAATTTAAAATCTGTTTTAAGCTTTCTTTCTGCGGTATGTTTTGAAACGGTTTACCACACAATTTCTTTTTTATTTTTTTGTTTGACTTTAGAATGCGTATAGGCGAAGGTGGATCTTTCCACATTCAGTTCTGGTTGACGAACTAAACGTAGCGTGCATAAATAATTAAATGCCTTATGTAACCTAAAACTACACGATGTATATTCTGTGAAATAATGATTTTTTAAAAGTGACGATTTTAGATAAGGAATATTACACATTTTTTCTACAAAGGTAGTTCTTACCAATAATAGAAAGGTGCACAATATTCTGAACTTGCTTGGGAGTTTAAAACGGAAAGACGGAGCTACTTCCTTTTCAGAGGTAACTTGATTCTGTGATATTAATGGTTAACCCCATTACAGACATATCTGTCAAAAACGATCAACAGCTTTATTATCTACTTTGTTTTACTTTTCATACGATAGCAACAGGGTGTCCGTAGTATTTATCTGTTATTTTTCAGTATCTAACATTAACATTAATATTCTTATTTACTAGGGCTGCTGTTTTCACTGTAAGTCATAACAGTAATTTAAAATGGTTCCTTTTTTGGATTTTGTGTCTACTATACACAAAGTAAAAAATAAAATAAAAATATTTTACAGCAAATAGATGTTTACCATTACAAAACCGAATAATCAGCAGAGTTCTACTCTAGAAAATTAGGCGGAAAATTAACTATCCTGATTTGATATCCTTTGCATGGAAGCTCCCTGTTGTTCCTGTCTCTAGATCTTTTAGAAGATAATAACTATTCTTTATTCTTTTCTTTTTTAATAAAGCACTAGGTCAGGTTTAAAATAATAAAAATATTGTTTTTTATTTATTTTTTCAATATTTCGCCACACCGTTGGGTGGCATCTTCAGGAAACAGGAAACAAATTTATTAAAATTAAGTTATTTCAAATACAAATTATTAATTCATATGAAAAAATTTGTCAAACGAACTCAAAAAATT
This sequence comes from Cistogaster globosa, assembly GCA_937654795.1. Taxonomy (NCBI): domain Eukaryota; kingdom Metazoa; phylum Arthropoda; class Insecta; order Diptera; family Tachinidae; genus Cistogaster; species Cistogaster globosa. The sequence continues at coordinate 1,229,216 of OW569408.1, read as the reverse complement.
TTTTCAAAAAACAAAGACAAAAAATTCAAACATGTTATACATAAACATACATATAAAAAATTTTCAATACTCAAAATACATTGAAACTTTTAAAAATTTTCAAAACATTTAAATTATACAAAAAACAATATACATATGTATACAAACACAAAAATTTTATTTGATAAAAATGTTACAAATAATTAAGTTAGTTACATTGTAACGTTTACTATTTTTTATGAACCAAATGTCTATAACAATGTGCAACATTATCAGTATCAGCTTATTCTTTATTCTTTTTGTTGTTGGAAGTTTAATTATTTGTAACATCTCTAACATATACCGACGTTTATAATTATTTTCAATATTTAAAACTGATGCATCTTCAAAGTTAGGATGATGATTTAGACTCGAACAATGGGAAGATAATGCAGTTTTTTGAGTATTATTTACGTCTCTATATCTTTGATCAGATTTATGTCCAGCTATTCTAGTTTTAAGTTTATTCTTTGTTGTACCTACATATACTTTATTACAATTTTCACTATCATTACCATTACAAGGTATTTTATATACTACATTAGACAAGTTCCATTTTTGTATTTTATCTTTTGTTTTACTAAATAATCTGTTTAAAGTATTAAAAGTTTTGTAAGCCATTTTATATTTTTCCGAATCGAAAATTTTTGCTTTTTCTATTCTTTCTGCTAATTCTGGTACATAAATTAAAGACTTGTAAACTTTTGTTTCTATCACACTTCTTGTGTTACATGCTCTTCCGTACCTAATTTGTTTAAACAAACTCTTTATTAATTGTATTGGAAAATTATTATCGGTTAGTATCTTTATAACTTTATCTTTATTTATCTTGTGAAATTCCTTATCACTTATCTTAAATACTTTTTCTATCAAATTTTTGCCTGTATTAATAATTATTCTTTTGTTGTGTTTGGAATAAAAATTAATAATTCTTCCGGAGGCTGTCGGCTTTTGATACCAATCCATTTTTAGTTTATTACCTCTCCTTATTACTAACGTATCTAAATAGGGAAGTTTAAAATCGCGTTCTATTTCTATTGTGAATTTTATGCAACTATTAAATTTATTAAATGTTTCCAGCATATTTTCGATTCCAGTTTCCGAAACAATACAAAACAAATCATCTACATATTTAGTCATTAATCTTGGTTTAATACTAAGTTCTTCAATGCAGATGTCTAATAATTTCTCCATAACAATGTCTGCCACAATTGGAGAGGCTGGGAATCCCATTGGAAGTCCTTTTTGTTGCAAATATATGTTATTATTATATTGAAAATATATATTATCTACTATGCAAAATTTTAAAATCCGTAAAAATAAACATTTCTCCATTCCAGTATATCCCTGTATCACGTTCCATTTTTCTTCTATTATATTCATCGCTAAGTCAACAGGTATACTCGGAAATAATGATACTACATCAAATGAAACTAACTTTTCCTCATTCTGAATACACTGGTTCCTTATCCTTTCCTTAAATTCTATTGAGTTCTTGACATTATATTTAGAATTCTCTGTAATCTTCTTCAATATTATTGTAATATATTTACACAATTCATAAGATGGAGAATTAATAAAAGAACAAATGGGTCTTAAAGGAAAATTCTCTTTATGAATTTTAGGTAATCCATATAACCTAGGAGCTGTAGCAACATTTGTTTTAAGTCTGTTTTTTTCTAAAATAGTAATAATTTTTTGCTTAAAAAGTTCTTCTACTAAGACATTATTTATTTTTTGCAGTTTCGTTGTTGGATCTTTATTTGTTAACTTATAGTTAGTAACATCCCCTACAATATTGTTAATTCTTAAATCATAATCAGTTTTACTTATAGCTACTGTAGTGTTACCTTTATCTGCTTTCAAAATAAGTATGTCTTTATTTCTTCTTAAAAATTTTTCAGCCTTTTCCACATGCTCCAACATGAATCTATCTCTATTAGTTAGTTTTAATTTATTTAAGTGATTATCAATTATTGAAGTTAATTTAGTCCTAGCTATTTCCTGTTCTTCTTTTGTTTTTAATGTTTGTACAAAATCTTCTCCGTCCGCTACCATTTTTAAAACGGGAAAATCTTCTCTCTTAATTGGCAAAGCATGCTTATGCCCTAATGAAAAAATCCACTGAACCTCATCTGGAATATCTAACTTAGTCTTATTGACAAACCACTTATTGTTAAATTCAATACCTAACTCTCTCCTTTGTAACTCTCTTAAACAGTCAAATTTCTTTTATGAATATTATTTACCTTAATTTTAAAAGCAGCTCCTAATCAGAATTAGCAGAAAGAATAGAAAAAGCAAAAATTTTCGATTCGGAAAAATATAAAATGGCTTACAAAACTTTTAATACTTTAAACAGATTATTTAGTAAAACAAAAGATAAAATACAAAAATGGAACTTGTCTAATGTAGTATATAAAATACCTTGTAATGGTAATGATAGTGAAAATTGTAATAAAGTATATGTAGGTACAACAAAGAATAAACTTAAAACTAGAATAGCTGGACATAAATCTGATCAAAGATATAGAGACGTAAATAATACTAAAAAAAACTGCATTATCTTCCCATTGTGCGAGTCTAAATCATCATCCTAACTTTGAAGATGCATCAGTTTTAAATATTGAAAATAATTATAAACGTCGGTATATGTTAGAGATGTTACAAATAATTAAACTTCCAACAACAAAAAGAATAAACTTTAAAGCTGATACTGATAATGTTGCACATTGTTATAGACATTTGGTTTATAAAAAATAGTAAACGTTATAATGTAACTAACTTAATTATTTGTAACATTTTTATCAAATAAAATTTTTGTGTTTGTATACATATGTATATTGTTTTTTGTATAATTTAAATGTTTTGAAAATTTTTAAAAGTTTCAATGTATTTTGAGTATTGAAAATTTTTTATATGTATGTTTATGTATAACATGTTTGAATTTTTTGTCTTTGTTTTTTGAAAAAATTTTTTGAGTTCGTTTGACAAATTTTTTCATATGAATTAATAATTTGTATTTGAAATAACTTAATTTTAATAAATTTGTTTCCTGTTTCCTGAAGATGCCACCCAACGGTGTGGCGAAATATTGAAAAAATAAATAAAAAACAATATTTTTATTATTTTAAACCTGACCTAGTGCTTTATTAAAAAGAAAAGAATAAAGAAAAGAATAAAGGTCAAAAAAACATTTAAATTTGATAATAACTATTACTTATTTTTTGTTTCACTTTGCTTTTTATGGAGTTAGGACATAATTTTGCGTTAAGATGTTTTGATGCGTCACTTTTCACAAAATTCCTAAGATATACAATCTAGTCTACATCGAATGTCACAGGCCTCATCGAAAGTTATACGTTTTCACATTATTCTTATAAGCTAACCTTAAATTTTTTGAAACCTCTTTTTTTAATAGACTCAGTTTATCATCGTTTCTTTACGATATAGCGGATTCCACTTAACATTGGATAGATTAAAGCAGTTTATAAGAGGTTCCGTACCTGATCATATCGAATCCATAGATAGCATGATATGGCGTCATCCCAATTGATTGGTGAAAATAATTTCTCCAATGATATTTTGAAAAAGATCGATAACAACAAAGAGTCCTATATAATGTTTCTTACTACGATGATATGGACCTAAAATGTCCACATACAATCTATGTAAAAGTCGCAACGAAATTGCCATTGTCGTTTTACATATTTTACATTTATTACATAATCACGAACATTGCACACTAATCTACGCCAAGAAAAATGTCTTGCCAAGGTCCTCTATGGGCTGCTATGAGTGAGTCGTGTGTTCATTGCAAATTATCCTGCTTCAATCCCTCCGGAATCCAAAGCTTCCACATGCACTGCTCAATTTCATCACCCTTTGCAAATTGTAATCTTATGTAAATATATCGATCGCAAACTTTAATATCCAGAAAATTTTCAGGATTTTGTAAAAATTTCTATTTTAATTGTAGACAGTGTTTGTGCTAGAGTGCCAAAAAAATATATATTCAAATACTTAAGCGGGATTTTATTACTGTTGATATATTGATATTCGAGATTTTGAGAAGTGCCTAGAAGGCAAGCAAGTGCTTTTTTCTATATAAACGATTCAATTTTTTGAGAATCGCATAGAAGGCAATCTAACAAAAAAAAAAAATAGTAGCCAAGTCAATACGAGTTGAATGAATAGCTCCAGTGACAAAAACAGTAAATTATTTTTAAATAAAAATTCTAATTGTGCAAAAAATAATAATGACGCAAAATTGTGTAAAAACATTTCATACGTATGTATCAATGCTAACGATAACAGTGCCATAAACAAAAGTGTTAGCAGTGATAACATTAAAGACCCTGAATTCAACAGACACTATATAAGTGCGAAACCAAAAATAAACTCAAATTTAAATTTAAGCGCAAGTGAGCCAAATCTAAATAAATGTGCCGAACGGGGCTTAAGCGTTTCCCAAACCTTACTAAATAATAATAGCAAAAACATAGAAGGACCTTGCACATCACGATCATTTTTATTAAATTCTGCAGAATTATTATCGCAAACGGCTGCTAAGGGCTCTCAAAGTCTAAATTTAAAATCCTCTTCTATTGCTGTGCCCACAGAAAAATCAAAGACACAGGTAGGGATGGACCGTTATATCACAGTTTTAAAAAGAGGCAGAAGCCCTAAATCTGCAGATGTTGCCTCTGTAGCAAAATTATCAAAAGGAGGAAATGCTGAAAAAGCTCCTTCGCAAAATCGTTTTTCCATACTTCAAGAGGAAAAAGATGCGCCCATCGCTGCTGTTAAATCAGTTAAGCCACCGCCAATTTATTTAAGAGAAAAAAACTCAAACGAGCTTATTAAAAGTTTAGTATCTTTAGTAGGTGAAAATTCTTTTTATGTTACACCAATTAAACGTGGCAACATCAATGAAACAAAAATTCAACTAAATCACGAAAAAGACTATCGCAAAACGGTGACGGAGCTCGAAAGCCGCAAAAAAAAATTCTACACTTACCAGCTTAAGAGTGCAAAGGGCCTCCAAGTGGTAATTAAAGGTATTGATTCTTATGTTGATCCTGAAGAGATAAAAACCGCCTGGCCTCAAAGGGTTTTAAAGCAAAAAACGTATCAAACATAAAAAACAGAGAAAGAATACCTCAACCATTACTCCGGGTGGAATTAGAGCCTGGGGATGTGAAACTCAAGAAAAATGAAACGCACCCAATTTATGACCTGAAATTTATTTTACACCGACGAGTTACAGTGGAAGAGCCTCACAAGCGGTCTGGACCTGTACAGTGTTTGAACTGCCAAGAATATGGCCATACAAAAACTTATTGTAAGCTGCCCTCAGTTTGTGTCGTATGCGGTGATTTGCATGATGCGTCCAAGTGCGATAAGCCCAAAGATGAGTCCAAGGTAAAGAGATGCAGCAATTGCGGTGGAAATCATACCGCTAATTATAGGGGTTGCCCTGTTTTTGATGTAGTTAAACGTTCTTATAACAAGAAAATTGTTCCTGCCCGAACCCAGCAGACATCAATACATATTTCAAATTATCCCCCATTAGCAGAGGTAGCCACCAGTCAATTCTCATATGCCAACGTTGTACAGTCAAACCAGCCAACAGCTCTTAAAGGCTTGCCCGCAAACGAACCATCCGGCGCAAACTTTAGTCGCCTTGAAAGTATGATTGAAAACATGGTGCAATTGGTAAACCAGTTCATTGTCAGTATGACTGGTATGATGCAGGAAATGCAGAAAATGCAATCTACGTTATTGCAGGCCATTCTTAATAGGCCATGAACTGCCTAAGAATATGTTTTTGGAATGCTAACGGCTTACGCCAACATAAGAATGACCTCGAGTGCTTTTTAGTCAAAAAAAAATAGATATAATGTTAATTTCTGAGACTCATATGTCGTCAAGAAGTAATTTTAAGATAAGTGGATATACTTTTTACGATGCCCAGGACCCAAGGGACAGATCATGTGGCGGCTCGGCTATACTGATCAAATCGCGAATCAAACACCATTTACTATGTGATCTTTCTGAAAATTATCTTCAAGCAACAAATGTCTGTGTTGAAAATTTTTGTCACAACCTCGTGATTTCTTCATTATATTGTCCCCCGAGGTTTTCTGTGACAAAAGGTCAATATAGTGATTTTTATAAATCACTTGGTCCCCGTTTCATAGCGGCTGGCGATTATAATGCCAAACACACATTCTGGGGCTCACGGCTTATTAGTCCCAGAGGTCGTATTTTGTATGATACAATTTCTGAGATGGGCGTGGCAAAAGGCATAAGCTCGGAACACATTGAGGTTGAACCATCGCTGGATCTATCCTCAGATCACACACCCACTATAATCACCATCAGGAACTCCCTGCAAATCTTAAATGGTAATACATTTTTAACCTCACGCATAAACTGGTTGAAATACAAAAAATATATCAGCACCCATTGTTCGGAAAATCTAGTGCTAAGAACTCCACAAGATATTGATGCCTGCATTAGTAATATTAATGAACATATAGTGAACGCCGCTGAACAAGCATCGTCTACCTATTATCAGACTAGATTCAACCAAGTTTTCTCTGTAGATGTTGAAGAGCTATTGGCCGAGAAAAGAAGAGTCAGAAGAGAGTGGCAACAGCGCAGATCGCCTCAACTCAAAACGAAGTTAAAGGTATGCACAAAACAGCTCAAAGAATTGTTGGAGTCACAAAGAACAGCATCGTTTAACGAATATCTTCAAGGACTAGATTCTACCCCCCAGTCTAATTACTCGCTATGGCGAGCTGCCGGGAAAATTAAAAGACCAGTACTTGCTTAGCCTCCGCTGCGTAGTTCAAACGGTCGTTGGGCAAGAAATGACGAGGAAAAATGTAATCTCTTCATGTGTCATTTGTTTTCACTCCCAGTAGTACGTTTCCTACATGAGTGAACTACCCCCTGTAGTTCCTAGACCACCTATAGAATTGCGATTCCAGTTACAAGAGGTCGTAAAGTTTACTGAAAATTTAAATACTAAAAAAGCTCCTGGTTTTAACAAAATCAGCAACAAGATGCTATTAGAGCTGCCACTCACCGTGAAGAGAACAATTCTCCTTCTCTTTAATGCTACTTTACGTCTCGAATACTACCCGCCAGCATGGAAAGTTGCCCTTATAAAGATGATACCTAAGCCGGGAAGGGATCCGTCAAAAGTGGAGTCATATAGACCTATAAGTCTATTACCAACCTTGTCTAAATTGTTCGAAAAACTCTTAATGGTGAAGTTGACACCAATTTTGAATGAGAATAACTGTATTCCAAATCACCAATTTGGCTTTAGAAGACAACACAGTACCATTGAACAAACTCACAGACTAGTACAAGTCATAAGAAATGCCTTTGAGGAAAAGAAATATTGTTCGGCGCTCTTTATTGACGTTTCTCAAGCTTTTGGCAAAGTATGGCATCAAGTCCTTTTTCACAAACTTAAGCAAAACCTGCCGGTGAATATTCATAACTTATTACAAACTTATGTAATAGACCGACAGTTTATAAGTAAAGAAGGTGATTATGTAGGTTGCCCCCAACAAACCTTAGCTGGTGTACCTCAGGGTATTATTTTGGGTCCAATTTTATATTTAATTTATACAGCGGACATGCCAACAGCTAGTCAAGTTCCCACGTCCACGTTTGCAGATGACACCGCTTTTCTTAGTACTAATAGTAATCCTAAGGATGCATCTAGTCAACTACAGGACCACATGTTTGAAGTAGAGAAATGGGCCAAACAATGGGGAATAAAAATTAATGAACAAAAATGTGTTCACATAACATTTACTTTACGTACAGAATCGTGTCCGTCCATCCGCATTAATAACCAAGTTCATGTTAAATATCTAGGTATTCATTTGGACCGGCGACTCACATGGAAGTCCCACATAGCTGCAAAATTGACCCAAATGAAACTAAAAAGCGCCCAAATTCATTGGCTTATTGGCAGAAACTCTGTACTCGGGCTTGATTGCAAACTTTTATTATACAACTGTATCTTGAAACCAGTATGGTGCTACGGGATCCAATTATGGGGCACTGCCTCTGCCTCCAACATTGAGAAAATTCAACGGTACCAAAACAAAATTTTACGGATGATAACTGACGCCCCTTGGTATATCAAAAACTCCAACCTACACAAAGACCTTGGAGTTCCACTAGTCAAAAATGAAATCTCAAAGTATGTAGCTAATTACTTAAATAAGTTAGAAACACATCCAAATCCGCTTGCTCGAAATATCCTTCAATATCGCGGACATATTCGTTTGAAGAAGAGGGACACTACTGCTGTCAGATGACATCACAAGAACCAATGTTGTTTTTAACATTCGAAAACTAATATCTAGTCGGGCACTGGCTGGACTTTTTTAAATGATTAGATTTAAGATTTGATTACTTATTGTTAGTTCAAGAAATGAAGATACAATAAATAAAATTACATATGAGAAAAAAAAATTGTAGATAATTTGGATCCAAGAAATGTATAGAATCTAAATCGATTTCTGGACCTATATCTTCCAGTGAAAATATCTCTGCCTCCGGTATTCTCCTTAGCGCATCTGGTACAATATGCTCCTTGCCCTTCCGTGGGCTAATGGAGAGCCTATAACTTTGTAGTTTCAGAGCCCTTTTTAATTTGCCTGCCGCATTAACCAAACCAAACTGTTATGGTCAATTTGAAACTTGAAAATCTATGTAACACCTTAGCCATTTAACTGCTTCCAAAGCGGCCAAACACTCCTTTTCTGTTACGGAATAATTTCGATATGCCGACATGAATGCGATTGCGTACTCGTTATTATCTGCACCCATCTGGACCAATACGGCTTCAATGCCAAAATCACTGGCGTCACAATGACCGAATTTTTTTTTTTAAAAATCCGAATTTTTTTAAAAGCGGTGCAGAGGTTAACAGTTGCTTAATTTTTGTAATTGCAGATTTGTCTACTCCAATTTTTTTCTTCGTAAGTATATCCGAATAAATCACCTGTACCAGCCGGTGAGTCAAAGAAAACCACGCACTTATTTTAAAGTCATTGGTGTTGGCCTATTCACGGTACTTTCAATTTTTTCTGTATCTGTGGATATTCCACCATCTCCGATTATATAGCCTGTAATGCCAAAAGTCGGTGACCTCGTTTTTGGCACCAGTAGATACTTTTTGTATTTTTTATTTATATTTGAATTTAATATTTTGTTTATTCTGAATACTTACATTTTTAAATTTATCATTACATTATATTTTTATATATTTGAAAATGCAATATTTTATTATTTATTTATTAGTTTTAAGCTACTTTGTATGAATTACGAGTATATCTTTGTTAATTTTAAAATTTAATTTGTGTTTACCGTGATGTAGCCACGGGCCGAAGAAAATAATTTCCAAGGCGGTCAAATTCCTGGTGAGCCTGGGCACTATTACGACTAAGTGGGATTTTCTGATCATGCCGGACGCTACAGAAAATATCATTGTGGGACTAAATTTTCTCCAGATCTTCAAAACCACCATAACTTGTGCAGGTCTTACCATAGAGCTGGATAGTGCCAAGGTCAACCACTTCGTACGGGAGTCGAAAAATGGAAAGGTAAGCAAAGTCATAAGAGCACCTAAAAACCTAGTCATTACAGCACATCAAAAAGAGAGGAACGTCCAGACCCCCAACGAACAGCAAAATAGGATACGGGAGTTTTTGGAGAACGAATTACCAAAATTCCAACGCATCAGCGGCTTATGTGCAGTAGCAAAACAAAAAATAGTGATGAAAGATGACCGACCGATCAAAATACGCTATGCACAATGCAACCCGGCCATGTAATCTATTATTGACGAAGAGATAAATAACCTAATTGTGCGCGGCTGTATTGAGCCATCCCAGAGTCCATACAGTTTTCCTATAACTTAGGTAAAAAAGAAGAACGGTGCCTGGCGCACTCGTATGGATTTTCGACAAATAAATGCCAGATCAGTACCCGATGCCTACCCTCTACCATGGATTGATGCCATCTTGAACATGTTACGTAATGCCAAGTTCATCAGTAGCCTGGATCTTAAAGACGGATATTGGCAGGTTCCCTTGGAGGAAAACAGTTAGCAGTACACTGCGTTCGCAGTCTCTGGACGGGGTCTATACCAGTGGCGCGTAATGCGCTTTGGCCTCCACTCGGCACCAGCGACCTTTCAGAGGATCCTATACAGTGTAATTGGCCTAGAGATGGAACCGTATGCTTTTGCTTATTTGGATGATATAATTGTTATCAGGACCACCCTAGAAGAGCACATGAATAACCTAAGAGAGATATTCTGACGCTTACGGGCCGCAAACTTAAAAATCAACACTGACAAATGCGAATTCTTCAAGCCCGACACCAAATATTTAGGCCATATTGTGACTCAAAACGGAATAAAAACCGATCCCGATAAAGTTGCAGCAATAGCACAGATGCCACTCCCAAAATCCGCGAGATAAGTTCGCCATTTCCTCGGGGTCACCGCCGTTTTGTTGAAAATGTTGCGGAAATTGCGCAACCCTTGACGCGATTGCTAAAAAAGGGGAAACATTGGACATGGAGCAAAGAACAACAGGACGCGTTCGAAAAACTAAAGAAATAGTTAAAAGAAGCTTGTCTAGACTTAACCCGGCCATTTATTTTACAAACCGATGCAAGTGAGTCCGGACTAGGTGTGGTTTTAACACGGAGAATAGACGGAAACGAACACGTCATTGCGTATGCCAGTCGACACCTTAATAGTGCGGAAAGAAATTACTCACCGACTGAAAAGGAATAATTAGCAGTAGTTTGGGGCATACGGAAAATGCGACCCTATCTTGACGGCTACGAATTTGTGGTGGTAACCGACCACCTGTCATTAAAGTGGTTAAACTCCATTGACAATCCAACAGGATGGCTGGCAAGATGGGCACTTGAACTACAATAATATAAATTCTCTATTCAATATCGAAAGGGGAAACAAGACGTGGTGGCTGACTCACTTTCTCGGCAGCCAGTGGAAGAGGTACATGGTTCTAGTCCCAACTGACAAAAGTACGAAACCATCCAGAAGATTTCGCTGATTACGCTATCGTCAACAATCAACTTTATCGACACATGGCGAGAGAAACCAATGATGAGGACAATACCGCTTAGAAACTATTCTTTTGATACCACCAAAAGAATGCAAGTCTTTGAGGAATGTCACGACGAGACAGCGGCTGGGCACCTTGGTATAAGGAAAACCATATACAAGGTTAGGAGTCGATATCACTGGCCACGTATGGTGAAGGACATAGTGCAATACGTCCGTAAATGTAAAACTTGTTAATAGTACAAACCCACACAGCAACTGCCCGCTGGGAAAATGTTGACACGAATACCTGAAGAACCTTGGTTCTTAGTATGGGCCGACTTCGTAGGGCCACTGCCTCGATCAAGACACGGTAATACAATGCTTTTCTTTGATAATTTCGCAAAGTGGTGCGAACTCGTACCGATGAGGAAAGCAACGACAGAAGGAGTCGCTAAGGCTTTTCGAGAAGGTATAGTGTCCCGATATGGGGTACCAAAGGTACTCATCAGCGATAATGGCACCCAATTTACGTCACGAGTGCTGCAGAAATCTCTCCACGTACTAGGCATTCGCCAACAATTTACGGCCCCATACACCGGACAGGAAAACCCGACTGAGCGAGTAAATCGAACAATCAAAACCAGTACAACTCCTGGAATAAATTTTGGCCAGAAATCATGCTGGCCATTAACACTGGGACATCAGAGACAACAGGTTATTCACCTGCATTCTTGACGCAGGGTAGAGAGCCCAGATTACCAAAAGCGCTATACGATGGGGTAACGATCGGAACGGGAGCACAAATAACCTATCCAGATCAACTAGCCAAGGAATTAAAAGAAATATTTGTAATAGTAAAAAGGAATTTACTGAAAGCCTCTCAAAAACAGCAACGATACTACAATTTACGGAGGCGTAGCTGGAAACCATCTGTAGGAGACCATATCCCAGTCAAACCTCACCCTTTGTGCAAAGCAGTCGATAACTTCGCTGCCAAACTCGCACCGAAATATGGGGGACCTTATGTCGTAAAGGGATTCGTGTCCCCCATCATTGTAGATATTTGTGATGTAGATAGTGGTAAAACACGTACAGCTCACCTTGGAGAGATAAAACCCTACCTAAGCTAAAAATAAAATCTTGTTGTACTTTAATAATTTTTATTGTATTCAATATTACCCACGTTGTCTCCATTATAGGTCAGCCCGGCACTTTCTATCATCAAGACTACACGTGATCCGGTGACGCCTCCGATACCTTCCAGCCCAAGGGAAAGTGCTATCGCCCAAGCTCCGGTAAAACTATAGGGGATAATCTCACACGCCGCAGTTACAAAAAGGTCTCACCAGCAGGTGCGGCTAATGCGAGAGGTTGATGGGCAGAGATTTCAAATCACTATCTCGAGGTTGAGAACGGGGCGAATCGTCTGGGTAACGAAGTAGGCGTGGCCTTGTAGAGACGGGAGGCAGTGTAACGCCAAAAGTCGTTGCCCTTGTTTCTGGCACCTCTAAATACTTTTTGTGTTTTTTATGTATATGTGAAATTAATATTTTTTTATTCTGAATACTTACATTATTAAATTTATCATTACATTATATTTTCATATATTTGGAAATGCAATATTTTATTTTTTATTTATTAGTTTTAAGCTACTTCGTATGAATTACATCTTTGTTAATTTAAAAATTTAATTTGTGTTCAAAATTAACGGCCTGTTAGGAAGTAGCGCCACCTGTTTGTCGGAGTATGAATTTTACATAAAAGAAAATAAACTACCTTATACAGCTGTGCACACACATTGCAGTTTTTGTGTGTGTGCCACTGATTGGTATAAAAGGCGTGTTGTTCGTTAGTCGGCAGACAGTTGTCTTCCTGGTTTTGATGCGGAGGTTTTTACGTCCCCAATTGAAAAATCTTATTTTGAGTACAATAAGCAATTGATGAGGACGTTTCTACATCCCCAGTTGGTAATTGTAAAAATCAGTTACTGTTGCAGTCTCTGTACCGGCTATTGTGGGAGAGATGGGTATTTCCGACACGAGGTTATACCTCCAATTGGTACCGTTCTTTCTGACAAGAATTAGTTTTGGTGAGGCTACTGCGTGCGAGTCGAGTACACTCAACCTGAGGTTATACCTCCAACCGGTTGCTCGTGCTCTCTGTCAAAAGCTGCTTGTAGACAACTGCTGTGAGTAACAGTGCTCCGCATTAGCTGAACGTGTGAGACAGTGTCTTGCTGATTTTCTGAGCGCGGTACTACCAAGAGCCGCTCTCCGCCAGACCAAACTGTTGGCGCTACCATAAAAACCCGTGAAAGTAAATAAAGAGATAAGAGTTATAACGTGAAGAGAAAGATAGGTCTTTTATTTACCATTGCCTTTTAGCCAGAGTGAGTAACGACCCTTCAGTCGGCGAAAGCTGCCCCAGCAACCAGCGAAAACGTGTCGTTACAAGCCCAAGTATTTAAATTATTTTGTGCAAAATTTACTTTTGTTAATATTTAGAGTTAAGTTTGCCTTTTGAAGGCCGCGGCTAATCTAATTAAAACCGTTATATGAGACTCAAAGATATCTGACACCACGCAAACGTCAGCTAAATAACCGAACACACAATGTTTCAATGTTTCATAAGCCTACACGTGGTTTGTGGCGCATTACATAGCCCAAGAGGCATAACAGGAAATTGGTACAACGGCTGTCCAAGAATAGTAACGCGTCCTTTAAATCAATTTTCGAAATAAGGTTAGCTGTTAGAAGACGTGAAAATATGTCTGAATCCTTTAACGAGGCTTCATTCATTTTTTGAGCATCTAAGCACAGTCTTATTTTCCCTGGGTTAATTACTTATCTCATGGTTGAGCTCCATGGACTTACACTCCTAAATCCAACATTCGATTCATTTCCGAGAACATTAATTTCTCCACCATTGGAGTAACCGGGTAGAATCCCTGCTTGACAGGACGTGCATTTCCTACATCAATCTTGAGGGCGATTAGTGAAGTTCTTCCTAGGCCATGCAATTCAAAATTATGAAATAATGATTTTACGAATTCGAGTTTTTGCTGTTGCTTTAAGGTAAGACTTCTGAGTCAATTGCCGAGATTGTAGCTTTTTGACCATTGTGCCAAATAAGATTGTCCATTAGACCGAATTTTTTCCAAAAATCTATTCCTAAGATCAGTCTTTGGTTTAAGCTGGGTACAATATAAAAAACTATTTTCTCAAGCCTATTTCGATACTTAATTTCAACTTCTACTAAACCTGTCACCATTTGAGCTTTTCCACCTGCGATTCTAACTGAGGAATTTATTTTTTTGAAACCTGTTACATGAGAAAAATTCTTCGATGCCAAATCTTTACCAATGCAACTGATGTTTGCCCCGGTGTCTAAAAAATCTAATTCCGGTTGGTTCAAAATTATAACTTCGGCATATAATCTTCCATCTACATCACTGTTAATAATTGAGGAAATTAGCCGTTTACGAGAATGCTTGATTTATTTGTAAGACTTAGGCATTCAAACTGTGGATCGTTTATATTTATTTGATAATTATTTATCTAATGCGGTATCTGAAATTAATTAATTCGTAAGTCATTATATTCGCGCAAGCGTTTGAAAGGGTTTTATTTCTTTAAAATTCTTATAGGTTTGGTTTGAGTTTTAATTTCTTCTTAAAATTTAAATTTTTTCGTTATCTGGGATTAGTGTTTTTTCACCGTCTGAATTGAAATAGGTGTTATTTATTAATTGCGTGATTACCTACGCTGGTGAGGAATTATTATTCCTCTCTGCGGTTCTAAATTTTTTGACGCGTACACATTCGTATCTGCAGAAACTCTATGATGGGAAAAACCTCGAACGACCTGACTTCTTTTAAATCGTCTTTACGAAGAAGCTTTTCCTTTTTTAGGCAAAATTTCTTTAGTTTGCCCAAAGAACCGATGTCAACATATAACAATTCGTGACGTATTTCTGGTTGAGAATTTCTGCTTATAATTTCTATGACTTCTTGATCATGTAATGGAGATGGTAGTTGGTCTAAAATTTCATTAATAGCGTCGTGAAAAGATTCAAATATTCATTTAGCTTCTGTTTACGAGTATGAAGGTCTTCACGAATATCAAATAAAGTTCTATAGTCTTCAAAAATGCAAAAAAAAGCTTCCCCATTCTATGGCCTCTACCGTTTTATGATAACGCCAATACCATTCCTGGGCCTTACCTGTTAGCAGGATATGTAGGTTTCGACAAATAAATTCAAAATTTCCATTAAAATTTTCTATCGTCAAACATTTTATACGATAAATAAATTCTTCACACCGTAAACCTTTTAAAGATCTATCAAAGCGAACATTCCAACTTTAAGTTGTTGACGTAACTTTGTCGGGGTTCATTCGAATTGAAGTGGGTAATAAATTCTGAGCTGATAATTTTGACGCGAACTCGCATTATGAAGGGATATATTTTTTGGGCCGAATGGATATCCTTTCTGTTCTGGAGCAGAGTTAGGAGGTGGTTGATTACCGTCTTGTAAATTTAAATGACTAAGTGCACGTTGAATGGAAGAATTTATCATTTGATAAATTTTATCATAGTCAACGTTGGGTCTGTGATTATTATAAAAGCAACGTTGATTAGATCGCACATTAGAATTAGGTGATATGTTATTCAGAAAAACGGAATCTTGGTTTTCCCTACGACTTGGATGTTAAATATTCAGTACGACCAGAAGTTCATATAAATTATTAATATTAATCATATGTATTTGTTCATTAGCAGGATGTTGAGAGTCAGTGTTAGAGATTTGGGACGCATTTATCTCTGCGGTTATCGCTTGGCTTCGAGTGTTGTAATGTTGTGGGGTGGACTCACGACCCCTTCCTCTGTGTGATCTGGTGTTATCAACGGATCTGGCTCCTGGGGCAAATAAATCAAGAACATGAAGAAGTTTTTGGAAATTGGGGAATTCGTAGGAGTTAGATAACCAGTTAATAATACAGCCTTTGTGAAAAGTATGATTGCATTTAGCTGAGAAGGAATCTGATAAACTCTCTATTTTTTTTTCGCGTATTGAACAAGCTTGAACCAAAGGGGTAGCTGCAAAAGGCTTTAAATTCTCTGTACTCCTTACGACCGAAATTTTTATTTTATTTTAATTTTTAATGACATCCCAAATAGGATATAGCTTCTATGACAGTGATACTAGTAAGTATTATAATAGTGACTTCAATCCATTGGATACACAACCAAATTAATTTTTCTCGGTAGTGTGAAAAAAACAAATAATTGGGAAAAATAATAAACTAGACAATGTCATTCCTTCTCAAGGGAAATTAAGGATATGAAAAAAATAGTGCACAAATTTATAAAATTAGCTGCAAAAATTTGGTTTGAATTCTAGAAAAATTTAAAATTATTAGCATACATGCATATACAATCTAAAGTTATTGCTCATTAACTTCTATTGATTCTGTGTCTTGACAAACAAGGCTATTAAAAAATTTGTAAGGGATTAAAATACGTATAGAAAAACATTTTATTAATTCCACTTACAAACTGTATAAAATGTCTGGTATTGACAGTTAACATAATCAACTAAGTCTACAACACCTTCGATTTAAGCCTTTTCACTTCAATTTGAATAAAAGTATTTTTTTAAGAGCGCTAGGGTCATTTACTGTTATAATAAACATAGCTAGTCGAATTCCCCTAACAGATATAAACTCTTTTTACACAAAATTGGAGAAACAATAAGACTCCAAGGCGTTTCCCGTAGAAATGAAATTAATTGGAAAAAGAAAAACAAATAATTTAGTTCTCTTATTTCCCTATTTAGGTATTTTATTTGTTTTTTCTAATTTTTAATTTTATGTTTTACCGTTACACTTCTGAGACCTGAAACATCGACGAAACTTGCAGAAATGCAAACATAAATCCATCGACATCATCGGGCACCACGTTGGTTGCCATTCTTCTGTAATGTAAGGTACATTACTTGTATTTGTTGTTGCAATATTTTTTCTAATTGTATGTAACCCCCTGCAGATGAAATAATATACGCAGAAAATGATAGACATGCCTGAACAGTATTCAAGTGGAAAGAATCTACTTAGTAAAGATACTGCTGCTCGTAAGAATGATGAAGGTCGGCGGGTCCAAGGCTAGCTATCAGTTGCTTGGGAGGTTCTTGACCCACACCATTTTAATAATATTACAAAGTTTATTTAAATTCATTTTAAGAGAACCACGATAAAAATTCCGAAACTTACTGATATATTTTAAACAATATAACCTAGAGTATTGAAATTTACATTGGGTATGCCAAGTCTTTGAATCAATGAGAACAACAAAAGGCTGATGTTGCGCCCAGTGCTCGGTACCCTCCCAACCATGTTCCAATTGCACAAAATAGTTTGAAACCCAAAAACGACATTATCCTATCATCCCTAAGGAATAGCTGCTAAAATTTTAGTGGTTCATAACGAATTTAGTTTGATAAAAAATTCAAGACATTTATTTCTTAATAATCAGGGTTGTTGCAGAATCTGATTATAATCAGAATCAGAATTGAAAACGACAAAAATCTCATTTTGGTATCACAGAAACAGATGATACCGGTTTTAATTTCGAATCAGAATTTTGTCAGAATTTGGTGTCATCGAATCTGATTTTATCGTTTTTTTGTCAGAAACAATCTGTCTAGTTTTCAGCTGTCAGATTGCACTTGTTTTGATTTTTGTTGTAGGAGGTAAAACGCATTTTGCTGCACAATGTAAGTAAAATAAATTTAAATTTCATTTCATATAAAAAATAATTATGTGTATAGGGGAAAACATAGAAATGCAACTCAAAATGGCATATTTGTGAAATTTATGGAGGAACATGAAGATATCGCAAGAGGTTATACAAAACAGGACAGGGTTGAAGTTGAGTCTCTTTGGCAGGAACTCACACAGTCGTTAAACAGTGCTGGACCACCTAGCAAAGATGCTAACGGATGGAAAAGGGTAACATGTTTAAATTTCTTAAATGTGACGCTACTATTTTTAACATATTTGTTTTTATACACAGATATGGACGGAATGGAAGAGTGAAGTAAAAAAGAAGTTAGCCCATAACAAAGTTGAATCTCGTGCTACTGGCGGTGGTCCGTTTAATAAATTCCACCTAACAAAAACCGAGGAAACAATTGTGCAAATGTGCGGAATTAAATTGACGGTAGATGGTGTCTCGGGAGTAGAATTGGGCAAAGTGGATGATGAGCTTCGCTTAAACGATGATTCAGTTGCAGCATCTACATCTAAAAAAAAGACTGGAATCACCGAACGTCCTCTGTACACCAAAAAAAGCAAAACCGGAGAGCACAGCACACTTCTTAAAAAATTTTTTAAGTGAAGAAAGTGAAAGAAAAATTGAACTAAACGAGAAACTAGAGCAGCTTATTTCAATAGAAAAAGAAAATGCAAGCTTACTTAGACGTACATATCAAGCTGTAGAAAAAAACAGTGAGAGTGTTGCTAAATCTATTAAAGAATTAAAGGATGAAATAACAAATTTTAGCTCTCGGATGTTAAAAGCAATGCAAGAAAAGAACGAAATAAAAAAGCAACAATTAGAACTAGAGCTTTTAAAGCTTAATATGCAAAGCAAAAGCAACGAAAAGTGATAAAAAATGTGAATATTTACTTTAGTACATTTATAAGACTGTCTCAAGTACAAAAACTATGTTAATTTTATTTTAAATAAATTAAATGTGAAAAACGAATTGAATTCTATAAAATAAAAATGTATGATAATTTTATAACGTGTTTGCAATTCCCTTTCGTATTCTTTCTCCTTCATTTCCCAATGTCACCCGGGGAAGCAACAAAGTATTATCCTCTAAGGGTTTTTCGGCTCAACAGCGAGTTGATCCACTTCGTATGAGATGTTGTAGCTTCTACAAATGTTGTGC
Source organism: Cistogaster globosa (assembly GCA_937654795.1). Taxonomy (NCBI): domain Eukaryota; kingdom Metazoa; phylum Arthropoda; class Insecta; order Diptera; family Tachinidae; genus Cistogaster; species Cistogaster globosa. Next base: position 1,210,120 of record OW569408.1, on the reverse strand, counting down.
AAAGCGCAGCACACATTTACAATTTGGACCACTTTTTGTGGACTATAATGTAATGTACCTAGCAAACATCGAAAGCGGCTTTTTAGCACTCCTATCGTCCGCTCTACAATATTACGGGCTGAAGCATGAGCAACATTAAATTTGTGCTCTCTTGTATTATATGCTACAGCTCTATATGGAGTCAATAAAATAGCTTCAAGGGGATATCCGCAATCTCCTAATAGTATGGAAGTTTGGTCGCCATTCTCGTATTCCCCGAGAAAATGCTGACGGGCTCTGCTTATATTCCATACAAAAGCATCGTGACTTGAACCGGGATACCTTGCGTCTACTGCTCGAATCAGCATATCACTATCACAAATCTTTGAATGAAAAATGCATTAAATTTTTTTTTGATATTACCAGTTTATACTTACTATCATCGCATTCATACTAAAAAATCCTTTCCTGTTAAAATACAAATGCTCGTCAACAGTTGGTTTTATAATTTTTATATGAGTTCCATCGATGCACCCAATGATGGAAGGAATTTTATATTTATTGAAAAAATAGTTTCTAAACCTACTTTTTTCGTTGTCATTCATTTTAAGTTTGACCCACTGAGGACATATATGCCTTTGCAGAACATCCAGTACATTGGCCAACACAATTGACACTGTACTTCGGCCTAAACTAACAGTAGAATCGTTTCCAATTGACTTTTGATAACCGCCTTCCGCCAAAAATCGTAATGTTGCTGCTAGCTGAATAGCACATGAAATATTTGACGGAGGCAAGTGAACTTCACCAATGTTCATCAACATTTGGAATGCTTCTTTATTCACACGGTATTGACTTACGAATCTAAATTAAATTTTCAAACAATTAAAATTTTCGTACTTTGTTGCAATATGTACTTACGCTATCTCCGGAAGGATTGCTATAATCTCTCAATATCTTTCGTTTGACTTTTTCATTCGGTTCTTCCTCCATTAGTAAAAATAAAACGACAGCCTCAACCATTTTAAATTCCGTATAATTAAAATATCTTTAAAAAATGTTTTCAACAAAAAAAAAACAAAACTTTTTGATCATATATTTTTTAAAAAATGTAAACAAAACAAAAACAGCTGTTTCGATTATGGGTTTTGTTTATTTTCGAATGAAGCCAAAATCCACACGGTTTCATAACACCGATTCAAATCAGAATCAATTTTCAATTCTAATAAATGACAATTCTGACTGGGATTCCGCAACAACCCTGAATATTAACTGTTGTTACAGATTTGATTTTCTTAAAAATGGTAATAGTATTACATAAACAAAAAAAAAATAAACGTGTTCATCCCTTTAATCTTTTCTCTTCTTTAAACATCATTCATGTTAAATTCATTGTTGTTTAATACCTAATATGAATGCAAAAAAAATTAATAATATCAACTTAGGAAATCATTGCGAAGTGAAATTTACTGACCATAGGACGACCGATTATCTAATCGTACCAAATAGTTTCAGAACTTTAAAGTTAAATATTTATGTTTATTTTCCGAATTTTTTTATTGATGATTTGTTGAAAAGAATTAATTAGAACTTTAAAATCTAATATTCAAGCAAAATTTAATGGAGATCTCTTAAGCATATACGAAATCAAGTACAAAAAAATTTACATTTCTTATTTATATTAATTTTTTCTATTTTTGTTTTTGGTTCTTAGTACCCACAAACTTAAAAAAGAATAAGAGACAAAGCACAAATGTTATTTGGGTTTCTTATTAACTGCTGTTTTCTCTTGTTCATTGATACGTTGATTATCACCGTTTATGAAAAGAGATTCAATATACATATGTGTGTAAAAACTGTTTATTTACGGTTACACTGCTCGTTGAAAGGCCTTCCAGTTCTGCGGGTATAATCGGGAACTCACGAAAAACTTCAAAGTTAGTGGTGGTGATTTTGAAGAATTTTGTCTCTCTTTATTAAATCTCAGTTAATGATGATACTTGTTACAACTGTTATTAATTGTTTTTTGTTACAAGACTTTATATGTAAATATATATACATACATAGATAAACATACATATATATGCAGATTTTTTTCGTTTTTTATTATACTTTCTTACCTTTAATATTAATTATTCTAATCGTCACTCAATTTTGCGAAAAACTAGGCAAGAAGATGATTTTATTAAAAAGTTTTCGTTACCTTAATGATGCGTAACCACAATTGTTTCGCTATGCGATTTTAATTTAATTTAGTTTAATTTTATTGTTTGATTTTGAACTTGTGTAATTACTCCCCTGTACAATGTTAGGTAGCTTAATGTTTTCCTATATTTTAAGTACTTAATTTAACTATTAAAAGACTCGGTTTTTTACGGTTATAAACTTATACATGCCGATTGTTTTTTTGTTTTTAGAAATATCACGTTAATGTTGTTTTCTTCTAAGCTAATTTTAGAGATTTATTATATACTTGGTTATTAAACACTACTTTGTAATTTTCTGTTTGAAATATACTATAACACTGAAATTTTATTTCTGCCGAAAACAATTATATTATTTTAGATGGTTTCTTTTCTAATACTGTTGGCATATATCAACTGATTTAATTGAGCCAATTCACACTAGAAGAGTTTTTAGT